>CAAE01014944.1:17024-32813 GCA_000180735.1 Tetraodon nigroviridis
GTTTCACCCCCCCCCCCCCCCTCTCCCTTAAACCTCCTTTTTTTAATTATTTATTCCAGTGGGGGAGTGTTTTTTTTTTCATATTGTTGTTATTTTTGTAGGGAGAGAAAACAAAGAAAAATCGCTCCCCGGGTTTTTTTTTTTTTTTTTTTTAAAAACCCAAAATGCCTTTTTTATGTTTTTTTTTCTCTGATATATCCATATATATATATTTTGTATACGCGCACATACCCTCCCCCCCCCCCCCATCTCTTTGCGGGGGGGTTTTCAAAATATTTGAGAGTTGTCAACCCCCCTTGTTACCTCTATACACTCACTGAGTGTGTGACACCAGTGCTCCTCGGAGAGATATATACACACACACACACATGTCTGTCTTTTTACATATAAAGATTTTTTTGGTTACATTTTTCTTACACTGTTCATAGTTCTATGCCCCCGAGAGAGAGAGAGAGAGAGAGAGTGTGTGTGTGTGTGTGTGTGTGTGTGTGTGTGTGTGTGAGTGTGTGTGAGAGTGTGTGAGAGAGTGTGAGAGAGTGTGAGAGAGAGAGAGAGAGAGAGAGAGAGAGAGAGAGAGAGAGAGAGAGAGAGACACACACACACACACAGAGAGAGAGAGAGAGAGAGAGAGAGAGAGAGAGTATGCAGTGAGAGAGATAGATTCTGACACTGTAGGTGAAAGCTGAAGAATTGCCAGTGTACTTAAGGCTTAGGAAAAAAAAGGGGGTGGGGGGAAGGTTAGAGAAGACACTTTAATCCTAAACCCGTCAGGAAGGAAGGCTTGCAGAGATGTGGAATCCATTATCTGTGTGTGTGTGTGTGTGTGTGTTGTGTGTGTGTGTGAGAGAGAGATTCAGCCAGTGTTCAGTGACAGCAACTCCTAACTCGTCCTTCCTCGCTATGGGGAGTGGCGTTCTGTCCTTCTATCTGCGGCTGATACGAAGCTTTCCAGATAAGCTGACTCTTTTGAGATGCGCCCTGATTGGCAGGACGGAGAATCCCCCCTCAGGCCTTTGGAAAACATCGTTTATTCAAGGTTTTCGTGCATTTGGCTTCACTCTGGGTAGGTGTAAGACAGACAGAAGTGTGTAGTTCCAGGCACTATTTACCTTGTTAGCGTCACATTAGTGCTGCACGGTAAATTACAAATGTCACACTGTCACAAATTCTTAATCTGCTGGACATTTATGACATTTGTTCTGTTTACCTGCATTTTATTCATGCTTAGTATGAATATATGCGCTATTTAGCCAGTGAGATGAGCCTTTTATAAGAGATGATGAAGATGAGTGGAGCCTAACACAGGTGAATATATAGTCAAATTTCATTTCACAGATTTCAATTCTGAAACACATTCAAACTAATAAGCAGGGTGATTACCCAGCATGCATTGCATCCATATAGATCTACGAGGTGCTTCGACTCTAGTTTACAGCCTTAGAGAAGGGCTTCTCTGTAAATGAGACGCTCCCTTCCTCCGAGATAGTGATTTGGAACAATAGATCTTCCATTTTTACCTCAGAAAGAACACCGGATCTATAATCTAATCTATGTCTTTGATTCCTGCCGCTGTCCAATGAAAATCAATAAAATTGGCACATCTGATCCAGCGCTGCAGCTCCAGTGGCTTCGATACGCACCTGTTTAATCCACCATGCGCGAGTCCCTGGCGGATTAAACAGGTTCACCTCTGCGTTTAAGTGCTGTAACTGCCATTGTTGCAGAATTCATTAGCTTCATCTCGCATCTCAGTATTTAATAATAGAGCGCAGGGCTGCTTGGCTCCCTCTTCCCTGATAAATATACCTCTGACATTCCTGCCTCTTTCCGGCCCAGCAGTTCAGCTTGCAGAGCTCCGCCTTCCTCCCAGCTTTGCTTTTGTTAGCAAGGTGTGCGGCGGAGCCCAGAGCTGCTGGCCCATAATTTAGTGAAAAAGAAGAATACTGCACCAATGAAACGGTTGCCAGGTTGTCTTCTGCTCCGTTGCGTATGGGCGTTATTAAGAAATAAAATCACGAGCAGAGTCAAGTCGAATCAGAACCCTCGCCGATGTGTCTCTGTAGGTACCCAACGAGTGATTAGGGGATGGATCAGGTTATGCTGAACTGAAGTCATCCGTGCACAGAGGATGTTCTTGAACTACTGATAAAGTATCTCCCAGGTGTAATTCATTCACCTGTTAATCAGATTTATTTCAGTCTTCAGGATGTAGCCACTTCTGGCTCTTTACCTCTACTCTGAAAAGAAATCTGATAGAGTGAAACACTTAAACCAGGATTTGTTTTTGTTTTTTGTTTTTTGTCTTTTTTATTAGCACGTAAAAGTGCACGGAAATGTGTCAGATCTGCTACAATGTTCCAATTCTGGCTCAAACTTTGATGAGTTGTTCTCCATCCTTATATTTCTGGTAGATCCGTAACTGAACCAAATGAATTCAGGGAAAATTGGGGTTTGGTCTCTCTGTCATGATGTTTATCGAGTCCTTGCTTGAAATTCTCTTTTCCTTCCTGCACACACAGATCATCACACATCTGTGACGCCGGCGAGTTTGATTGCAATTGATTAGATCTGTGCTAATCTCATTCATGTAGTGTTGCTGTTTTTCACACATCTCGGTCCCCCGGTCGATCAGTGTCAACACCTCCCCTCCCTCCCACTCCTTTTTTTTTTAGTTCCTGTGGTATTTACGGTAGCTGAAAACGTGTCAGATTAAATCAGTCATCATCCCCCAGGGTCACAGATACAGTTGCTGTTTGTGTGTAGAGAGATTGAGACGCATCGGCTCTGTTTTAATAATTCAGCGTGTTTCCGGTGGTTCTGCAGTTTGTGAGACATGGGGGCGTTGGGGGGTGAGATTGAGACAAAGATGTCTCAGATCTGCTCCTTCTAACCGCTGTCGTCCTTCTATATTTCTCTGCATTGATTCGTCGGCTCAGTTACTCCTCATTTGACAGGTTTATGACATAACTGCTCGGAGATTGTAGGTGATGGCGATAAGCGTCGGGCGAGCGTTGGAGTGCATGTGTAGGTGTACATTTGTGCAGTCATTTATAGATGAGAGTGTTAACCCAGGAGCTCGGTGGTGAACGTCTGTAAAGTAAATGACGTGTGTGCCATTTGTGTGTGTCCTCATTACAGAGTTGTGTTCATCTACTGGACAAAAAAGTAATTACAAGTACCTGCAGCACTTAACTGGATTACGCTGGATTACAAAATCTCACATTAGGACGTGAAGAGGACACATTAAAGCGTGCCCGGGTCAGGGAGATCATTAGCTAACAGCCTGCAGCAGATCTGGCTTTTTGTGCCAGAGGAGATGAACGAGTGAGCGCTGGGACTGACATGAACACCCATTCATCTGTCTGGGATGGAGAGATTACAGTTCACAGCTCTATTGTTGCCGTCTGTTCATGCAGGAGAGGAGAGAAATCCGCTTTGTGCTAATGTTTCTGCTGTCAGGCCGGCTGGAGCCTTTCCTGCCTGCGTCCCGTCTCCTGAAATTAGAGCTCAAGTCAAAACAGCACCGGTCGGAAAAATCATGCGATGGTGATGGAAGTGAGAGCAGTTCCAGCCTTCTTAACGTCCACGCCAGCTGTCTGACACCGCAAATCCACTGTGTGTTTGTGACGCTGCGTTGATATCTGGGCAACGGTCTGGTTGGACGTCCTTCAGCCAGGCAGGGTCATTTATTCCACTCCTCATTGAAACTAAACCCATAAATACAGGTTGGAAGGAGAGATGAATGCATCCTTGGTCTCTCTGCTTTAATTTACCTCACATTTTACTTGGGGTTAAATCAAAGCCTTCTGAATTTTGGAGTGAAGAAATTATAAAAGTGGTTTGACTGATGATCGGTCAGAAGAAGGCTCCTTTTAATAGGCCATCGTGGGACAGTGTGCCAGCCGCACAGAACGGCAAGTAAGATCTGAATTTCAATGACTTAGTCAATGATGCCCAGAGGTGCAAGAGAAATCTCCTTTAATTTATGATTCAGGTTTGCAGTTTGCGAAAACAAAATAGCTAATGTGTCAGAGACTATACCAAAATCTATATCCACATACCACCCCATGTGTGGGTGTCTGTGAAAGTGTGTGTGTGTGTGCCGCACCTTCCTGTCTAACCTTGAAAGCTCTTGCCTTTGCTTCCCTGTGACTTTCTGCTGGATATCGAGTTGGGTAATGAGGTGAGCTCATACTGATCAATACACGAGTCGTCCTTGAAATTGCTCGGATGGATCAAACCGGTCCATTCCCGTCCAAACCAGTTGCAGATGCACCAGTGTTTTTCCTCCTCCCGAGTACATCTTCTTGCTTATTCACTGCTGGTGGTCACATTGCTCTCGGAACCCAATGGAGTTTTCTTCCCTGTATGCATACTGAGCTCTCCTTCCTGTGTCTTCCCACTGTTATTAGTGCAACATTTCATGGTGAGAGCACTGACATTTAGATGGCAGCAGCCCGAACAAATCCTCTGTCACTCTCAGGCTTTTCAGAAAGACAAGATTTATTTTTATCACTGTATTCATGCAGTGTGGGGGAGTTTTACAGCAGCCAAACTGGGGCTGATGCTCTCAGACAATCCAATCTATATTTTAATAGGCGGTGATAATAGATGGGTAGAAAAAAGAGTGTTGTGTTTGCAGCTTTCTTTTTCTTTCACTGGCGGTGACAAGAGATTATATTTTTATATCTGACTCTGCTCATTTCTGGATAGAAAGTTTTGAAGTTTTGCAGTAATGACGGCTTTGCCAGAGCAGAGGCGAAGCCGGGCTGCATCGCTTCCTCGTCAACATCAGCAATTTCCAACATCGCGAAGATCAATATCTGACACTGGATTTCTGCGTTTGAATCGATGCTGGTGCCTTAAAGTCGAAATGTCAGCGGCTGTAAAGGCTGCCGGGCGTGTCGGGAAGAGCCGTCCCGTGTCTGTTTGGGCGAGAATTCCTCTTATTCATCTTTGTGTTCCTTTATTCAGAATGCTTGGCAGATGTGAAATGCAACAGGGCTCAGGCACTTTAGTGTCTCATGTGACTTTAATGTGACAAATGTTGTATGTCCTGTCAGCATCCAATAAAACATTTATTAATTTGGTAATAACATTATGTGTGTGTGTGTGTGTGTGTGTGTGTGTGTGTGTGTGTTGTTTATGTGAGGGTTCTTGTTTTTTATATACATACTGAGTACCAAAATCTGAATTATACTAGAAAACTAAAGACATTTTGGAGTGATTAAGGACATTTAGCTTGAAGGATTTGACGGGTTTGATTCCTGAAGTGATTCTTTGATTTCACGCCACTCCTGACTTCACACTGTGCAGCAGAACATCTAAACAGAAGAGTGTGTTTGGAAAGTGACAGCTCCATTACTGTTATCATCTGTTAATAACCAGATCATTAGTGTGAGAAATGAGGGAAGGCGCTGATAAACAAACGCAGTGCTGATCTCCATTTTCAAACGGCCTGACGGGAGATGACCTCAAACTGAGCCGAGCGGTCAGAGAGACGAGGAGAGAGGGTTTGTGCCGAACAAAAGAGCAACTGAGCGGTGGAAACAGAGAGAGGATCTCGGGGAGTGTGCTGTACACTGTGGGTAAATAAACGGCGGAGGGAATCTGGTGGGATGTTTGGTCAGTGACGGCTCTATTCTAACATCTGCAGAGATCCTGCCGAGTCGTTAGTGCCAGAAAATGAGTTGTGGTGAACAGAAAGAAACAAACACATCAGGCATTTAGACAGTTAGGATGTGTTTTAGTCGGGGGTCGTCAGTCTCTCTATTCCTCTTTCGTCAGTCTGTACACGTTCCCTATAGGGGGTTGTTTTTCTCCTAAAACTATTGTTTCATTTTAAGCATAACCAGGTTTAACATATTGGTCGTTGTATTTCATCTAATCCTATTTTCCACTCAGGATACCTGACACAGATCGCCACAGATGTGTCTGTAGGCAAGGCTTGCACTCGTAGCTGGAGTGGGGAACGCTGGTCTAAAATTAATTCCGAAGACTATCTGCTTTCACTGGATCTGTGGACTGTAGAGTAAATTAGATCTCTCAAAACACATACTACAAAATTAGCAGATTAGTTTTAACCTTTATGCTGAGCTTCCTGATGATCTTGTTTACAGATTTTAAATGCTGTTATGATTTCTTAAAATACTCAGGATAGTTTTATTGATAAAATTTGAGTAATTACAACCTGTAAATTGTACATTTTGCCAAACCCACACACGTGTTTTTTTTTTCTGATGCCACACTGTTGCTCCATGTTTGGCACAGGGATTTAGATTGTAAATCTCCTCACAGGAAGAGTTTACAGTGATGGAAACAGTAGTGCTTTCAATTTTTTTAGGAGTTTGTAAAGGCCTTCACTGAGAGAATTCTTGGTAGACTGAAACATGTGCACGCTTCTCTAAAGAAAGAATGCAAAAATAAGCATGTGTCATTTTGTCCTTGTCAATTTTTACCAAAACAATTATTTTGGCATGCGTGTGTTTCCTGGCTCGGTCATAAACCCTCTTACTGGGCAGCAGACCTAGCTGAGTGAATGAAGGCAAGATAAATAAAATCTGGTCCTGTCGACACTTGAGTGCTTGCCCTGATGATGAGACTGGACAGTGATGGAGGTTCAGATATGAAGCCGTTCAATCACTTTTTTCAGCGTGTTTGTGCATCCTTGTCACTGCCGGCCTTCATATTCAAATGAAAAAGCTTTGATGATTGATTGAAAAATAAATTGGATGGATATAAAGAAAGGATTAAATCCTGCTGTGAATGTCTGAGCCCTGGCGTGTCAGGATAACACAGCAGATTCTGGTTTAAACCCTTGAAGGCATTTTGTTTGTGAGTTGTCTTCCTGACTGGCGCTATTTTTCATCTTGGCCTTGATCGCGACGTTCGTGTGACAGTTGCCGCGAACCTGACATTGATTTGTTTACTCTTCTTCTGGTGTGTTCAGAGAGAAAGATCCAGACGATCTGACTTTTCACCATACAAGAGGTATTTTTATTTCCCCCCTTGTGGTTTCTGATTGATACAGACCGTCCTGGAAGAAGCGCATTTCATAAATCACACTAAAAACTAGGAGTGCCTGTCAATTCCTGCTTTTTCCACAAACTTTGCCCCCGTTCAGCCTGCTTCCTTTGGTGAAGCTCCACTGTGTACCTTTTTACAGGCTGTTTGACCCCTCGATCAGGGTGTGGAGCAGAGATCCGTAGAACGCTCCCCTCATGCTAGCAGGATCAGAGCTTTCAATCGCAGACATCAACGAGCGGACGTTTAGCCTCTTGAAAAACACTGGCCATGTTGCGTAATAGCAATCACACTGTGCAGCCCGGCTATCGCTCGCCGTCGCCTTGTCAGCGGGAAGAAGAGCTCTTGAGGTCGATGAGATTTATATGGAGAGAGAAGGAGAGGATAGAGCAGGAGAGTGGCTCTGATTTAGACTTTTACAAGGTGTGAACCGATTTATCTGACTGTTATTAATTCTAAAGTATAATTAGACAGTTTAATGTTGAAGGGAGCGTGGGGGAGACAGAATGGCATTTAACAAAGTTGTGTGTGTGTGTGTGTGTGTGTATGCAGCACTGAGCTTGATGTGAGGACATAGATCACGACTCCACCGATTATTATGTGTTAGGTCATTAAAATTCTCATATGTGGCAACTTTTCCTCGAGTCAACATCTCGGTTCTGTCACAATATTGACACATACTGCAAGCGTCTGAGTTTTATTTCACAATTCTTACCTCAATTTCTCAGGTTTAAAATGATCTCAGTCTCTGATGTGAGAATGAGCTGATATCTTTGGGATTTGTTGTCTCTCCTTCTCTCTCTGTTTCATCTTTTTAGTCAACTGCAATAAAAAGCGGCTCTCCTGCCTCTGCTATGACTTGACTAAGAGTAACAGTTTTAAAATGGAGATAAATACCCCCTTGTCCCTTCCAATGACTTTTTCGTTCCGCAGTGGGAGCTTTGATAGGTGACTCCGTCAGCTTTATGATCAGGATGCAGATTAGGTTGATCATAACTGTTGTGATAACGGTAATGACTGCATTTGTGACTGCTCGTCTTGGAAAAGGCATCTTTGCTTTTCGAAATAGGGAAAGAGGAGGTAGGGCAAGCAGAGATCCAACCACGGAGCGGTGCTCTGAGGAACAGCAAGAAAGCAGGACGGCGATCAATAAAACGGGGTCATCGAGTTTTTGGATCCAGCGTGACCATAAGAAGCATGTAGTAGCTTTAGCATGTGATACGTTCATACTACAGAGGATGGATGGATGGATGGATGTATGGATGGATGGATAGATAGATGGATGAATGGATAGATTAATGGATGGAGCTGTTATTTATATGCTTGAGATCTTGGAAAATGATCTGTCACATGCATCACGGTTAACCTCTTGGTTTTGCTGGCTCAGACGTTAGTCAGCACCCTGGAGAGTTCCTTTCAGGGTTCTCTGAATCAGAATCCAGACAGGGAGACAGCTTCCAGCACAAATGGCTGCACTGACTGGTCCTCTGAGAGGGGAAACGCTGCTGTGTGAAGCCTTTCAAGCCTCCTTCCTTTTGCTGTGGTTACATATTTTTGGTGGAATTAGGCTAAACTCAAAATTGGGAGTGGAGCTGCTGTAAAGCTCTGATGGGATGCCAATATGAGCATTGGCAGATCTCAGTTTTGGTGTAACCTCCTGCTAGTCAGCTTCAGATTAAATTAAAATCAGCTTGATCTGTAAACAGACAGGGTATGTACTCGGCTCTGTTGGTAAATTAGGGTGGACTGAGCGCTAGAAATCATCAGCTAAACTAAATCATTTGGTTCGCTTATGATCAGCAGCTGTGGCACTTCTTCCCTGGAAAGGGTAAAATCAAACCACCAGCCAGTGGGAGCCGGAAGACTGCGGTTCCCCCTGAGAGCTCATTAAAAAAAAAACCAACACTTTTTTAGGGGCTTGAAATCAAAACAGAGGAACCTTTTGACCAAATTTAAAGTAATCTAATCACGCTGATGAACGCTGTTACTCACTTCTATAGTATTGTAGCGGAGGGTAAGAGCAGGTGGAGGAGAGCACATCAGCCGCTTAGATGAAACCAACGTGGAGATGGCCCAGTTGGAGGGCCCCGGCCCCATGTGGCCTCATTAGAGATATGTTTGTTTAGAGAGGGAGAGAGACATGGGTAGGGTTGGGCTCATACAGACAGTGTGTGTGTATGTGACTGAGGTAAAGGCAGTAAAATAAACACTCTTTGGACCACCACCAGACTTGCTAATAGCAGAAGACCCCCAAATCGATGTGTCTCTACTTTGTTGACTTGTTTTCTGGGTCTGAAAGTGAGTCATATTTGAGTTCAGTGAGTCTCGGAGGTGTGACAGGAACAGCACACCACAGCTGAGTCAATAAAGCCAGAACACTGGTGCCCAGTGATGTTGCTCGCTAACAGGTCATATATTAATATTGGATGGGTTTTTGGTTTTTGTTTTCGTTTTGTTTTTTTCAGATTATGTATTTATAAAAAGGCTCCACTGCAGTTAGAAAAGACACGATATTTCTTCCCATTTGTCTCTGTTTTCCTTTTGTTCTTCTTCTGTTCTTTTAGCCTCCACTTCAGTCTGTTCATTCTCCTTCATCAGCACCTTTTCCCTCATCTGCTTTTGTTTCCCCCACTAACGCAGCTCCTGAGTAAGCCTTTTCAACTCCCAGGAGGGTGTGAAATTAGCTCCCGGCTGCTGTGCGTGTGCGCGTGCGCGTGCGTGTGTGTGTGTGTCCATGTATGTCCTGGCTGAGTCCAATAATATTTTTCAGTCTCGTAGCGACTGGAAAACAAACTCGTTTGTGAGGAAATTAGGCATGAAGGCTGGCTGTGAAGAGAGCTTATTAAACAACCTGTCCGGAGCTGCTGGAAACTGTCCCCTATTGCTCGAGAGATGAAGAACAGAGTTTGACTGCTCATGGGGCTTAAGCCACATGGATCCCAGGATTGATCGTTATTGGTTTTCCACTTTGAGCCCTTTTCAGAGCTGTTACGCAATCAGCTGCTAAATTGTTTCTGCAAAGTTGTTTCTCCGCTCAGAGAAACTCATCCTGCAAATGTAGCAGTGTCCCATATTTCATACGGCAAAGAGGAAGGCAATTAGCAGTCCTCCTCCCTCCCCCGTAACCGGACGTGTGTCTTCCTCGTGATGGATTGTTTCCTCCTGAGTGTTCTATTTGTCCCGTCTGATGCAGGTTTAAACACAGTATCTGTTATCAAATATTTAATAGAATCATTAATCAATAAAGGATTTACAGATCAATACAGCTGCATCTGCTCAGAAGCGAGGTCGCAGCCCTGCTACCATCTGAAAACAAGAAAAAGCCAAGAAGAGGTGCCTCCTTCACAGGAAATAAGTAAAGCATTGAAAAACTGGTTGAATGTTGATTAGCGTGACAACAGCCTGTGTGTTTAGAACTTCAAAGCATGTAGGTCACGGCTAGTGATTAGCATGTCTGCTAGCTGAGGGGGGAAACCCGGGTGCACCTGATGGGGGCCTTGCAGAATTCTTTCAGTTTCACAGCTCTGGAACCGCCTTAACGGCACGTTTATTTAAAAAAAGAACAAAAGATAAAAGCCTGCTCTAAATAAGGCGTTTTTGCTGTGGAGAAAGGTTAAATTTGTATTCATCCCTAGCCATTTTCATTAGCTTAGTGCCAAGAGGCAGCCAACATTTCCCAGTTTGTAAACTGTGCTGCGTTGATGTCTCGGCTGGCTCAGAAACAGCGTTGGCTGGCGGAGACGGTCAGGTTGAAGTCACTCTCATCAGCAACAATGTTCCGCTGTGTGCTCTGCGTGTTTCTATGGAGATGCTGATGACTGAAAATGCAGCCGTGCACAGGCAGTGTTCTGCAGTGATGTCAGATTTCTTGAGGGGGCATGAGGGGATAAAATACTTTGTCAAAAGTTTAGCAGAAAGCTCGTCTAAGGCCTGTGTACATGTTTCATCTGCAGTTATTTGACTTGCATTTAGTTTGGCAATGCCTTAGGGACAGGTATGAACCAGCAACCCTCGCTCTCTATCGCACATGCACATGCACACACACACACATACACACACACACACACACACACACACACACACACACACACACACACACACACAGTCTCTCTCTACCACACACGCGCTGAAATGAGGCTTCCTTTGAACTTCCTGCTGGCATTTACTCTGTGAACAGTCAACAAAAGTGAAGAACGCTACAGAAGACACAGAAGCGTCAGAGTGTAGGCTGCAGAGGAAGAGTTGGGAACAAAAAATAATGTTGGAAAAAAAAAAGTTCTCTGACTGTTTCAGGGCAGAAGCGTCTCTGCAAAACTGACTGACGGGAACTGGAACAAGGCGAAGGGTAATACAATCTTAAGTTTAAAAGAAAGACATTTATCACTCCATCCTTGCGAGCTCTTCCCTCCTTTCCCCAGCGGAGCAGACAGATCTGTGAGCACAGCGAGTAGCTGCAGCTGCAGTGTGACTGAGATTCTGACAGGAGCTGAAGGATTCAAGCAGGAACCAGAGTCAGGAAGGAACCATTGTGCGCTTGAAGTTAGATTAATAACGTCGGTGTTCTGTACGATAACGCTACCCAAAGTAGGAAAGAAATGGAAATATTATAGTTCCTTGTGCTCTTTGCATAATTTCCCCCACTATGTGTACATAAGATGATTTCCAGCTCTCACAGTGAGGGAAAAACACAGTAGCATTTGAATATAGTAGGTCCTTCAACGTCAAATAGAAATAGATAATAGAGCAGATACAAGAAAGAAGCTCGACTGACCTCAGAGCTGGAGCTGGGACTACAGCTGGAGAAAAGACGTGATGAACGTGACGCGCACGCTGCTGCAATCTCCGGGGGCTTTCTGTGGTTTGGAAATGCTCCATGACGTTTCTTCTTATTAGAACAGATAAATGTGCTGCTTACACAGGTCAAACTCTGCACTGTTTCCTTCAGAGCTGCAGCCCCGCAGTCGGTAAACAGTCTGCACAGAGTCGGTGTGTTTGCACAGGCAAGAGGAAGAGAAAATGAGGAAAAAAGGTTGTCCCGCTCATCACCGCGACTGCTTGGTGACAGACCGGTGATCTCGTTGGACGCTGCTGTTGCTCAGGTGATGCTAATCTGTGTCCCGATCCTCAAACCTGGTCTTCAGACCTTTGACAGGCTTATAGATTCGCAAGGCCAAAATAGTCTTGACAGCCAGCCGTTTGGACGAATCCAAAGCGTTATTCACCATCACCAGCTCCGTGCTCCGCTGGCTTCTGTCTCTTCTTCTCTGCTCGTGTTTGTAACTCTTTTTCACATTCTCCAGAAGGTCCAGAGTCTGCTGATTTCTGCGCTCTTGTCCCAGGGTTTTTAGATCTCCATGTGTTCCTACTGACGTTCCTTTCCTGAATTACAAAAAGACGCAAATAGGGGATGAGGGAGGAAGTTTTGAGCCCGACACTCATGTGATTACCCATTAATCAATGCAATGGCTCAAGGTCGCCCTACTTGTTGTTTTCATATAGTTCAGTTTCTTTATGAAATAAACATGGAAGTTTCAGACATCTGGAGCAATTAGTCATTAACCCAGATGGCGAGTGTGTGAAACAGCGCAACTGTTTGCTGTTGCTCCAACCAAAGCACAAGAAAAGCAAACAGTCGAATCTAATTTAGTCCCAACAGTATAGATCCTATATTATGAATATCCCTGTGACTCACTCACAAGAGTGAAATTCTACAAAATACAGATATAGTGGGGAAAAAAAATTCAGAATCACAGTTGTGTGTGTGTGCGCGTGTGTGCGTGTTTGTGTGCGTGTGTGTGTAGGTATGTAGGTGTTGCAGCCAGCTGCTGTTTCTCTAAGCCTTATATAATATTCAGTGTTCTGTCTGTTTTTATAAATAAGAAGCAGCCTGTCAGCGTGGGGAGCCTGAAGGAGCCTCCAGTTCATCCTCACCTCCATTTTTCTGTGCTTACGTTTCAGAAACCCATCCTCTCTAATCTGTCTCCGTCTCTCCCTTTGCTCAGCGTCTTGTTCCTGCAGGCCACTTTTTTCCCCTTCCTTCAGTCTGTTTCTCTCTTCCTCTTCACCTTCTTTATTTACAGTATCAGCCCATCACTGCTTTCACCAATGGAAACAACCGACCCATCAATAACTAACCTTTACACCATACACATAGTGTGTAGGATGATGTCCAGTGTCAAAGGTCATGGCAGACCTGCTTACCAAAAACGAGTCAGTAAATTCTTAGAATAAGCAGTACTTTGGGGAATATTATATAACTGTGATGTCATGAATAATATTTGTAAAGTAGGAAAAGCATGCACCAATCGATACAGCAACTCCAGTTATCCCAGTAACTGAACACATAATCGGATATGACGGAATGTTTAAAAGTGCAACTGCGCTCACGAAAAAAAGGTCCTCCACTCAGACGTTGAATCTCCAGTCTGCTCTGCTCTCTGCTCCTAAAACTTGTGCACTTCACCTTCCCAGCACGCCTGATCAGAGAAGGGCTCGTTTGTAAGTGGGACGCAGCCTTAATGGCGTTGGGAAGGAGCGAAGAAGAGGAGGAAAGGGGGATGAGTAAGAAAAAGTGGAGGAGATAAGAGACAGAAGGTGTTTCAAAACGGGAATAAAAGCATTAAACAGACAATAAAATTTTAATGCTGCTTAGTTTCCACGAGGAGACCACATTTGCATCCTTCCTGCAGGATTATGGCTGCTGGAGAGTCAGAACTTCAGGCATGGGCCTTTTTTTAGTGTTAGTGTGAGCACACACACACACACACACACACACACACACACACACACACACACACACACACACGCACACACACAATCAGCAGAGGAATTTTCCGCTGAGAGAATGTAATCAAGCCGAACCGGCTTCCACTTCGGCCCCTCTCTGAATCAATTTAGCTGCTTTCCCTGTTCTTGCCTCTGCCTTCCTCGGCCATCAGCTGTGCGCTCCATCACGTCGAGCAGGATCGGAAAAAACAAGCCGACCCGCTGTTCTTTGCACACTGGTCGTTAGGACTCCATCAGAGGCTTTGTGGGAGTGTTGTAACTAATAATTTCTACCCCCTACATCCTTTTTTTAACTAAAAACCCAACCAAATTCCCCGTGCGTTTGTCTTAAATAGCTTTTTTAAAGTCCTGCACTTGGTCCCCTGAGACTTTAATCTACGTATGATAACTCCAAAGGGTTTAAATGACATTGTGTCTCTTTCAGTTATGGCTTTGGAGACGAGTGCCGTAAAATATTCATGGGGTTTTTTAGAGAGTTCGGGTCATCCTGAGACACAGATTGTGTGATATCTAACGTGTGTCGCCTGCTGCGGAAAAAAAACCAACCAAAAAACCATGTATGTAGTAGTTCACGTCAGTTTTAACAGTTAACTGCGAAACGCTGTAAATGCTATCTAATCGGAAATTATGTATTTAAAACGTGCTTTTAGCTGCAGGTCAGAGCAAAGTGGTACCGTAATTGTGGGATTCGGCTCAGCAACAGCAGCATTAGCATATTCCTCTGATGGCTATAATCCATCATAATCAGTTTGGTACCCCAAGGTAACGGTACAGAAACTCTGCAGGCTCGCGCCGAAACAATGAGCTCTATAGCTTAATTAACATCAATATCAACAGCAAGCAGGTTTAATCCATAATTGTCCTCGGGAGTGCTGTAAAACACTTCTGTGCATACAGAAAAAGGCAAACCGGGGAACGGTTTGGTTTTTATTATTCACCTGTGCATTTTTGACAGAACCACACTTCCTGTCACTCTAGAAAACAAGCTGAAAACAGCCTGGTCCCGAGACACCCCGCTGGAAACTGCCCTCCTTCATCAATTGCTATTCCATCTGCATTTGTTTAACCTCTTTACCTCCACACGTCTGTCTTTCTCAAGCCTCTATTTCGCAAAAACACCGCCGTCCGGCTACGAGCCGGAACAATTTGCCCTCAATGTGTTTCAAATTACACGCCACTTCAAATAAAGCTGCTTCATAATGCCGCGGGTGCAGGCGTGTGCATGTGCACTCAACTTTGTTGTTCCTCCACCTTCTGAAATTATCAGCAATGTATTCATCCATATTCAGGGTGAGCACCTGGGCTATATCACATCTGACAGGCAAATATACTGACCATTTCTTTCTTTCTTTCTTTCTTTCTTTCTTTCTTTCTTTCTTTCTTTCTTTCTTTCTTCTTTCTTTCTGCAATCATTTAAAGGAAGTGGAGGTAAGTGAAGCCATTGTATTCTTATTTTGCAACAGCGCCCCCTAACTAATAGATGGTGCAAATCCTGACATTTTGACCCCAGTTGAACATTATAGTCCATGAAGAGGTGCGCAGACGTCTCTTCCTAGGTCATAAACTGCTGCTGTCATTAGATGCTTGCAGACCACCCCTCATCCATTTGCCCTCTCACCTCATCTCTCTTTTCCGTTGCTGTGTCACCTGGTCCCAGGGTGTAGCAGATGGACGTGTAGTCTAGCGTGTGTAGCACGTGCAGGAGCATGGCTGCATGCCTTTCTGGTCAACCTTGGCACGCAGCCACAGGAGTGCTGTGGGGTCTGGCCCACTCTTTTAGCAGGAGCTCCAGACCTGAAACGTCCTGCCTCACCCAACTCCATCCCACCATTCCAACTGAAGCCCAATAACACCGTCCACCTTACACCTCCTGGTTGTTTAATCTGAATTCAGCTTTCAGTCATTAAACTCTATACACTTTATTACAGCACAATTGGTGTCCATCCACTTATTTACTTCTCATGTGAGCCAATCAGAGCG
>CAAE01014944.1:33519-72105 GCA_000180735.1 Tetraodon nigroviridis
GTCAAGAGCTGGGCTCCTGCCAGGTCTTCAGACCAAGGTGAGTCCTTTCAGATGGAATTCTGTCCATGTGTCCCAACATTTAAGGCAACTCTTAGGATGGTTCCTGTTTTAGGAACCATCTCACAGTAAACGGTTGCTGGTCATGTCCTCCACAGTGATGCAGATGATTCTGACCACTGGATTTCCAGGCTTTTTTTAACAGTGGGCCTTAAAAGTGGACCTCCAGTAAACTGGAGCCATAAGTGTGTACATGACAGAGGAAGGTTAGAATTTTTTTTTCTGTTGCAGATGTAAAGTTTAGGTGCATGTTCTCCTTCTTTTTAGTAGAGTCAGTGATTTTCCAACTCATCCTAAGTTCTACAGCACACTCAGTAATTCATTTTGTTGAAGGCAAGCGCTGAAATTATTTTTACTCTCACACTCGTCAGTAAATATGCAGCAGGAACGGGGAGCCACTTCACAAGTGTGGATTCAGCTTCTGGGCTATTAGCTCTGCTCTCCCCACACAGCTCACCTGCATGTTATCCTCTGTGGCTTGTTGAGCTGGCAGACTCCGCACAAGTAGTCCTTACTCACTTCACCACCGCTCAGGCCGCTTCAATCACCGTCTGCTCGTCACTCAGCCAAAGCAAAACCGGCGTTCTTTTCAAGAACTGCAACCCCCAACATCTCATTTCCTGCCCTGTCAGTTATTTTGATCCTTTTTTGCGCCACTAAAGCATAAGGAGATTGCAGTGCTCCACGTCATGTGCAAGGCGACGGTGGTCAGCAGGCCCTAAATCAGAGTTAATGCTTCATTTAAAACTCAATTTAAAAAAAACTCACAGTTTGAGTAGGTTGATTAAACTACATCTGTCTGAACACGACCAGAGAATTTAAATCACCCAGCAGAGCGTCTTCTGTTCTGTGCCGGCTCAGTTTTGCAGATCTAGCACAGTAACCGCGAGTCTTCGGGGAAAGCCTTGCTGAGCAAGTTTATCTGGGCCAGCTCCACACGGGTGCTGAATCTAATAAGGTAGCCTTTACTTTCCTCAGTGAGTGGATAACATTTTAAAAAGGGTAATTCTGACCTGAGAGTGAGCATCAGATGCTGTCTGAGTGACACACCGACTGAAGCCTTTTCCAGCTTTGTCTCCAGACTTATTCGAAGAAATGGAACTTTTAGAAGAGCCTCTAAGTACCCTAACTCTGTTTTCTTGAGAATCCCAATGCTTCTCTAGAGGAACATGGTTTGTGCCAATTAGCCTCTTAGCAGGAATTGCATAAACAAAATTTTTTTTTTCCCTAATCTGCTTTTTGTCTTGGCCACCCAGTTCCTAGGGCGAAATTTAGCTACGTTGCGATCGCTCCCTCGCTGCCAGCTTCACCTCGCACAGAGCAATTATTTGTGCACAAACAGCACATCTGCGGCTAGTGGACAGCAAAGCAATTAGGCTCCAAATAAATAATGGGGCTCAATCAGACAATCTGCTCCGCTTTGGTCACATTAGTCGATTTCACATGGCTTGTTTGCCTCCGCTGGGTCCCATTTTCACCAAGCTGATGGACATGTGGATGTCATGACCACTAGTTTCATCTATCTCCATACAGCCTCCCCAGACACCCAAATTAAATTCACGGTCAACTAAGTGCACTGTTCAGTCAAAATCATAAAAATCAGACAGCTCGCTGAAGATGATCATGCAGTGGCACAGACAACCGCAACAATATCCAGCTGGATTTATGTCTATATGTCGTCCCTAAGTACAGGAACCTCAGCTGTAGCGTGCAGGCTGGGCGCGATGCGCATTTACTTGATGCTCTCGGTGACATCCAGATTGATCTGCAGCCATCTGGCAGCGTCAGTAGAGCTCCAATAAACACTTGTGCTCATATTTGTGGATGTATTTATTCTTTAATCCAGGTGTGAATCCATGAGTAGCTGGAATCAAAAATAAAAAGGCGCAGACAATGCAAACATAAGGGACTCGTCACAGCTGTTGGGGTCTGGTGCCATGATGTAATTACATCTGTGGGTCTTGTCATAACATCGAGTTGAGATGCAGATGTGTAAATTGTTTTTTGTATGGATGATTGTGATTTAGATGGAAAATTAGATTGGCATATTTTGCTGAAATAAAGCCTCACATGTACTAAAAAAACTATATTTAATAAAAACTTTTATGTTGAAATACAAAGCAGCACTTTGGCAAAAGTGAAAAAGATATTGCCAGCCAGGATCATTTTTGCAGCCAAAACTACTCTATTTCACCTGTTCCAGCTTTTGTAATTGGACTGGAAATAATCCCAGAGTGAGTCCCAGTATCCAAGATGAGATTGGGACTGTGTGTCCAGCGATGCAGTGCATCATTGAGTGTTTTGTGTAAGCTTCCAGAAGCATGACCGCTCACCACATGCTGGTGTTGTTTCCTGTTTGAAAAATAAAGGGTGTCATTATGTGACAAACAAGAAGCCTGCTCACCATTCTTCATACAAAACCCAGAAAGGGAGCTACAAGGTGGGTTCTGACTTTAAATGTGGTGCGGGGGAAAAAAAACAGGATCGTGTGATAGTCCTTAAGAGTGAGAGAAAATCAAATCTCCCTCAATACTGTTGAGGTTTATTATTTTTGTGAGACACAGACAAACTTAGAGATGTGGATCTTTACCTTTCTGTTCTGATGGGGGATTGTTGTCGACCTTTTTTATCGGTGGTGGTGCAAAGCAACACCAGACCTGAAAAAACTTGTCGCTGATGCAGATTTGCATCCATTCCTTTTGTGGTTCTTTTTTAGCCTTGCTGCGGACTCCGATAACAGGATAATAAAATAATCCATACCATCGGCTGATTCCTAGCTGCTGTGCTAAACTGACCATGTTGTGGATGTGACTTTCTTCTTTCTTTTGGTACTTTATGTAGTACTGGAACAAATCTGCTCCTTTCTAGCTGAAGCAACATTTAATCTTTCCAAAGACGGACTTTTGAAAAAGCCTTGTGGACCAGTATTCGTTAGCATTTTTAGGTATTGATTGGCTACAATCATGACCACTGTCCTGATATCAGCATTTGCAGTTGTCCTTCTACAAATGAACTAATTGATTGACTAACATAAGCTCCTGGACCATGCGGTCATTCTCTGTGTCCCTCTCAAAATACTTGTGTTCTTTTTTTTTTGGCTTCTCTTTTTTACCATTCTCAAAATCTTCATGGTTTCTTTCCTCCCTGTGTTTCCAGGCCTTCTGCCTCTCTTCTTTTAATCACTCCTCCAGCGTTACCCATTGTTTCTGACGTTTTGGGTTCATCAGATGGAAATTATATAATGATGAACAATGGCTCACTGTAAATCAGCATGCTGCTGTGGCATTGATGCACACACACACTCACACACACACACACACACGCACACACCACACACACACTGGTTCTGTGAAGATTAAATGTTAGTCATATTTGCAAGCATTATTCCCAGATCTCCCTCTCTAAAATCATTGCCTTGTTTCTCCCTTTTTCTCTTTTATGCTGCTGGCAAAATTCTCTACTGTTTGTGAGATTAAACAGACACTCTTGGTGTGTCAACACCCATCTGGAGCTAAACCCAGTCAGTCCAAGCTGTAGTTGATGTAACATCACAAAGATGGCATGTGTTGGCTCTGACAGCACAAATATGGTATGTTGGTACCATCCCAGTAGATGGGTAGGTGAGCTGTTATGGGGCTACTTCAGACTCTTCAGGACCACAACCAACTCAGGTGTTTGAAGACAGGATCTCCACCTCCATAGGCTGCTCATCATTATGACCAATGAGGAATAAAGATAAAAGAACCATTGACACGGGGCCCATCAATTTGCTCCAGTAGACTTTGACACATACAATTGTTTGCAACTGAACCAAGAACGAGAAACGAGACTGTCAACCAAGATAGTAATAATTTGAGAAAGTTCTTATATTTACCCACTTAAAGATTCCATAGATGAGCAAATGAAGTAAAATTGTGGCACATGTGAACTAGATTGGATCGGTTCAGCCAAGGGCCAAGGTTGAACATTCAGGGGTTGGAATCAGGAGCTTGGCTGAATTGTGTCTGTACAAGTCCTCACAATGATAGAACTACATGAGTGTGTCAATAGCATTTTCCCCTCACTGTTTTCCTTTAAATGTCAGTCTCCTTTCAGAAGTTTGTGTTAGTGTGATTGTAAATGTCTCTGCAAATCAAGCTAGGTTCTTGGAAAATTGCAATTTCAACTGTACTACCGCATACCTTTCCATTACTTTTCTCTGCGCAGAAGGTCAGTGTTTGTTGGCAAACTTACTGGTTTATAACTGTAAAGTTGCAGACAACAAGTCACTCGAAAGCACAGTGAGAAGTCTCTCAGCCTCTCAGCATTCCCTGAGAATTTTAATAAAATGTATTCATAACTTTTCAAGTTTTTTTAGAAACAGCCAGAGAGATAAATCAGCTGTCACATGACCTCCTTGGTTTTAAAAAGCACCTATGCAGTCAACCAATTCTACATATGACTCAGCAGACCTACAGTATATGAAAGTGAGGACGAACCGCTAGTGGGAGCTTAGCTGACATTTAGAAAGTTCCTTCTGTTTTTTTAAAAATGCCTGAACTTAATAAAACCGCTGATTTATTCCCTGAACCACTTCTGCCAGGTTTCCACTGAGCAGCTCTGGCTTTGACAGCAGGAAAACTTTAAAGCTTTTGTATCTTAACATGTACACACACCTAAAGAATAAACGTATCAGCAGCACCTTCAGGCATTTACTTCTGCACTAAGTTGCACTCCTCTTCTCCATCTGCATTGTTTTCAAAGTTCCTTGTCACATTTGCCCTGGAAAGACCTGCACACACAAGCACAGGGGCAGAGATGAGACGCACTCTACTGCGGCAGACAACAGCTGTTTGGCCCCCGTGTTGGAATCAGCATTTTCTTTTATTTGTGTCGGTTGTGTAAAAGCTTCGCCCAGCTGATTAGTGAGACAGTGATTGTGATGTATTACCCTGAGAACAGCATGAAAAGCGGGATTACAAATGGCAGCCAGCGCCTCATTATCGCAACCAGTCCAGAGGAGCACAGGAGAGTCTAACTGGCGCAGAGACGCCAAACCGGGACAGGGACATGCACAATACGGGCGACACTGGCTACTTTAAATCTCAAGTGTTTACTATTACTGTCTGTTTTCCTAATTAGATTACATATTGGGAAAAGGGGTTGCTGTGGGAATGGTTTTGGCAACGGGAACAGAAGTATTTGTGATGTGCTCGGCTTTGGCAGGGACGACCACAAACAAAGCTTTGAAAATCTGCGGCTTTCAAATTGCCAATCAGCCTGATTAAATGTGACATTGTGTTTTCCCAGCAGAGTGCCCATCATTGTTGTACATCTCATCAGCTATTTCTCAGACTGGTTCAGTCTCTCAAGATCTGCTGTCTGCCTGCTGCTTCATCTTTAGTCTTCCTTAGCTCTGTCACCACTTCCTAATACATCCTCACATAACCATCGCAGATCCAAGTCTGGGGAATGGAAAGCAGGGTCTGGAAGAGAGAAAAGGGAAATAAATAGGACAACAAACAACACCTCAGGTGATATAGAAGCCAGCTGAACTCTTTCTTATTTTCACCTTGTCATAAAAGTGAGTCAAGCCCTCGGCTCTGTTATTATCTTCTAACGGATCGAATGTTTGCTCTCAAGCTTGAACTCGCTTATCTCAAAAGGCCAAACATGCGTGACAGTATTGATTTCGGACCACAAATGAACCAATGAAACAATCGCACCACAACTGTGCAGACAAATGGCATCAGGAGAGCAGCAGAGCCCCAAGTGACGACATGCTGGATTTCACACATCTGTCTGAGTTGGTGATTCTCTCACAGACGGCTTCCAATCAGAAGCGGGTAAAAGCCGTTTTGTAGGTGCATCATGGGCATAATATTTATTTGCAGTCACAAAGCAAAGAGGCCTAGATCGACAGGACATTTCTGTTTTGCAGAATCTCCATGGTAGTGAGGACAGAGCCACAGAGAGGACAAAGGCAGCCTGCTGGGAACTGACCTTGTCCTGGGAGGCTGAGCCAAAGCCAACAGCTAACTGAAAACAAGGGGAAGCTGTGAATCAATGGGCCGCAGTGTGTGTGAACGCTGCTGAACAGGCTGTTTTCAAGGGGAGACACCGAAAACAACAATAGTTGCTGTGTGTCTGGGTGTGCGTGTGTAAATGCTTATGTGTGTTTTCGCTTCCCGTAACAATTGGAGCATCCAGCGTAAATCCTAAGTTGGGGTTAATAAAGTTCACAAGATGTGAGCCGACAGCTTTTGTTTTTGAGAGTGACGGCAGCATCTGAGGATCTCAGGGAAGTGGAAAGACAAAGATTTGGAGGCTGCAGGGAGCAGAGGCAGCTCAAAAAGAAGAGAGTGCTGTTTTAATGAGCAGGGAGGTAAAAAGGTTAGGGGAACAGTTGTTTGTTGGGCTAGGAGTGGATTTATGGCTTTGACCCAACAGGAAGGCACCAGCAATTAGAAAAGGTGGGAGGATTCAAAACTTTTCAGATGAAAAAGGTTTCTTCAGGGCTCTGAAGCAGTTTGATAAGAGAACAATTAGTGGACATTATTCCACTACAAATCTCCTCAGAATCTGATCCGAGTCAGGGTAAACATGACGCTCTCACAGGTGCTGGCACACCATCATCCTCTGAATCGATTCTTTTGGCTTTAGCCTGCGCCGCCGTAGGCTGCCAGCCTGCTTTCATCTCTCCAGCCGGCAAAGATTGTGTTGTCATCGCTGTGTAAATATCACTCTTCTTCACTCTTGGGGGTATTCTTTCACTTACACACCCGTCATCATCGCCTCCCACTTCTCCTCTGGAACGCCTGCTGCTGCACGCAGACATGAGTCTCACCTGAAGATTGATCTTTGAAAAACACTCGTTCTCTTCTGGTGAAAGTGAAAGAGATTAGAAAAGATGTGGTCTGCGTTTTCATGCAGATGGGGCACAAAACTCCATGACATCACATCTCCATGCCATAAAAATGTCAATTCTTTCCTAATTTAGACAGCTTTTCATCTGCTGTGAACCTTCCCTGCTGATAAAAACCCCAAAGCACTGGCTGGAGGAAGGCAGGAACATTACATAGTCTGGTAAACTAATTTTTCTGTCCCCCACACCCACTCACGCCATCACTTTTCCAGGCCGTCAGTGGTCGGTCCTCAAAGAATCTTGTCCGGTAATAAAATCGGGAGATGGATGAGTCTGAGAGTCAATCATCTCGGGGTGTTAATGTCACAGCCTACAGACAGACATGACGAGTTTCCTTCCCGTGCCTCAGCGTTTGGCAGCTCTGCTCCCGTCCTCCAGCCTCGGCCATCGCTGGCTGTCCTCCATGTTGGACGCTGCTGCAGCTGGAGTGAGGATGCACAAGTACTTTCTGTGAATGGCTGGGGCATAGCTAGGCAGCTCTCTGGCCAAGGCTTCGTGTTGCTGTTTTCAGTAATTAGTTGAAGACATGGATTTGTTTTTTCCTGCTTAAAAAAGACACTGCATCACTGGTTTGCAAACACACAAACAATACATTTAAAGGCCACATACATTCAGGTTGTTTGCCATTATCCTACAACTGTAAACCAATTTATTCTTTTTTTTCTTGGGTTTGGCAACTTTTGGGCATTGAAATTGCCCATTTTTAAAGAAATACCTTGCTCTTTACTGTTTGCTCACTGTTGAGGATAAGTTTTGTTTGTTTTGATTCCTGATTCCTGCTAGTCAAGCTTAGCTGTTTCTAGTTTAGTTTGGCACCAAAAGGAAAAAAACAGCTCATTATTTAATATGATGTCACTTTTTTTTTTTGTTAGCTGGCATGAGGTAATGAGCATTACTGTTGTTTTTCGGAAGAGTAATGATGCCAGTCAGTCAGAATTTGCATTATCTTTTAACCACAGTTTTCTACTGTTTCTGTTTAGGAGATGAACTTGAACTTGGCAGAACTGGACACCCGGCAACGGCTCACTCCCAGCTCCGCCAAGAAGACAACACAAAACGGTGAGTGCAGGAATTCCTCAGTGGCTGGAGACGTCGGCTCATTGGGTCTGATTTGGCTAATCTGATGCAGCGCCGATAAACTGTGACCCGAGTGCTGACCTGAAAACAGCAGGATTAGGAGCCAGATCAGAAGAGATTATCAATTTTAGCGTGAATTTAATTTCTGACACCGCATGATGTTCTCTGGGAATTAAGCGTCTGTTGT
Organism: Tetraodon nigroviridis; assembly: GCA_000180735.1. NCBI lineage: Eukaryota > Metazoa > Chordata > Actinopteri > Tetraodontiformes > Tetraodontidae > Tetraodon > Tetraodon nigroviridis. Next base: position 41,745 of record CAAE01014944.1, read on the forward strand.
TCTGCGCCGCAGTCTCAGCTGCAAATCCCATGAAACAGTGGGTGTAATTCAGCAGCCTTTGGTGCATCGCGTCCTCCACTCTGTCTCAGGTTGTCTGCAGAGGTGCCTGTGCGGAGGAGATAACCGAGCTCCCAGTCATTTAAAGCAGATAAAGCCGAGCTGACGTGAATGTAAGCAGCTCCATGGGGACGCTGCTTGTTTAATGGACATTTTTTTCACATATATTGTCCTATTTATTGCTTTAATTTTAGTCGTAATAAATTTGCCAAGTAATAAACCAGTACTTTAGCAAACAGTCTGAAACTGAGAAATCAGTTTGGCATGTGGCAAAAGTTAACACTTAGTACACCACTTATGGCCTTTTTAATAAAAAAAATGGCCATTTTAGATTTCACAAAAATAAATGAGACTTTCAGTGTTTTGCTGCAGCAAAACTCCAGAGTGTACTTTCAATGACATGAGTTGGCAAATGGAAGATGAAGTGGGTAACCAATTGGTAAATTAAATGAGATTTGAAATGTGACCAATGCACTCTGTGTCGTTAGGTAATTTCAAAAGCAATTACACGTGTTTGGATTTAATTTAGTGGGAGATAAGCCGTGCGCTAACATACAGTACCCCACCATATCCAAGCCGGGGATAAATCTACAAAATGATCCATGGCCATATTGAGGATGTGGCTCGTTTTGTGTGCCGATATTCACCCCGAATAACAAGCAGATGATTGTGTTCCGGAGTCACTTCAAACACAGATGCTGCGAAGCGCAGTAAAGATTTCATCATGTTTATTTCCTTTCTGAGGTCTGCAGCCTTTGTCTACCTCAGCACTGAAATATTTGAAGCGCACTGATTTCAATTAAGAAAACATGTTGTTGTAGCTGGTGCATTCCTTCATGTGTTGCACGTGTGAAGAAACCCCATTTAAGCTTGGAGCAAAAGGTTAAAACAAAAGGATTAAACAGTTTAATAGGAAATCTGATAGTTTACCTTATGCCTTAGGCAACAGACATTTTCTCGGATGTCAAACGCACAGAGGACTGAAGGTTGTGTTTAGGCTTTCTCGCTTCGTTCTCTCACAAGTCACTGAGTCACTTGCAGATGGATGAATGCCTCAATCTGAAGGTGCTTTCACACCTTAAAGCTCGAAGAACACCACCTCAGGCCGTCCCTCAAGGGCTACTTTCCTGCAGGACAACCTTCCCAGCTGTGTTCACCAGTGAAATAGTCACTGCTTGTTCAAAAAAGTCAACTGTATAAGTAAGTTAATCCAGTCTGAGGCGCCGACCTTCATCCGTGTCTGCTGACAGCTGCCTGGGGCTCCGCGTGCAGCAGCTAGTTGTCTCCAGGACTCTGATGGAGACCTGAACCTTTTTCATTCAGCAGATGAGCCATCTGGATGTCGCTCCTGCTGTTGTTGAGGAGCTCAACACTGACAGGATGGCACTCTGCCCTTTTACACTAGACCTGCCAGAGGAGGGGTTTGACCGTGAGGGACTGTAAAAGACACATTCTTTTGCTTTGGTTCACTTTTACACGCAATTTTTAAAAGTGGACCAAACATCATGCAGTAGCATCAGTTGAGGTTGAGTGCAGGAACAAGGAGAGTGTGCAGAAGAATGGACTAGCCAGGACTGAAACCAGAATTCAACCCCTTTAGGTGGTTCATCACAAACACAAACAACGATCCCCTGAGCATAATTCAGTCAAGCCCTGTACCTCCTCATGACACATCTGCCCTGCTGTTAGGCTACATTGAGGGTTTTAGCCTTTACATCTGCGCAAATAAAGTTTATTAACCCAAACAAGGTTCCATTTCCTGTTTATTTTATGCACAAATGCCTAGAAAAGGATGAGTCCACACATCTGTCATCAGCCGAGGTGAAAAGTCACATTGTTGTGGTTTATGGTGACACGTCAGTAACAATGCAGTCTTGGATTTATTTCCCAGAATGCAGCGAAACAACATTTCTGTGCGTTTGTCATCCACATCTTGTAAAATTCATGGACTTCATCCACTTTTCTCCTTTATGTGTGGGTGGATTTAATAGAGCAGGGCTTTGCTTTTCTGCTCAGAGAGGGCAGCAGATTTCAGGACAGCTTCGGTAAGGGGTGGAACGCCTCCTGATGTGTGTGTGTGTCAGGATGGGGATTAGAGAAGCAACAGTAAGCACCTCAGAAAAGTGGGACACATGAACCAAAAAAAAAGAGGAGTTTTCAGGTTGACTGCGCAAGTCAGAAGCACGAGATAAATCCAGAGTGGATAAAACCTGGGCCGACAGCCGGGACTGAGGTCTCTGTTTGTAGTTTAGGGCTCAATTGAGCCAATCTGACCTTTAGAGTTTTTCTACAAAACAAGATTAATCAAATGAAGAAAAAAACATTCTCAAAGGAATTTGAAGTTCCACGACTGTGTGGACCTGTTATTTCAACATCTGACACTCAGTAAAGGACAAGGTCAATCTGAAATGATCTGAGTCCAGTCCAGGATCTGAGGGACGCGCTGGAGAGAAATCTGGTTGGCAGAGACAAGACCTTGTGACTCTTGGACGTCAGATACCAGAGCACACCTCCTGGGCTCTGCTGGAGCCCAGGAGCCTCGATGTTCGGGGGGTCAAGTTTGGCAAAAAAAGTGGTGACCAACACAATATTGGACATGGTTTTGCCTGATCAGAGTTTGCAGTCAGATGCGTCGGGATCAGAGGGCGTTACAGATGATTTACAGAATTCCTGCAGAGCTGAAAGCTTTTGTGACCCCGCTTGTCCACTAACAACAGCATGTCGGCTGTTATCAGACTGTGGTTTTGGCGGCTTCTGTTCTGAGCTCTTTCATGCGTTTTACTGCATAGCAGTGATGAGTAAAAACACTTCTGATGCCTATGTTGATTTAATTTGGGTCTTTACCGTTAGCAACCACTGCTGGTCATGGCCGCCCTCTTGATTAGGGGTTTTGCCTAATCAAGCCTAGCCTAGCCTCTCGAAGCTCTTTTCAAACTCTTTAATTATTTGCTGTTTTTAGTTAAAAGATATTTTCGCCTCTGTAAGCAGCGCCACAAATCATCCCCTTACAGACCCGTGTGAGCATGCTGGTGTGTGTTTGAGTGTGTGACAGTGATGGAGTGTATACAGGTTAATGAATAGAATTTCTGTGGATTTTTTTCTCCACTAAGCCTTGGTGAGCTATGAATCATCCAGCATATTGCCCCGACTTCTTTGTTTTCAGCCACAGTCATAATGTTTTCCCATTGTTAATAATTCATTTTCTGAATGTTGGATCTTATTTTGACAATCATTCCTCCCTGTTTGACATCCATTCCTCCATGTCAGCCCTCACTCCACCGCTGCCCTCCGGCTGGAGCGTCAGACCTCGGGGTGCGCTCACAGCCTGGGAGCGGATCAAGCGCTGAACTTTTCCAGATCTTTTTGCTCCCCCAGATAAAACACCTGTTTCGTTTGTATATCAAAGCATGCTGCTGTCGCACGTTCTTCTAATAACAGCTGAGGATTTGTCCTGGGACAAGAGTTAAGGTCGATTTAATTCCACACTTGTTTATTTGCTGTGCGGCACTATCGAGCACGAGGCAGAAAAAGAACAACGCAGGCGCCCAAAGATCCCAACTTGACCTTTGTCCAGTTAGGGGGAGCTTAATTTAAGATCACTATTACAGTCTGACAGGGCTTGTTTTGTGATGTGCTCTCTATTGGATTCTGACTGTCATTATTTTCCAATAGCTGCACTCCATTCTGGCCTGTGTCCAACCTTAGAGGACACAGAAAGAGTCCCCTCTGGCTGCATTATCCTGCCTCCTCAGTAGCACCGTGAGCGCAGAGAGTGGAGGGAGAGAAAATGTCTTTTACGACCTCCTGTCAGTAAAATTTTATAGTTTAAGGGGGTCTCCATATCTATTTTTCTCTCTGCAGCATTTAACAGAGCTGAAGGCTGTTCAGCAGAAACCTTTTAGACAATAGAGTGATGCGTCTAGATGTCCCTGGAGTGCCGCTGATACAGTATGGCACTTTAAAACGATCATTTGAATCTGGGAAATCTAAAATTATTGTAAAATATTACTGGGCAATTCCATGTTTTCTACCTACAAATGTCAATGGAAGGCAGTAATAACAACAGATGGGACTACAGACAATCTGGACTAAAGCTGAATACGCGTCTCGGGAGCTTGGTTTTCCGGCAGTTTCCAGCTCTCCTCCTCCTGACTGTGGCTCCCACGGTGCCCCTTTGACTTGGTGGAAGAAAGGGATGAAGGGGAGTGGTAAAAGTCAAAACATGACCGACACGAATTCCTCCTGTGGGGACCAAAGCGCTGCCGTAACTGTGGTAACAATCAGGGCAGAGTAGCAATGACGTTGCTCAGGCAGGACTCCAACAGACCCTCTGTTCCTCCAGCTCCCTTCGCCCCTCGGCTGGTGGATATTGTTTTAGTTTATATTCTCCTAAATTCTGTACGTGTCCCAGTACCAATATAACCTCAATAGATTTATACTGAGGACGCACTTTATGTAGGTGTGCGGATAAGGAGGACGTTGAGCCGTAAGATGCAGCAAACCTATTAAATTGTCTTTTCATTTACGTGCCTGCTGTTCTCTCCATTAAAGAGGTATATATTTTCTCTCACACCCACTTCCACAGTGTAAAAGAGTAGTTACTGAACGGGTGCCAGGCCTGCGGAGGAAGCGGTGGAACACATCCCTGCTGCCACGACACCAGCCCGAAACAGGACTGTAGACACGTTAGCTCGGCTGAAATCAAGCGCAGCGCCTCGACAGGGACAGTCAGTCTCAATCATCTGCTTTAATCAGTGGAGATTTTAAAGGGTGGAAAGTTTTTTGGAGTTTTTTTTTGGTTGTTTTCATGGCCGTAGGTCTGTGATATGACCTAGCAAGTTTATGCAGGTTATTCCCACAGAGATGAGAGCGAAGTTAGGATGAGATGAGGGAGGGAGAGAACAGAGGGAGGTGACAGCGGTGGAAAGAAAGGTGGCCGAGTTTGCCGCAGCGCTGAAACATTTCAATTGATTAGCTGCTTTAACCGCCATCGCTGCTCACTCAGGCTTTAAATAGATGGATAAAACCCTCTTTACCCTACACTCCTTTATTTGCCTTCTTTCTGTGCATTCTCCTCCTATCGTCACCATTTTTCTCTCTCTTCCTTCACCTCATTCCCACTTTTTTTCCAACCCCGCTCCCATAGGTGCTATAAATATTCATATCACACGAGCTGCAAATGGTTTCTCATTCAGAGCATCATTGTCTCTGCACAATTAATGTCTTTACTGTTTATGAGCAACTGTTATCTGTGTAATCATCTGCATGTCCTTCTTTGTATATTAATGTGCGTGTGTGTCTGTGTGTCTGTGTGTCTGCGTGTGTGTGTCCATAGACAAGCCTACTCATTTACCACATATGGGTGTGTTTGCTTTCCAATTTGTCGCAAAGTAGAGGTCACAAGCTAATCCAGAATTGTCCTCCAGGCCACTTTTAACCAGATAGGAGCCTCAATTTAGCCCAGACACCCCACTACCACCACCACCACCACAACACACACATACACACACAGGCTCCCTCTCTCATTTCCTCACAGAGATAAAGTCGTTTTGCAGCAAAGTGCAATAAGATGGATTTCCTGCAGCGCTGATAGATGGAGGTGAGGTGTGGACATGCCAAAGTAAGCTGGCAGCAGGAAGGCAGAGTGGAGCAGACAGCTATCAGGTAGGAAGGCGTGATGTAAAGGATGGGGGAGGCATATAAGACCGCAGCCAATGTAGGTAATGTAAAGAAACAAGTAAGCTGTTTGTGGCAGATCGGTGACATGTGCTATCAGTCTCCCTGTACCTTTACTGTGTATTTGTATGTGTGTGTGTGTGTGTGTGTTCTAACAGTTTATTGATAAAAAAAAAAACCACCCTTCTAAATCTTCTTGAGGGGCCGGCTTTAAAGTCACCCAAGGCAGGAAAATGTGTGTAGCAGCGACACACCTGACACACAGGCATTTAACGCATATTCTGAAAATGGCAGAAGCAGAGCCCTATGTCAGACGCTAGCTGGGCTTCAAACACCACCCATGAGGTCGAGGCTACTAAGGCTACTCGAGTTATGATATTAGCGGCCACATGCTAAGGAACTGAACATGGAATGCTTTGATCCGAACACTGTTAATTCATTCATCTTATGAAATCATTTTTGTTTGATCACCACGTTGTCACATGGGGCCTGTGTTCTCTGAATGTGATCCAAAGCAGATGGGGTTTTTTTGTTTCTTTTAAGCATTCACCATATAGAAAATATTATATTAAATATTCATCAGTAAATCTACAGTTGAACTAATTACCATATATGCTAATATTAGCATGCGTCGTGTCTTTCTTCACAAATCTTCTTTATTACTACCCTGCCTCTTAGGTCCTTATCTTCATCCATCCCATTTTCAACATTGCATTTCCTATGTTTCTCTCCAAATCTCACACTTGTATGAAGTCCTCATTGGTATGTGAGAGTCCTCAGAGGCTGTCAGTCCTCTTCTGTCTGCTTTTGGCAGAGTTGCTCTCAGCGATCTCGATGGCACTTAAACTGCATTACACAGGGTGCACTTCATCACTGTTCTCGCAGTCATTACATAATGCTCACCTTTTTTACCCCTCAGACATGTAATGTCACCAACGTGTCCCCAGGGTTTATCGGGACACTGGGACCATCTTATTACAAAGACCTAAGGACGCCCCTTCCATGGTAGAAAAGTTTGCGTGTTGGTTTTCTCTTGGTCAGGGAGGGTCAACCCAGTCCTGGTTGGTCTTCCCAGTATGGCTGCGTTCCCCGGGTGTTATTTAATTGGTATCCTCCTGATCTAAGTGGAAGATATCCTGCCTGTGTCTTCTGTCCTGTCAACCTTACTTGATTCACCACCTGCACCCTCTGGGTTTGGACCTCACTGCGTCCCTTTCACCTCATTCTCTTCTAGCGTGTTCCGCTTTACCTCGGCCTGCCAAAAAAACGTGGGCTTGCGCTGGTAGTCTGCTGTGAAATGACACAACACCCGGAGTCAATGAAGTCAATGAGCTGCTCGAATCTTTAGTCCCCCAGGACAGCGGCCAGCTGCCGACAGCTGCCAACCCCCGTAACGCCAAAGAGGAGCGTGATTTGGAAGAAGATGAGACCGGCGCTCAGGAAGAATAGTCCTCATTAAACAGCTAACCCTCAGGAACACCTGACAGTTTTTTCAAGCTTTTTTTATACTATTTGTCTTTTTTTTTTCTCCAACTCATTATTTTCCCGGCCGCTTCAGTAGCTGGAACCTCCAAAATGTGCTGGCAGAGAACCAAAAAAACCTTTTTGTTCCTTTCAATTTTATAATTGCTTTACATTAATTCTCCGCTCTCACGTTCACTTTGAACAGGTTTTGCTTCTCAAAGATTCAACTTTGTCTCTGACCTGTGTTTGTAGGCCCAGATGCCACTAAGGACCCGTGTCTAAAGGTGCGCTGCCCTCCTCACAGGGTCTGTGTCAGTCATGACTTTCAGACAGCCATCTGCACCAACCGCAAGCAGCCAGCTCACAGGTAAGAAGAATCTATTTTAATTTAATTTAATTTAACCTGATTTAACTTAACTTAATTTAATTAATTTAATTTTATTTAATTTAGCTTGGGCAATCAACATTTCTCGAAACAGAATTAGCTTATGTTGGTTTCCACTTGTGATTCCTGTTCAGATGATTTAATATGCTCATTAGAAGCTAATTATAATTGATTTATTTTGAAAAAAAACCACATGACAAAGCAGACTCGAGTTATCTGAAAAACAAAAACCTAGTTTTATAACGTTAAGCAACCAGTGGAATCTGGTTGTGTGAAGAAAAGCAGACACAGAGGTGAAAGTCTGTTACTCCACAATGATCAAAAAGGCTTAGCGGGATGGAAGTTGTGTGTGTGAATATCCTTGAACGTCCCAACTGGCAGAAATGTTAAACATCATGACCGTGGAATTGTCCTGTTTTTCTTATCATGCTGTGCTGTTCACCTGAAGCTTTGTTCTACACGTTTCTCATATTAAAAATAAATTAGCTGCAGTGTCCTCTTGAAGGACAAACCCGGTCTGCGCTCCTCTGGAGACCTTCAACACCTCTGCTTCATTCTAACATTATCGTACACCCACAGACGCCGTTTCGCTCTCGCAGGCCTCTGGAATCCTTTCCTCATCCGCGAGGAAGCCTTACAATGGTTCGGTGGAGGGAGTTATTGTACAATCAAATCACAGCTTTACCTGATTAAAGTCAAGTCGAGGCTCCCAGCAGGAGGTGCAGGGATTTTCTAGTTTGGCTTTGACATTAGCGTGGCCGTCCATCCGCCGGCTCCGCTCGCCGTCTCTCGGGGTGGATTTCTTCCCGAGCGCTTATGTCCAGCTGCCTCAGCCATCTCCTATCTTTATGTAAAGACTGTTTGACAGCAGAGGAGCAGGAAAGGAGAAGAGTGGTTGGTTGCCTTTCCTCATCAGAAATTCTAATTGTGTCTGCGCTGCATCTGATACTGACTGACAGTTGGCATGGCAACAGCTGGTTTCCATCCGGACCATGCAGGTCGAAGTGTCCGCAAGTATTTCAACATTTAGATCCTTTGAACATAAAATCAGTTTAAAAACTGCTCTTTAAGTCTGAGCACTTGGATTTAGAATCTATATTTTAAACTATAAAGCTTTTACCTCCACAGAGATGAAAATGTGGGATCAGTGTTTAACATTTAAAAGGTTTAGTTTTAAGCAAGTGGGTTTTGAGGCCTCTTGAGAAGATTATTTTGGTAAAAATGTTTTCAAGTTGCTTCAGTCTGTTGTTGTCTCATTAGCTTCTTTCTAAAAAGTGCTTTCATTTCCAGTCCCTCCTTGATGAGTCGAGAGGGTTTTTAGCGAAACTGCTTTCACAAGGAATTGCTGGGAGATCTGGATCAAACTTAATTAGCCTCATTGTGAACAAACTTTGAAGGACTAATCGTGTCTCTGCGCCAGCTGACCCTAAAAGATACTCTGGGTATTTTCTCATTTAAGGAATTATGCAAGTCATGTAAACTCGTGGAAAAGGGTCTCGGGGTCAACAGTTTTGGAAAAGCTGTTGTTTTTTTTGTCCACAGGAGTTTAACCGAATGATTTCACATTTCAGACTGGACTTTGGGTGACACCTTATATTGATTTCTACCCTTTTTATCTGTCTCTCTTAGTGTGAAACCCAGAAAAGGCAGCACAGGCCACAAACACAGAGTGGAAGCAGGGGCTCATGGGAAATGTAGGCTGTGCTCGGTGCTGCAGTCCAGCCCCGTGTGTGGATCTGATGGGCACAGCTACTCCTCCAAGGTGAGGCTTCATTTTGCATCCGCGTCTCTTTGCATTCCTCATTCCACCTCTTTGCTGCTCTCTCTAGCTCCCTCATCCTCTCTGCAGTGGCTCAGCTCACATTAGTTATCCATAATTCAGTTTGTTTTCAGTAATGAAAGCCTGGGGAGAATTGCTTCAAGGGAAAAAAGGGCCTATGCGGGTCTGGGGCGCTGTATAATTTACAGGGTAAAAATATGAAATAGACACCTCTCTTTGCCCAAACTGATAATGTTGTCATCCTCACTTGTCATCATTTTACCTATTTTGATCCCCCCCCCCCCCCCCCCGCCCCTTCCCCAACACACATACACACCCACACACTGTCCTGGTCCCTTATCTGTGCAAGTGTGTAAACGGGTTTTTTAGGAATCGTGTTGGTCTTGTGATTCCAGCAGACCCTCATCAGAGCTGTCTCGGGTGCTTCGAGGTTTCTCTCCTTTACCCCCCCACACGCCCCTACTGGCGCGTGAAATGTGCAAAGGAAGAAAACAGCCTCTTGGTCAGGTCGACTCGCCCATCCATGCATCCACTTTAGATGTTACAGATGACAGAGATGTCAGGAGGTGGAGCGGGAGATAGCCGGTGTGCAGAGTAAACTCGGATCCTCGTCACAGATCCGCTGCTGTGGTTGATTAGACTCCCGGGGCTCCATCTGTCACCCCAGAGCTGGAGATCCTTTCGTGGGTCAGCGTCTAATCTGCTACGCCGGCAGCCTCCTATTTCCCGCTATCTCCTATGCTGTCGAGCTACTGTATATGTGTTTGTCCCACAGGGACTGTCAGCGTAAACAAAGGATGTTTGTTGATGTGTTTTCACACTTTCAGCGATATCCAGTGACAAACGAAAAGCCCTTGTGTACTCTACAGCTTGGTGGAGCAATTTTTGCAGACAAGCGCTACCCCGTACGGTTAAGCTTTTGACTGTATCTTCTGTGCAACTGCCTAAGCGAGCGGTTGGCGGCAATTTGATTTAACATCCCAAACATCCTCATTTAGAGGGCCAAAGACAGACTATTTAGATCCATAAACCAGGATCTTTGGTGTTCAGTGGCTTAACCGGTCACAGCGACGTCCTGTCAAGAATAAAATGACCCTGTCTTCAGGAATATTGAACACTAAATAATAGTGACCTCCTGAAATGAGATCCTCTGCCTTTTGTGAAACATTATCAGCAATTTGTCTGTTACTGTGCGGCTACAAAGACGAGGGTGGCACGTGGAAGAAAAGCATTAATTGAAGTCACAGAGGATGACAGTGTGCTCTGTGAGCCCTGACCAGCTATTTCAGCAGAATAAAAGCTCAAGCCAGGCGGTGCTTGCCCTCCACTCAAAGATGTCATCATCCTGATTGGTGTAACCATGGCGATTTAATAGGAATGTAGCTGTCACACCCCATCGCATCGAAACAAGAGGCGCTGGTAGCTGTAAAACTGCCTTGTGCCGATAATACCGTAGAGGCAGTAGAAAAAAGTATAGTGAAGCTGCAGTGTCCACGTGCTACAAAAGTAACGATATATATATATATATATATATATATATATATAGTAAAGTGGCCGGTGAGTGTACATATATATATATACTGTATATATACACTACTTCATAGGTCACTGCTATGGACTATTTATAAGATCGGCCAAGTGGTGTCATTTTGTGTTTGGTTGTGCTCGCTTTTCATTAGGATAAAAGGTGCTTTTGTGGTTTTTGTTTTGTTTTGTTTTTTTTTAATATCTCTATATATATATATATATATATATATATATAGTAAAGTGGCCGGTGAGTGTACATATATATATATACTGTATATATACTGTATATATACACTACTTCTATTCTATTCTATTCATAGGTCACTGCTATGGACTATTTATAAGATCGGCCAAGTGGTGTCATTTTGTGTTTGGTTGTGCTCGCTTTCCATTAGGATAAAAGGTGCTTTTGTGGTTTTTGTTTTGTTTTGTTTTTTTTTAATTGTGCCTGTTCTAGAAAGGCAGTGGGTAAGACGAGTCTTTTCTGGCATCATTACATCCTGTACATCCAACCCGCACAGTGTCACAAGCGCCACGCTCGTAACACGTCTCCGTCTGACGCTGACAGCTCTTGTTTTGGTTTGAAGGTTCCAAGGAAATACATTTGCTTCTTCGCTGTTTGTATTTTCTTGGTCATTGTTGTCGCTGTGTCATTGTTGTTGATGGAAAAATTGATCATTTCCCCTGTATTTTGGTCCGAGAAGTCCGGGAAGTTTTTTAAATAGAAGTTAAACTGCAGCAGAAAAATGCTCACAATAATGTCATAATATAGCAGGGGGGAGCAGGACTCATAGAGAGGAATAATGACTTCTGGCTCTCTGATGACCAACCTGGTTCTGGTGAATGAGGAACAACACTAATTTAGTTGGGGGGGGGTCTAGATTTGAGATGGCTCCCTGCTGTCCACCTTAAAGTGATTAGTAGTTTCAGGCTTATTCATGTTCTGTTATTACATTACATGCTTGTCTCATTTGAGCTTCACACACACACCTTCACACACACACACACACACACACACACACACACACACACACACACACACACACACACATTCAATATCCTATTAAGAGGACAGTACTCGATTCTCTTGAGAGGCTTCAGTCCTCTAAGTCCATTACTCCCACCCCCTCCTAAATCATCCTCTCCTCTCCTCTCCTCTCCTCCCCTCCATTTTTACTCCACCAAGTCAGGTGTTAAAACATTGTTTCATCAAAACCACATTAACCCCACCAAAGGAGCGGACATAAAGATTCATGGGGCCCCTCGGTCTGCCGACAGTGACTCAGCGAGGTCGTCCATCCTCACGCTTCCGCGTTCTAATCCCTAATTCGATATGCTGGGACCAGACCAGAGCTCCGTTCCACTGTCAACAAATGTCATTAAGCAACATTAGTGGCATCATCAAAGCTGTGACGGGAAGAAAGTGATAAATTTGAGCCAAGGATATAAACCGCTGGGAAGGAAATCATGCTCGTGTGTGGCGTGATCGATGTTTATGCCCCGTCACCACCCCCACCCCCAACAAAAACATAGCACTGTCATCATCCAGCAAACGGAATTTACATAACTCATTTCAGTTTTCATTATGTTTCCAGGAAGGATCTTGTAATTGGATTTTCCTCCAAGTAGTAACAATTTCTCAGGCCGCACTTACCTGAAATAAGAAGAGCCTTTAAATTACATTGAGAAACAGTCAGTCAATCCCGTTTTTGTGCTGCATTACATTTGTACAGCAGCCGATATGAGACTCTGGCTGTTTATCTTTGACTCTAGAGGCGCTGGTTACTCCAAGATAAACGAGCAAAGCCCAAACAGACGATCTTCCCCCATGATCGGTCCAGTGTTCAAATCTGAGTTGCCAGAGTGGTGGGCCCCAAAGAAAGACGGCATCTCAGGGATGCATTATAATTCAGAGAAAATATTTACAATCAAGCCGAAGTCTGGTGCTCTGTGTGACACCATGTGGTGCTTTGTTTATTTATTTTATTTGGCAGTGCAAGTTGGAGTTCCAGAGCTGCATTTCAGGAAAATCCATCTCAGTGAAATGCGAAGGGCTGTGTCCTTGTTTACCTGGTCGACGAGCTCAGAACTGCAGTGCACAAAGCTGAGCAGGCTGGTGAGTACTCCCGTTCTCTCTACAGACAAATGGAAAGAGTTGGGGTTGGACAGGCTAACCGAATTGGGGTTGGACAGGCTAACAGAATTGTATCGGGATTTTAGTCTTTTTGGCCTTTTCAGATGCCTCAAATTCACCACCAATTTTCCCTGTGCTTTCATTTCTTAACTCCTGCCTCTCTTCCTGTCCTCATTTTATCCACCCCACACACCCCTCCACACACACAAACACACATACACACACATTGCTGCCAGTTTTCTGACAGCTACAGGGAGCAGTGACAGAGTGAGTGTGTGTGTCATTGTTTGTCACGAAAATGGGATTTGGGTGAATGGATGGAAGAATTCTGGAGGAGAAATGCAATCATAAGGAAAGCGGCAGAGAAAAGGATGGATTGTTATCGTTATGGGCTTCCTCTCTGCTGGGTGGAGGATTTAGGAGATAGTTTACTCAGGTTTTAATTTATTTGTCCATCCGGTTGAGCTATCGATATTTCGGGCATTCTGTAAACGACTCTGAACCTCTGCTGTGTCCTGATAGTGCTGTCGTGAATCCACACAATCGGGACAATGCTGTGATTTGCCACCATATCATAATCATTTATAAATACTATTAAGTCTATTTGATTGGTTATTGAGTAAAATGCAGTAACATCAGTCATCTTGAAAGATTTTAGGTATGAGTGAAAATTATAATTATGCTATAATTAAAAAATGAATAGATCGTTTATATGCATTGGTTTCAATTTTAAAAATCAATAAAACAGCTCTTTTTTTTTCTTAAAAAGTCTATACTACTCAGGTTCTTTCTCAACAAAGCCAGAATATTGATCTGTTGCAGAGAGAATCGGTGTATTTACGCGATATCTTTTCCTCACAGATGTAATGCAGGCATACGCTATTACTAGCACAGTAATGTTCCTGAATCTAAAATATGGTGTTTTTGTTTGCTTGTTTTTGACATGGGGATCATACCTCCTGCGCTGGCACAAACACACGTGTAGTGGCTGAGGAGCGAAAGGTGGAAGGATGTCGTGGAGAAAGCGGGATGGGGAAACCGGCTAATTGTTTCCACATTTGGTTCTCAGAATAGTTGATCAATTGTTGTGGGAAAAGTGTCTCTATGTCTCTGACAGTCGTCTCCTTTGGTGCGCTGTTTCTCCTACTTTCACCTAAACTTTCCCCGCCTCTCCTTCCTTCAGCAAGACGGTAGCTTTTATCTCCAGAATCAGGTTCGCTTTCAGCACAGCCTGCCCTCATCATCAGCCAGAAACAAGGTCCAAATGTTTGTGCACAAGGAAGCAGCAGGTATGAATCCAGCCTATGTGTGTGTTGCACTGGGAAACAGATTGATGCAGAGGTGTCATTAACACTCTGCATGCGTGTGTGTGTGTGTGTGTGTGTGTGTGTGAAATCAGGTTCCTATGGTAACAGCCCAAAATTTGCAAAAGTTTGGTGGTGTTCTCCCTTCTGTGTTGTAATATTCACGTCAGTCTGGTAAATAGATTTCTCCACTCATTCTCCACTCTCCGCTCTAGATTTCCACAGTGGTTGTTTCACAGCAGAGCTGTAGGTTGTCTTTTGTAGAGACGTGTCCCTACAAAACATACCTTAACTAACTTGTGAAGTCTTTCTCAGGGCTTGTTTGGGCAGCAAAAAGGGGGCTAGCACAATGTTAGGCAGGTGGTCATAATGATCTGCCTGATGGGTGTAGCTACAGTACCAGTGAACGACAGTGGTTGACTGTCCATCAGCAGAACCAAACACACAGATGCAGAGTTTAACTCTGCAGGAGCGCTGAGGATGATCACTTTTATAAAGGAATCCTGCAGGTGATAAAGTGCAGATACCTGAAATGGGTGTTTTTGACAAGACTCGTTTTCAACAAAAATCTTTAATTTTCTCCCAGCCGCTGCAGAATGGAGACACAACAAAAGGCGCCCTTAGAAGCTAAATCGGCTGAATTCCCCTGCTAAACAAAATGGTTTGCGGTGCTTCTGTCTCAGCTCTGCAGAGGCTGCACACGTTGATTGATTGTGTTGTCCTTGCGTCCTTGTCTTTTCTCTGTCTTTTCACAGCGCACGCCAGTCACAATGGGATTCTTCAAGGCAAAATTAACGGAGTGCTTGTGGGAGCTTTTATTCATATTCCATGGAGATGTTCCTCACTGGGAAAATAAATACAGCGTTTTCTACTATACCAATTTGTTCACGCGTTTGTCAACAATCGCCTTGTAAAAACCAGCCCTCGTGCGAAGCCTCCCAGTGTGGGTGTCACGGCCGGGCACCAGGCTGTTTACAAGAATTCTCTGATGACAGTAAAGGTTATTTTTCAAAAATGAAAGGGTAACCTTTCGATCCTAGCTCAGACAGACATCTGAAGTGAAGGTCTGGAGAGTTTAAAGTCCAAATTAAAAGTCTCATTTATTGAGTCTGAATAAATGTATTGAATAATTTTTGTTTAGTGGTTTTTGCTTGGTCTTGATCTTTGCTGAACTGACCCAGACGTCTCCTCACCACACTGATGCCTAGTTAAATATCTACTTTTTCAGTCCAGTTAAGACCTAATTACCTGATTTGTACCATAAAAACCAATGACTGACTGTTAAATTTGACACTGCTTCCTAAGGTTGATACTCTTGTCATCCACACTGGAAATCTAATCATTTGTCCACACTGAGCAGAATACAGTGGTTAATGGTATTAATCACCCATGCCTCTTTGTCTCCTCAGAAACTCTGGGTGTGGACAACAATATATCCGCTGGGTTTGTTTGAGTGCTCTCTGTTGTCCCCTAATCTGCACTCAACAAGCTATACTTCAATGCTAAGGGTTTAAACCCCATTAAAACCCAGAATCCCAGTTCTACCAGTGACAGATCTTAAAAACCCATTGGCGTTCAGGCCACAGTGCGACCACTTCCCGCCTCTCTGCACTTGTCTCACCTCCATCTCGACCTGCCTCCCTGCATGCAGAGGATCACTGATCATTATCGGGGCCCACCTTAACTCGCCACTACTGAGATTGTTCCGCAGCGCAGATAGCCCCGGGCAGGGGAAAATCAAACACGCCCTTGTATCTTTTTAATGAATCTGACCTTCTTTCTTCCTCATATCTCCTACCTAGCTGTCTCTGCTCCTTTCTTTTCCCTGTTACCTTGTTAAGAAGTGTCGCGTCACTCCGCCGCCTCCCGTACCTCCCGTCTTTGTTTCCGTCTGGCTTTCATTTCAATCACATCAGACCTCTCCTCCTGAAATCTCAAGGTGAGCGCGACCCCTCTGGCTGGATTTAGAGCCGCTCCTGCTGTGTGACAAACTTCATTAATCATTCATACATGATAAAAGAGGATTCAAAGCCCGACTTACCCAGAGCGCTTGACTTATGTGTCGGAGCTCGGAAGATGCATGGCCACAGAGAAGTTCTCCTCAAATGGAACTTTAGAGTTGACTGGAAATGAAGCTGTGTTGTTAGTTGAGAAGGACCAGCTTGGTAATTAAAACTGAACATTCAGCTATTTTCAAACACACCAGAGCATCACAGAGGAGCACCAGGGGACGTTAGACAAAGCTATCGCTTTTAAAAACGATGTGCACGTTATTGTGTCACATCTTTTTCCTCACCAGACTGAGTTGCAGCTTATCTTCAGATCATGACAGCAAAACTGGGTAATGGTTTTGGAACGCTGTATGGGCAATTACACCTCTGAGGGGCAACTACGCCCTGAACAGATCATAATTCTAATGCAAGAGGTAGTTGCTAGGGTAACAAAGGTGCCTGGCCCCATACTGGCCCTTTTATACATTGGAAAATTGCTGTGATTTTCATCAAAATAATGAAATCCCATTTTGTTGAGCTTCACAGAGCATGACATCAAATTGAATTATAAATACGTTTGTTAACAAAAACAAATTGAAGATGACATTATCTGTTTGTTTATTAGCTCTGCTTCTTTTTATGCCATAAAAGTCATGACTCAAAATGAACTTATGAGTCTGTTGGTTGATTAATTCCTTTTTTGTAGTTGTCTAGAGTGAGGGTAATAAACATGTTTGTTCTTGAAACACCAAATAATACCTTTTTTGTCCCGGTTTGAAGAAACTCCTTTTTTTTTAGGAGCTGTGGCTTATTTCACAAATTCTAGCCATTTTTAAAAGTGGCCTCAGAAGAAGGTTGACCTGTGTCATATCTGTGAAACAATGGAGAGGACCTGTTTTTTGAGCAAAAAAGGGGAAAAGATAATGGTCTCACAAATTGACCCCAGAAAGGGGGGCTTCTGATGGCAGCACAGCTCTCCAGGGGGTGGGTCTGCTGTTGTCAGAGGCTGCAATTAGATCAAAAAGCTAAAAGATGTCTGTCAGAGATTATCATTAAAGCTGTGAACAGTGTCAGCGAAGGAACGTCAGTTGCAATGAGGAAATTGTGACTTTTGAGCTGAGTCCCACTGATGGGAGCCTTTTGGCCCTCTTTTTAAAAAAGAGAATCAGAAAAACTTATTCAGATTTCTATCTGACAGCCGGTCCCTTTGCAGCCTAACATCAGTTCAAGCAGGTCGCTCACGGTTATCTTTTTAACTGTCCCTGAAAAGGCGTCTGGCATCTTCGGGTCTGTCTGCCCTTGCTGTAGCAACAGAGAGATGACAGGAGCAGCGGATGAGGCTTCCTGAGTCATGTCCTTCAGATGTGAATGTTTATAGCTTCGGCTTTCTGTATTTCCTAAGTGGCCCAGACTGCAGCCGTGGCACGTCTGACTGAAATTATTTAGGTCACAGTGAGGAGAGAGAGGGTCTGTGGAGACATGGTGTGGGCCAAAGTGCAAACATCTAGAGACTTGACCATGGTGATACCAGGCCACTCAGGGCAAAGTCAACGTTATTAGGATGCTGTATTTCTTTAGGAACCTGAAGACACAGCCTTTATTGTGAAAATGTCTCCAGAGTAGGAAAAGAGACTGGAGAAACAACTATAAAACAAAGAAAAGGGGGATTATTCTTTAAGAAAAAAGCCAATTGGAACTATTTCCCGCATCACTCAGAGAGACAGAACAGTGGTGACTATCCATCCTCTTTGTCCTGATGAGTTCTTCTGCTCCTTCATCCCAACAAATCCATCCAGCACTTTCCTCCTAACCCTGCTAACTATTAGGTCACCCGGTTCTGCAAAATCCGGCACCTTGTCCCAGCACCTTCCAGCAGTCAATCTGAACCACCCTGCCACATGGGTGCTGTATGTTTGGATGTATATTAACTGAAATTGGGGTTTGAGTGAGATATCAGCTGTTGCACATCTTGGACATTAAAAAAAAAAGTCTGGATTTAGCGCAAGTAGCATTAGCATAACCTTCTTCTGGCAGATGTAATAATTTACCCACATGTTTGTCCAACTTGAATAATTAAAGGAGTGAAGGCATTTGGGTTGAGGTATTAATGTGATGCCTCCTGTAGTAAAGAGCTCTCCATCCGACCAGGGAAAGAACAGAAGAAGCACAATACAGTTGTTTTGTTCAGCTCAGATTTGGTTCCATTTAATCGATGCCACAGAGCCGATCTTGTTTTATATCATTCACTTAGTGTGATGATGTAGAAAATTCTCATTAAAAAAGTCTTTTTCCAAAAGTGAATCATTGATCAGTAGGATGAAACAGTGGTTTTACACACTGCCCTTTAATGTCTTATAATGAGAGGACTATAACTCTTCTGCATTTTTCAACATCGCATAATTAGCCTCAGCCTACTGGCATTATTTCTTTACCCGGTTCTGTCCTCCCACTGAGTATGAAAACACTGCAGGAGATTCTGTGTAATCCTGCAAATGCAGCCTGAGAGGAGCAGAAGCTCCTTGTCATCGAGAATGTTTAGATTTGCTCCATCTCTCTGTCCTCCAGACTGTCGAAGAGCTCTCACAAATTTTATCTCTCTTCTTCCCAAGAATTAGAATGCACATACACATTCATGTACTCGTGGCTTTGTGAGGACCTTCACAGGCATAATTTATTACCCAGCACTTTACCCCAACCCTGGTTCTAACACTGTCTTACATACGCAGGAATCAATGTGTCTTAAGACATCTTAAGATTGTCTTAAGACACATATTTTGAGATGTCTTGAGATGTCTTGGCCAGCCAAGACGTGTCTATAAGATGTGTCTTGAGACACGTCTTGAGACGTCTTCATAGTTCCAAGACACCTCAAGACGTGTCTATAGATGTCTTGATTTCAGTTATTAAGACGTCTTAAGATGTCTTGAGACACCTTGATGGCTGGGTATGTAACCCTTAAACAGGCCAAGTTGTGAGGACCAGCCAAAATGTCCTCTTTCTACAAGTGTCCTCACTTTGCTAGTAGAATGAGAATTTGCGTACTCAGTATGTGGCAAGTACAAGAACCACATTTCTCCACGTCCAGCCTGGATGGATGTGTCCAGTCTGTTACATGGAGCTTTCTCTCTTTTATAGCCGAGGCTATAATGAGTGGTCATAAGTGCTCCAGCATAAATAGTGTGTGTGGACATCCTTGAGGGAAAACAAGTGTGCAAAAGCAAGTGAAATAGTCATATTGCACATAACTATGAATCTGGCTTCGAAGGCAGGCTGGTTTATTCTCTCTATCAGTGAGATTCACGCCTTTGCCACCACTTTTCCATCAACATCCCAGCAGAAAAGCACAGAGTTCAGAAGACTGCGTTGTCCTTTGGAATGCAAATCTCTTTCCTCATCCACAGCCTTTACCTCAGAACATATAATAACATCGCTCTGGAGCAGGGGGAGAAATGAACGTGTCTACCCGGGTGTCATGTCTCCATCACTGCAGAGCAGAGCTGGAGGAGAAGAATGGCTCTCTGCCGTGAGATCTGATAGGACAGGAATGTTGATTACGCCTTTGCGAGAGGATGGATTACGTTGTAATTGTTTTTGTGAAATGGAGAGAGAAGCCTCGACACTGCAGATAATTTTAACTTCCCTTCTGCCTAACGCAACTGCAGGTTTCACTGTATGAATTAGGTGGGGTCCTGAACAAAACCCATGTTTTGTAGTAGCAGCAGTGGCAAAGGGGCCTCAGGAGTGGTGCGAGGTCTGGAGAGAGGCCCTCGCACTTCATCAGCCCCCCAAAATAGAATCGAGGACAGTGTCAGTCAGAAACAGGAAATGCTGTGGATGAAAAGAGAGTGAGAGCGAGACAGATGAGGCTGCAGCGGCAGAAGCAGCGCTGAGGGTCTCAATGGGGCCGGGGAGTTGATCGGCAGCCACGGAGGCTGGCTTTTACTTTTAATTAGGGGATCCACGGAATGAACTGTCAGCGCTCGCTGGGGAGCAGCGATGAGAGGAGTCGTGGCAGCAGCTGCTCTGATTTCTGTGTTTTCCTTTGGTCAGAAAAACGTGAACATGAAGACATGGACACACAAACCCGGAGAGACATGTTGAGCTGTGGGATTTCAAAGGAAACTTTGAAACCTAGTTAATTTTGTGTGTGTGTGTGTAGGCTGCACAGACTCGGAACTCCACAGTTTGGCAGCCAGATTGAAGGACTGGTTTAGAGTTCTTCACCTCGACGCAAACAGAGACCTCAAATCTTCTGACAACTTTGACTCCACCACTGGACGTGAGTACATGCCCAGTGTGTGTGTGTGTGTGTGTCTGTGGTCGGGGGGTTGGCAGTGGTGTGGACAGCGGCCTTGCTGCTAGAAAGCTAAATAAATAAACATGAACTGGCCACGGCTGGGAAGAGCCCAGCTTTATTTGTTTTATCGCTGGAACTTTCTTTCCCCTAGACTTCGACACGAGCATCCTGCCCATCTGCAAGGACTCTCTGGGTTGGATGTTCAATAAACTGGACATAAACTTTGACCTGCTACTAGACCAATCGGAGCTTAGCGCGCTGTACCTGGACAAGTACGAGATGTGCATGAAGCCCCTCTTCAACTCCTGCGACTCCTTCAAGGATGGAAAGCTGTCCAACAACGAGTGGTGCTACTGCTTCCAGAAACCCGAGGGTGAGCTCGGCGGGGGCCAGCGAGGTCACTGTTTAGAGGGAATTTGGTTCTGCTGAATGAAGGACTTCTAAAATAAAAAAGAAACCTGTCAGTATTGGAAAAAGAAAAGCAATCAAACAAACTCTGTGTGCTCTCTGCTTCAGGACTGCCGTGTCAGAGTGAGAAGACCAGGGTCCAGGCTCAGAGTCAAAGAAAGACTCTCATAGGTGAGTGTGAGAGACTGACACCAACATGGCCCCTCTTGAGTTTCTGTCTAACCATTTCAACCATCGGGTGGGTTGCTGAAAACAGCATGAAGAATGAGCTGATGGTTTGTCGGGTGAAGGTGGAACAGGCATGTGCTCAGCTGTTTGTGCCTGTGTGTGTGTGTGTCAGAGTGACTCCTCTCCACTCCACAACGTATGCTTTCCATCTCGCCATTTGCACAGCGGTAATTGATCTCCCGCTGAGTGGGAAACTACGGGGACCCAGATCCCTCTCAGCCTCGCATTTGTTCGGTTTAAACCTCTTGACGCGTCCTCATTTGGGCTTTGTCTGGTCGTTTTCAGGGTCTTACATCCCTCGTTGTACCGACGAAGGCTACTTCAAGTCGACCCAGTGCCACAGCAGCACCGGCCAGTGCTGGTGTGTGGATAAATATGGCAACGAGATTGCCGGCTCCAGAAAACAAGGGAATCCCAACTGCGGTAAGACCTTCACACTCACTAAAACATGCGCCTGGGGTTGCAGAGAGACAACAGACCACCTTTACTCTGCTACTTTACCTGGTGTGATAACAGAATTGAGACTTGTTGATTACATATTAGCACGATTAAAGGTCATTCTGCTGTTTTGAAAGGAGTTGAAAATACATGCAACTATATGAACATGTGAGGGTTTACCTTCCACA
Source organism: Tetraodon nigroviridis (assembly GCA_000180735.1). Lineage (NCBI taxonomy): Eukaryota > Metazoa > Chordata > Actinopteri > Tetraodontiformes > Tetraodontidae > Tetraodon > Tetraodon nigroviridis. The sequence continues at coordinate 63,622 of CAAE01014944.1, forward strand.
GAAGCAACATTTCCCAAAATGCCAGCAATGCTGGCAAAGAATCATCAAACATGACAGTTTTATGATATCAAGGCTGATTAGCAAAGTTGCTTTTTACTATTTCCCAGTTAAACACTGGGACAGTTTTGTTTTTAGTCTTAGAACTTTCAGCATAGTCTTTGTTGTTTTCACTAATTATAATTTTAGGAACTAGATTTGACATGGAAATGACCTGGTTTCTTCACTGGCACTCTGATAATATCTGCATATGATATTTGGCTCATGCAACTTTCATGAAACACCAGAGTCATGTGCAGTGGTGAAATCTGTCACACTTTTTTATCTCCTAATCTGCCTGCTCAGATAACAGAGTAGATACATCTCACAAAGGATAAAACATAAACAAGCAGCTTTACAAATACAAGACGAGTCGTCCAAAAGCCAATAGAAGCACTTTGCAGCGAATCAATGTCCGTGTGATTGGACTGAGGAAAAATGAGAATAATTAACAAGCAGGAATCCTGGCACACACACTGATTACCAATCACACAGCCAGCTCACAGTCACAGATTACAGCTCACTCAAATGTCATCCCAGTCCAAAGCCAGTAATTGCTGCTTCCAATATTGATGAGGTATCTCTTTGTTTTCTCTCCATTCTCTCTCCCTCTGCCAGCTCTCTCGCTCTTTGGTCTAACAGGTTCATGTATGTGGGTGGTGGGTGTGCAGGAGCCAGTTCAGAGGAATTCATCACAAAAGTGTGATGAAGAAAAAATATATGGTTTTACTCTTTTAACTATGTCTGCTGTGTGTGTGTGTGTGTGTGTGTGTGTGTGTGTGTGTGTGTGTGTGTGTGTGTGAGAGTAGAGAGAGAGAGAGAGAGAGATGGAGCTAATAAATTAGCATGTCCATTTTTGCAACGCTGCGTATTTATGCTCTTTGTGAAAAGGTGCAGATTGTTGAAGCAATGGACCTCAAATGCTGCTGCTAATGAGCGTTGACAGTAGCCTCAAAGCTGCTCGACTCAGACCCAAATAAATCGAGAGCAAACATAGAGAATACACAGAATACAGCTATTTTTAGGCCCACTTATTGTGGCGTCAGAGGGCAACTTTCCAACGGCAGAAACAGAAGAACAACAAATGGATTTCAGCATTTTGAGGGCCACTCAGCAAGAGTGCGTGTGTAACACAGTGTGATAATCTGTTTCACACCGAATTTTAGCAGAACTTTAGCTTCTGGTTTAGTATTATGTGTGCATGATGTTATAGCCTTTGTTTGCAGCAGAAATCAATCCTAAAACAACTGATAGGACTGGTAAAAGTTGATCCAGACCACAACAAACAACTGCATCTTTATGAAAAACAGACAATCCTTCTGTCTTGTTCTGCTCTTTTCTCTTGCCTCTAGTCTTCTCTTTAAAGTGGTTTATGCATTCACTGATCACTTTCCTTATATTTCACCACTTTCCTTTAATTTCACCCTCCAGATGAGGACCAGGAGACATCGGGGGATTTTGCCAGCGGAGGCGGAGTCATTCTCCTCGACGACCAGGAAGAGGAGCCCTCACAGAGCGGGCGGAGCAGGCAGAAGAAGAGAAGGGGCCGGATTCACCCCCGGGGAACCATCGAGGATGACGAAGACGAGGAAGACGATAAGGATGACGAGACTGGCTACACTTGGTAGCTCTGCTCCCATTTCAACCTGCCGTAAATCGACCGGGAATCTCCGATAACTTAGCACAGATCTGAAGCCATTCCAACTTTTCCTCCTCCAGTTACCTTGGCAGCGGTTCTTCTTTTGTAATCCCTGTCCCTGCCCCCAATTCTTCTTCTCTGGTGAACTTCATCCAATCTTTTGCTTCTCAAGTGTCTCCCTCTTTTCCTCAGACAGAAAACAGAGAGCTTACTAGATTCCAACAACAACTGTCAAGACTCTTAGAATTCTGCTCACACTGTCCAATTTCTCCCTCTGCCATCCCTCAAGCCTTCGATCTTTAACCTCCTCAACTGCAACTTACAGCTCTGTTTTCTCTTTACTCCTATCGTCTCGGTTTTCTCTTCGTTCCTTCTTTTCTCTCTCTCCCTCTCCCGTGTCTGTAGGTCCATTTCAGAACATCTGGTCAGACACATTAGCTGATGTACTGGATGTAAATATGTTTTCTCCAGGAAGATTGCGGGTCGTTTTCCGCGCACTCCGATCGACCTTTCGTGTTCATCTAAAGGCCCGCACTGGCCTCCAAAAACGTTCCCACAACATGTCTGCAGGCTCTAAGATGCTCCTTCTCTCCAGGAGGACTGTAAATTATTAAATTGTCGATCTTGAATGTCCCAGAAAGCCCAGGAAACAATGAGGTTAATGATGTGTTGTCGTTGTTGTTGCATGTTTCTCATCGTGTTTCTGTAACAGAGAGGTTAACCTGGCCGGGTCTCGCTCTATGCATCTCAAATGGAATGTGACGCCTGTTTGGCTGCTGATGTGTCGCCGTGGTGATGCTGTCTGTTCGATTCTCCTCCCAATCTCAGGAGGCAGGAAGATTTTACAGAGCAAGGGGGGTCCGCAGAAAAACGCAAACGGCACAGTCCAAATCTGTGTTGGCTCAGTAGTCCGGAGGTTCCACCGAGGTTCCTGAACTGTGCAAGGATGTCAGAAGATGCTGCTCCTGAGCTGGGAGGACACATGCCGTCGGGCAAGCACAGTTGAGGCTGCGCTCCGCCTCCGACCTTGGATATGTTCAGCGATTTAAATATGAAAACTTCACCATGTCAACTAAGTGAACTTTTATTTGTAACTTTGAAAAATTAAGTAAATTGACACCCTGGTGTCTTTTGAACCTTACACGCGTGTCCGTGTGTTGTTCTAGCCGGTGCCGCTCCGACCGAGTCATGGTGACGTAGAAACATCTCTCCTCCGGGCCGATTCGTTTTAGTTTAATTTTCCAGAAGCTTCTTTGTGGTCCAGCAACCAAAGCCAAGCCCTCCGTCAGGTCTGACCTTTTCCAAGCGTTGAGAATCTGCCCCTCTTGTTAGGAGAGGACATAAATGCTAGCTGCAGAAACGTTCCCGTCTCGGCAGCACTCACAAAGACAGCCGCGCTAAAAGAAGGCCATAAAGTCTTAATGGCTGTTTTTGTAATATCACTGGCTAATGGGACAGCTGACCCCGCTGGCTGGAAACAGCCCGCTCAGCACTTTGAAAAGGCACCGTGGCAACAATCTGAGGCCAAAAGGATAACTGGATCTTCTGCTTTAGAACGACGCGTTCAGCACAAACGCAGAAAGGTTTGAGCATCCAATCAGACCACAAGCAACCGAGAGTCTGTAATGACCCAGTTTCGCAGCAACATCATCAAAAGCGAATACATTTTTTATGTTATTTCCTCCCTTCTGTCACCTTTTTTCAATACTGCGGCAGGCAACAATCTGCAAAAGAGTTTTTGATAACCAGTGTAATTTTTTAATGTGAAATCTGCTTGAGCAAATAAATATATTACGGCGTCTCTTCACATTTAAATGAGTTGCGTCGTGTCAGCACGCCATTTATCGCTGACAAACAACAAAGAGCCAAAGTGCATTTTCCCCTGTTATCCCTGTGGCTCTTCTGCCTCTCTGTTAAAAGCGTTCCCACATCATTAATTTCCACATTTCCCCTGGATCACCACGAGGAACATGAACTACACGCCAGCCTTCACTCGTTACCGTTCCTCTTTCTCTGCCTTCTCCCACTCACTCTCCTGGAGGCCAGCTCCATCTTCAGCTCAGTCAGAGATGCTCCAGTTTGGATCCTCCGGGTCATCCGCTCTCACATTTCCTGCCTTGGGTCTAGAAACACTACAGGAACTTCTGATCATCATGTTTTTAAATGACTTTGAGGCACATTCAATTTATTTGTAACTTTTTTACCTGTAAAATGCTTCACTTTTACTATATCTGACTTATCTGCTGTTTTTACTGAGAGTAGCGTTAGACAGTAAAGTTAGAGACTGAAAAACCAGAATGATAAAGTATAGGGAACTAAAATAGAACTCAGTCAGCTGATATATGAGAAGTAAATGAATATTGGGGCTGTGATGGATCAACTCTGGCTGCAACTTTGAGAAAACTTTTGAAAACCAGACCAGGCTGCGTGCGAAGCTGCACCCATGCTTCACTCTGCATCTCTCCGGTGTAACTGGGCCATGAGAAGAGAGTGGCTCTTCAGCTGAGAGTGCTACTCCAAAGTAGTCCCCAGGGTCTCAGCCCCTCAGCCATGGGGAGGCTGCTGTTAACGACCAAGCATAGGAAGGGAGAAGAAATCCAGCAGTGTTCCAGAATCTACGCAGCACATTTGAGGATCACTGGTCTAAAGCCAGTCTGTGTAATTGGCAGAGACATTGTAATAAGCAGGGATCATCTCTCTAATCTGCTACAGCCCACCACTTCCATATCCACTCCTCTTTCATGCTCAGCTGACATTGGACCAGCCAGCATTTGGAGCAACTAAATGGATCGGAAACCCTCAAAACCCGTAGTACAGTCCCCTTCTAGAAATCTATGTATACGGTATATTTATTTATTTATTTATTTTTCACTTGGTGTTTACTGGGGGGAATAAATTAAACAAGACACAACACAGAGATGGTTACACTGGCTTCATTCCTGGCAAAAAAAAAATTTAATTGGAGCCCACAGGAGAGCAGCCAGATGAGACTGGATGACAATAAGAAAAGCAGTTACAGCACCATGGAATGCAGTTGGATTTTCACATTTTTTAAATTTACCTCATGACTTCTGCTACTGTTTCAATCTAACTTCACACCTTCTCCCGAGGATTCTCATGTCTCTGTCACTGTTTCTTTATCAAAATCCTTTATTTATAATCCGAATATAAATAGGTTTTTAAGTGCATCGTGTGGCTCTAGTGTCCTCTAGTGGCCAGAATATTAATATTATTATAATCATTTCGTGTACTATAAAAGTGCCATAATCTTTTATCATGAAATCGAGCTACTTAAACAGTTACAAGTAGTTTTAATGAAAAATTCTACTAAAATATGCCTGAATGATCTCGGGTTAAATTGTTTTTAATTTAAATTGTTTAACCGTGTGTTGCCCCCAAATTTGTGTAACCAGTCAGTTCTTTTTCCATTTATGTTCTGCTAGAAATGTGATGATTAAAACACAGCCCAGATGGATAATTCTTCATATTTTGGTCATTTTTTTACTCATTTGTCATTACAGTAGAATTTCATTTAGAAGCAGTTGCATAAACATGGTGCCTATAGGTGGCTTGATCAGTGCAAAACCATGAGTTTGCATAAGAAAGAAAACATCCACCACTGAAAAAAATCAGAAAGCTCCAGTTTTTCTGTCTTTTACAGCTTGTTTTAAATTTAAGGTTTACATGAAAAGATTTTTCTTGTCTATAAAAGCTTTGGGGTTTTGGATGTCGCTCATAGGCACTTAGTTCAAACCTTGAAGTGACGGTTCATCCTCTAGATGAAAATGTCATACATTCATTCATAAAACAAGCACGTCAGATCATTAAATTGATATGAACAAAAGCTCCGCTCTACTGAGCTAAAATTGAGTGTAGCTTGGTGCACCATCTACCACTGGTTACTCTGGGCAGCATCTACATCCATAATTCGTGGTAGTCGCCCACTGGCGCCGCCCTCCAGGTAGCCGGGCTTCACCGCCGGTGTGTCTGACAGCCTCCTTTTGCTTTTGTTTAGCTCTGAAATGAAGATGAAAAAGCTTTTGTTCCTTTCACAAGAATGGCTGGATGCCTCCCAGTGCAGACAGATGGAGATTCAGACCTGAGCCAGGGGAAATTCGAGTCTTACCTGCAATTGCCAGTAACATCTTGCGCCTGGCACCGAAAGTGAAGACCCCCACCTCCTTCAGATCCTCATCGGAGAGGGTGAGGAAAGTTTGGTAATCGATCTGGATGAGTGCGAACAACCGATGCATCATTCACAGACATCCACAGAGCTGAACACTCCGTGAGTTGATAATCACCTCTTGCTGCTCAAATATGTCGATGTACTTCATGAGGCCAAGCTGGCTGAGCAGCTCAGGCAGGCCGTCTGTAATCTGAGAGGACAGGCTGTGCTGACTGCAGGTTGACGCCCTCCTGGATGAGCAAAAGCCTTCAAAGTAGCCGCTGTTGCTCAGGGAGCCTTCGCCTTGGAGATAAAAGCAGGCAGTTGTTCAGAGCAGTCTGTTGTGGGTCTGCAGACGCGCTCAGGTGAGACTTACAAGGTCTGTCATCTCTGCTTCTGTTCACCGACGAGGAGAAGGCAGGGAAGGAGGAGGTGGACGAGGAGAAGGTGGACGGTGGGGAGGATGGGGAGGAGCTACAGGAAGAAGAAGAAGTGGAGGAGACAGGCACGGATGAAGAGGCAGATCCTCGCCGGTCTCTCCAGTTCTCAGAGTCGCTGCCGTTGGAGACCTTTGTCAACTGAGCGGCCCATGACTGTGGGGGGGGTGTTAGAAGAGAGAAGACATGATGGCAACCAGTGTTAACATTTTAACATTAACATTTTAACGTCACAAATGAATATTTGAATATATGTCATGTTTCTGTGTTTGCTGGACTACACACTGATGCGTTGGTACCTGGTTCTGCTGGCTACCGATGGTGCTCAGGTAGGGTTTGTAGCAGCGTCGGCTGATGTTGCGCAGCTCCTTGGCGGCCTCGGCCGGCATGGACTTGGAGAAACCCAGACCGCTCCAGGTGTCAGTGGGCGTCCGGACCTCGGTAAAAACAGGTTTCCTCTGCATGGCTGATGTGACACACGGCAGACGTTGGTCAACAACGGGACATTTGAGCCATTCTTGGTTTTTTAAAAAAGGCATGCATCACTGCACACCAACAACACGTTTATTCTTCAGCGTTTTATTCCTGAAACAGGTCAAACATAGTAGCATCTAAACAGTCAATCACCACCTCCTTTTCTTTGCCAGCAGCCTCGGTAAACTACAAACATCTGAGTCTGAGACAGAATCAGATGCTCATGTGACAAACAGCTGACCCCGACACGCTGAAAAGGAAAGCATGTGTCAATGTGTGAATAAATAAAATACAGAAAAAAATGCCAAAGCACCCGTAGGAGCGAGGTGCCAGTGGGAACACTACAGGTGGGTTAGGGTTTGTGCGCATGTGTGTGGGTTCTGTCAGCAAGCGTCCCACTCTACGGCGGCATATGGGCGTCTTAATGACTGTGTTGCAGATGGCTCGTTCAAACTGCTCATTCATAATCCCATAAAAGCAACACTGGGGGAATTTTGCACCATTTGGCTGCTGATCCAGTATCTCTCATTCTGCAGTGATGGATGAGGTCCTCTCTGAGTGTGTGTGTCAATGTGTGTGTGTCAATGTGTGCGCTGTATGCATGGTGCACCTGCCCCATGTGAATAAAGTGGGAGTGTCAGCGCTGCTCTATTATATCTCTGGCACAGCGCTGCTCATCGGGTCCCCTTCATCAGTTCTGCTGGCAGCGAGCAACACTGAAATTTTTCCCCTCCAGCAACCTGGTGTTTCTGCTCAGTATTTTAATGTGCTCCCTCTTTTGTGTGCTTGAAGAAAGTAGACAGGCTTCTGATCATGTGCCATTAAATCATGTTTAGCAGCACTACTGCATAACCTTGTTCACTTTGTTTAGTTCTTGAATGACCCATTTAGCCTTTGGCCCCAGATTTGTGCTTAGGTTAGTTCCAGAATGTTTTTTTTTTTTCATGAGCAAAACAAAAATGTCCTCTTGGTCTTCTGGTTTACAATGTTTGCATGTTGGTCCTGTATAAATTAGGTGTTTAGTGGTGCCCCAGACGTTGCTGCAGCAGCTCTGCAGGAAGAATTATAAAATATTTATAGACACCGACCTCTGGCTGCCAGCAGTTTCTTCTTCTCGTAGTCGTAATCCTACACAGGAAACAGAAAAGGTACAAGATGCATGAAAACGATTTTATTCCTTTATTCTGATTTCTGAGAACAAACAGCAGGGATGGAACATGTCCTGCTGATGTTTTTCGAGGGAATCAAAATCAAACAAATGCCTTTAACCGGCGTACCGTGCGTGAATTGGTTTAACCGTCCTGCAGTGTGTGTCTTTTGTGCAGCTCCTGGTTCTCCTCACCTCAGAGCTCAGCAGATCGGGGCCCAGCACTGCGTCCCTCCTCAGACTGCTCCTCCGCTCACTCCTTTTGTCCTCCATTTCTGTGCTCATCAGTCTGTCAGATTGAAGATGATGACTGCAGCTGGAACTGCAGTCATCATCTGTCAGGTTGAGGATGATGACTGCAGCTGGAACTGTATGATTGCACCCCGGGTCCAAACATGTTTCTAGCAGAACTAAGCTTTTGCTCAGGCGATGGCTCACCTGTGTGTGAGTGCTTGCCCGGTCGAGTGCCGTCTGCCCTGGAGGAACGGTTTGGGCATTTCTGGACCCTGAAGGCTCCCTCGCCGAGCCATTATCCCCATCCTGGCGATGCTTCTGCCTGCGTCACATACCTCAGATGAGGATGTCG
>CAAE01014944.1:78894-115263 GCA_000180735.1 Tetraodon nigroviridis
AAAACAGTAAACAATGTCCCTTTTGCACAATATCGCAAACTAGGCTCAGATTGGAACATCACAGGGATCCCCCTTGTATAGCCCGACAAATGTATTTGCTCTCTCTTAGCTAAATGTCTGTAATGTGTTGGAGGGGAAGCAGCACAGACAGGGACAGGAAGCTGGCTCTGTCCTGGGCTGCAGCCATGACTCCATTGAGGAGGTGGTGGACAGAAGGATGTTAGCCAGGCTGACATCCATCAGGAGCAACACCTCCCACCCTCTGCACCCCACTGTGGCGGCCCTGGGGAGCTCCTTCAGCACCAGACTGAGGCATCCTCAGTGCAGGAAGGAGCGCTACTCCCCACAGCCATCAGACTGTTTAATGCAGCATCCTACCAGGACTGCCAAATCTACACGTTCAATAACTCGTGTACAATATATATATTTTATCTCCATAATTCATGTACAGTACCTTTATATGCTATTTCTTATCTTTCCCATCCTATTTTATAATGTGAATATAGTTTGTCATATCTTAATTTTTTTATTCCTCTTTCTATTCTGTTGTTCCTATTCTATCTCTATTCTTACTTTTCCTGTAATTTTTTTCCTACTATTTATTGTTGTATTGCTGCTGGTACAGTGCAATTTCCCCGTTGTGGGATCAATAAACATATTCTATTCTATTCTAATCTCAGCATAACCTGCCTATTTAAAAAAACGCAATTTTATTTATTTACTCCAAAAAGGATTGCAAATATGTGTTGGGGACTCTAAAATAATAGTCAAGACTGTATAAAATTAGCAATTTGAACACAGAAGGGAGCCCTGGTCTCATGTCATTCGTCCGTCCAGCCACACGTGGCGCCCTAACAACACAAGGACTTCCTGGTTGCGTTATCTCCTCCGCTTCCGGTTTGGCTCGCCGTTCGGGTCTCGTGAGAGGTTTGGAAAAACTGCTGGCGGCGTCGAGCTGCTCCACAGTCCAGCTTTCTGCTCTCTTTTAGGGACCTAACAAACCTCAGTGACGCTTGATAATGTTATTCAGGAGGTTTTTGTGTCCTTGAAACCGCTGTAAGGACGAAACATGTGGAGAGTTCAAGGATTTGTCGGCAGAGGTGAGAGGATTGTCAATGTCGTGGTAGAAACTCCCCTTTCTACTACCCAGTGTGTTGACGTTGTTGATGATGAGGATGTTCATAATGAACTATGAATAGTTTCATTAAGAGTGCATAAAAATGATTATAACTTGCATAAGATAGGATGTGACGTTTGTTTGTATAAATTAAGATAAATTTACCCTCTCCAGTTTCAGATTATTTTGGTCTAATCCGGTGTGGTGCCACCTGTCGTGAAATGCACCTCTTTTTCTTACCGCAAAAAATGTGTTGTTCGCGTTTTTTTTAATAATATTTTACCATTTAATCATTAGGAATCAGGTGTTGAGAAGGCTATAAGTTATTTACACTCTGATAAGTCTTTTAAAACGTTAAAGTAACCCACATCTTTCTTTTCTATCACCGCGAGTGTTTTGCGGCAGAACGCCACATGCCCTAAAAAACAACCCTTTTCCCTCGTTGAGGAAACCAATCGTTATCTCTAAATAAAACAGGTAATAGGTTGGAGGTCATTTGAACTGGATTGTTTTCTCTGTGCTTAGTTCTGCAGCGGTGCCATGGCAACGCCCAGCTGCGCCTGCCGCAGAACCACCATGTGGAGGACGAAGTCGTCAGCAGCTCAGCAGTCCTCTCCACCTCCAGACACGGGTCTGATAGCAGGTACGTTTCCATCCATGCCTCATCTTTACAGCTTTATTTGACTAAATCCAGCAAGAGAATGAAAAGACCCTTTTCTCAGCGCTGCTGCGGCCCTGGACTGCACAAAGTAATCAGCTGAGGAGAACGACTTTGAGGTCATGCCTCAGTAACTGCTTTCAGCCCTCTTCCTTTTGGCGTCCATCGTCTTTCTTTGAACCTATTCTCTCCTTGTACCTGTCTGTCTGTTGCCAATTTTACAGCTCGTTGCATCATTCAGCAGGATGGGCTGCAAAGTTAAACAGGATAGAAAATGTCAGTGTAGCTTGGCTATTTCTGTGATGCCACCAGGCTGAAAACTAAACCGGGATATTTTATTTCTCCCTTCTTTTCTTTTAGTTCTCAAAGAGAGGAAGATGGAGAGAGGAGGAGGAAGCAGAAAACCTTTGACTTTGGCCAGGCTGAGTTTCCTCGCTACACAGCAATAGATGCCGTCGGCTGGGTAGGTCTTCTGCTCATCTCGCCAGAAAATCGCAACGTTTTTCCTAATTTGACTGAAAATCTCATGCGAAACCCTTTTAGGGTTAATATCTGCCTGACTGGCTGGTCAGGCTTAGATGTATATCAAGAAAACTTGCAGCTTACTGGCCATCCCTGATGCATACTATCCAAATCTCCTGGTCACAGCGATGTTCTCCTGCAGGGGGCTGCTGCTGTTCTCTTCATGCAGATCTGCAGAAGGATCCATTCTCGGTTCACTTCAGGCACAGAGCCCAGCCTAACCCCTGGAGCGCTAACCCGGTCCACTCTGCGCAAGTGTGGCTATCGAATCTTGCTGGAGATCTGTGAGTCCTCATAGCATGAACGCAGCCCAGTATCAAGCCATGTCTGTCGTTTGTCTTTTGTAATGTTGGGTAGTAAGAATCCTGTCTTAGCAGCCATCTTTGGTTGGCTTCTCTAGTGTCTAAAGACAATGTGCTGCCTGGAAGAAGGACTGTGCTGTGTCTGCAAGGAGCTCCAGACGGCCCCAAAAGAGAGGAGTTACAAGCGGAGAGCGGCAGCGGTGGTGTTAACAGCAGTAGTAGCAGCACGGATGATGCCAGTCCTCACAGGAGCAGTGAAGCAAACCCGCTGACCTCTGACCCGGAAAGGCTTCTCCTTTTCCCAGATTCATCTGTCCCAGGTTTGTCCAGTCCTCCTCCAGCTGTAACTGGATGTTCCAGAGCAATAATCGGTTTGTCTCCTGACTCACAGATGAGTTGTCAGCATCGCTTCCTTCTCAGAATGATAGCAACCAGGTCGACGCTGAGACGGCGGCTGTTGCTGATCAGGTCGTTTTTTAGGTTGATTTTTGAGCTTTTTCTGTATTTTCTTTAAATACTTATGAGGTTACCTCTTTTTAACTTCAGAACGCAATATCACATGAGGAGAAGCTTGCAGGAGCTGCGTTCAAACTTAAACAAGTGGGAGACACCAGTGTCCCAGTTATTCTGAACATCATTGGTAATAAAAACGCAACAACAGCGATCACAGCGATGCTGCATTTAGTTTTCATTTCAGTCTTTCACTCAGATAAAGCACACTGTAATACTCGTTAATTCCTCTATCCACCCTGTCCACAGGCCTAGAAAGTGCTAAAAGTGGAAACTACAAGGAGGCTTTTGTCTGTTTTCAAGCTGCAGCTGAGCAGGGTTACAGCAAAGCCCAGTTTAACGTGGGTGTGTGCTATGAGAAAGGCAGAGGAGTGCACAAGAGCAGAGAAAAGGTGAGCATTTTGTGTGGAATTCTGAAAGTAAGCCTGTGTTTGTTTGCATTATTAGTATTTATTATTGTGTTTCATTGGAAAGGCTCTTCATCACTACTGGCAAGCAGCAGTCGGGGGCCACAGGCAGGCGCAGTACCGCCATGCAAAGCTGCTTCTGTCCAGCAGGGGGCAGCAGAGGGCAGCAGAGCTGAACACAGCCATCGGTTTCCTGGAGCAGGCAGCCAAAGCAGGACTCACTGAGGTACAAATGATGACAAACTATCACCTGCACCGCTCACAGGCCTCATAGAGATGCTGCAAAACTGTCTACACTCTATGCTGCCGTACATGCCATTCAGGAGTTGTTTACTGTTTTCTTTCATGCAGTTTTTGCTAAGTTACTGTTCTCTCTCTGCAGGCTCAGGTGTGTTTGGCCTCCGTCTATTCACAGGAGCCCGTCAGAGACGATAGCAAGTCCGTCTACTACCTGAAGCTGGCAGCAGACAGTGGAGTGAGTGGTCTAGATTCTAATCTTGCTACTACTAATTTGATATTGTGAACCATATGTGATCCGCTCTGAATCCATCTCTGAGTGGTTTTTATTGTTGTGCATGCTTGCAGGATGACACTGCTCTGTTCTTCCTGGGTCAGTGTTATGAGAACGGCCTTGGTGTGCAGAGGAACGTGAGAACAGCCACAGAATACTACAAACGAGCTGCCCGAGCAGGCAACAAGCGCGCCAAGCAGATGCTGATGCCTCCAAATGCCAAAGATTGTAAGAGCGATGCTGCTTCCGGCAGTAATGTCACAGTGTGTGGCAACCGTGATTGATATGGGTTTCACCTTCTTTTCTCCAGCTAAAGCCACCATGCTGCGCTCCATCAGTTCAGCTCCGTGCTTTGCTGGCACTCATCTCCAACAGCCGCTCTGTTCCCGCCTCACCCCCTCAGCCTTTACCCTTCCCCTCCTGCCTCACTCCCGGAGCACCGGGAGCCTTTGTGTCCCGTCTCTGGCTTCCTCCCTTCATCCTCTCCATCCTCTTAATACAGAGGGAGGAAACTGTCAGTGGACTGTCGGGTTGGGATGAGCCAAAAGCATTTATCTGCCGAAACGGCTAAAAGTGATTGTAAATAAGTCTTTTATCGTCTGTTAGGCTCAAGTGTGGCTTAAACTATTATACATGTTGTTTCTCTGTAGACGTGCCTTTGGATGGTTGAGCCTTTCCTACGAGTCCAACACTAAGGTATGGTAACAGTGAGATTATGACCGTATCAGGTAAAGTTCTTCACAAACTAATGCCAAAATGACAAATGATGCACTGGGAGAGAGCTGTTAAACGCACATGGATAATAAATTTTTTATTATATGTATATATATATATATATAATATTGTTCCCTTTTTAATTTTAAAGTAAACTCCAGAAAGAATTCGGAGACCCTGGCAGAGATCCTTAAACCTTTTATTAGGGTTTTCTTCAAATCTGATCACGTTTTCCACGCGCTGGGATGACGTCACAGGCGGGTGATGTGTGATTCTATTACCTGAGCTGCCGGATCTCTCCGGGACCGCGGCCGCGTCTCCTGCGTGCGTCCTGCGTCCGCCTCCCTGATTGGTCGGGCCGGCCTGGTCGCTCCACAGCGCCGCGCCGCGCCGTTCCGGGCTCCTCTGGCGCAGAGAGAAGGCGCAGCCAGGCCGCCGCAGCTTAGCGCCTCGCCGGGCTGGGAACCAGGCGCTGTGATGTGAGCCCCGCACGGGCGGCCCGGCCGAAGCTACTGGGCGGACTGGCGCTTGGGAAGAACCGGCCGTCGAACCTGATCGTCTTGTCGTGTGCGTGCGCGCCGTGGGAAACGGGAGCCGCGGACCGCAGAGAGGTGAGTGGATGTAAAGAGAGGGATGCGCTCCCCTCCCAGGGCGGCGGAGGTGGTGGAGGTGGTGGAGGTGGAGGACACGGGTGGTTTAGGATGTGCTGCGTCTCACATGTCAGCTCCTGAGCTGATTACACGTCACAGCCGTGCGTGTCTGCACCAGTGTGCAGGACTGAGGAGCAAGTATGACGCACCACGGAGTTGAGGAAGGTGGCGGAGGGATGCTGGAGTACTCCACCCATGACGTCATCGACTTTTCCAAGTTGAATCTCCTCCTCAGCTGTTGCGTCTGTGGCCACAACCTGCAGCTCAGGTCTGATCACACGACCACGGATAGCGTGGATCCTCTAAGATCTTTGTTTTAAATCTCCCTTCATGCCGGCCGAGGGATCCACCCAGACCCGGACTCGGAGTCAGGGGTGTGGAATTTTCTGCATCAACAAGTTGTCCCTCCGTCCGTCACCCAGGAGCGTTCGGACTCGCTCGGCTCTGCAGGGTTACTGTTTCAGGCATCAGCACGTTTTATTAGCATTTAGGCTGGAGATCTTTAATGCCAGTCGCAATGAAAGTGCTCCACCCACATCCGGTGTGCAGCCTGAGATCAGAGCAGATGCACTGAAAAGCAGCCTGTAAGCACGCGGAGGTGTTGAGGTGCTGATGCTGAGGCTCGCCGTCCTGCAGACTGCTGTGTCATCCTCCTCACACTCTCCCTCTAATAACTGTCTTCTCCTCTTCCTCCCTCTCTCTCTTCCTTTTGTTCCTGTCCTCACCCCCTCAATCCGGCTGGGTTTTTTTTAACTAGGGGATGGAGCAGCTGCGGAGGCTGGTTTTATTACTTGCTGCTGGTAGAATTTATTCTTTTCTTCACTTTATATTAATTCATTGAAGCATTTTAACAAAACACATTACAGTGTAGATTAAATTACACAGAAATATTTGGTATAGAGTCTGGTATATTAGATCCTAGTATGGTGTAGCAAAGCCTAACAAAAATGGCACAGCATGGCACAGTGTGATGTAGTATAGTACAGCTTGGCTTGGTTTAAAATAGAACAAGTACAGCGTCAGGAGTTCGGTGCATTGTAGTAAAATCTAGTTTTGTACGTCAAACTGTACTGCAGTGTTTATAGTACTCTGGAGTATGCTGAGGTTTCCTGATGAGTTGTTTTCTGCAGTTAGGCTCTGTTGACCGTATCCACCTTTAGCATGAGGGCTAATTCAGCACAAACAGCCTGTTGTGCTCGTCTGACTCGAGGGAAAACCAGACAAGCACCCAGGGTGAGGGAAGGCTATGGGGGCCCCGCACCAACAAAGCGCGCTGTCCAGAGTGTCTACGCCGGTCAAAAACCCCTTCCTCTGCCCTTTCCCAAGCTTCTATCATCAATCATCATCTGCTGTGACTGTTGTTTCTGTGTTTTGGGGAAAAGACTGGCGGTGACTGCAGGGCGGTCTAAGGTGTTTTTGAGCGTGTGACCGGTGAGAGAGGGATTTTTACGCTTCCTTGACTCGGGTGTGTCTCAGTGTCGGCTTTTTGAGTTCACGCATTGATGTAACCAAAGCTGATAATTGAAAAATAAATAAGTAACAGATGCTGCCCGCACCTATGGGAATGATTTTCTACCCCCCGACTCTGTTGCTACCCATCTGTCTGTACCCACTGCAGGGCTGATCCGCTCCCAGATAAAAGAGAAACAGTGAGCTGGTTTGCTGCTTTTCCCCCCCAGCAGACGGGCTCACGCTCAGCAGCCGGCTTTGAACGTCAGTCCTGGATGAGTACACAGAGGGTCTGACTCATTCCCAATAGCGCTCCAATTCATTCCTTCTTCCCACCTTTGATGAAAAGATTGTTCTCTTTTGATGTTTCGTCTCTGGTGAATAACCTGCACCGTTAGCGCATCGATAAACTCCCTGAGAAAATACTCGCCAGCAGAGAGATGCTAACGATCGCCGGACGTCTCAGCTTGATGACGTCACTCCTTTGTGCCGATGACAGGAACGTTGAAAGCTGTCACTCATGACTCCTGCCTCTGCCTCCTCTCTCACCAGCTCCATCGCTCCCCCCCAACTCAACTATGATGTCGGTAGAGACGCCTCCTCTGTCCCGCTCCGGCTCCTCCCCGTCCAACGTGGGTCTGTCCAATCGCGGCGGCGCGACCGCCACCCCTCCCACCTCCCTCAGCCTGCGCTCGTCCTACAACCAGCTGCTCGGACGGGACGTCATCAAAGAGGCCATGGAGACTGGAAGTTCAGCCACGCTGCCAAAGAGCCGCCAGAGGCACACCATGACCAGCGTGAGGAGCGCCGTGGGGATAAGCGAAAACCTGACCTGCAAGAACCAGTCTGGCACCAGAGGGAGGGGCCTTCCCACCAAGTCCTCCTCCAGTTCAGCCCTCTACTCGTCCACTTGCTCTTCTTCCCTGTTTAACGCCACCAACCCCAAGTTAGCCAAAAATGGAGCAAACATGCAGAGGAGAGCAGAGAGTCAGCAGCTGGAGCTGAGCAGAGCCAACACGGAGAGCAAAATTCACAACGACCGCATCAATAACTCCGCTTCCGACTGGCCCGGGTCGGAGAAAGACAATTCGCAGGTGCCTCCGTTTCGCCGAAGGACCAAGAGCTTCCTGGAGTACCACGAGAAGGCCTGGGATCTGGACCTCAGCTGGGGGAACAAGGAGGACAGGAAAGAGAAGAACCAAGAGACTCCCCCAGAGAAGGAGCAGGCCAGTCCCTCCAAGGAGAGGGAGGCTGAGAAGGAGGAGAAGCAGAGCACCAAGCAGACTCCTCAGGAGGAAGAGGGGGTGGAACCGGTGATGACGGAGGACGAGGAAGACAACGTGACGCGGCGATCGAGGCAGCCTCTGTTGCCGGTGGTGATGGAAGCCCCTCTGTCTTCACCCTCCTCCTCATCCACCAATAGTCCAGAATGGCTCCCAGACAACCAGAACCAGGTCAAAGAGGACCTCTGCTCCAATGGCCAGCCCAGTCCCCGCAGTCCCGCCAAGGCCCCTCGCAGCTCCCAGCCTCGCGTGATCAAGGTGGAGCTGCACCCGAACCACGAGAACCAGTTCCTACAGCAGAACCTGTCCTCTCCGAAACCAGCCCGGGCTGCGGAGAGAAGCAGGCCTCCAGCCTCGCTGCCGGAGCCCGGAAAAGAGCCCGGGCTTCCTGAAGCGGGTTTGAAGATGGATGTGACTCCGGTCAGTCCGTCAGAAGACGAGGACTCCAGCTGGACCACCCTTTCGCAGGAGACTCCCTCTCCTCAGACTCCTCAGGAGACAGGTATGCGCCGGGCTGTCTGCTCCAAGTACGGTCAAACACTGAACCGTCAGTCTTCCTCTCCATCCTCCTCCTCCTCTTCCTCTGCAGCTCTAATCTAATGTCTAATCTGGAAATGTCCTAAAAAGCTCCTCTTAAGACAGCAGCTCCAGCTTTAAGGCCTCTGTTAGCCGCCCGATGCTGCAGAGAGACGAGGGTGGACAGAAAGGTCGGCTGCTGCAAATAAGGAGAAGGAGGAGGAGAGAAAGTAGACCGGGTTTAATGAGCCGGGCGGGTGTTTGAGGTGGCTGATTGTGTTTTTGTGACACACACACACACCTGTGCGTTTGTGTATCACTCTCACTCTTCAGCAGATGTGTGGGGGGACGGGGATCTGCCCCCTGGCTGGAGGGAGATCTCAGACTCATCAGAGGTCTATTTCTGGCACGTCCCCACCGGCACCACACAGTACCATCGACCCGTTGCCCCCGGCAACCAACATGCCTCTCCCAACGCCGAGCCAGGGGCTGGAGATGGCCTGTGTGAGAAAAGGGAGGACTGCGCTCAGCCGTCCACTGAGGTAAGAGGAGCCATCTCCTCCGCATCTGTTTCTTCACTAAAAACAAGGAAAGAAGATAAGAAAGGTCATCTCTTTCTCTCCACAGCGGCCCAGCAGTCTGATATCGGACAGCTCCGTCGAGCCCGTCCCCTCGCCCTCCGACTCTTACCCTTCCTCCTCCTCCACCTCCACTCTCTTCAATGACATCCCACCGTCTGGACCCAGTCTGAACATCAGCCCGTGTGCTGCAAAGGTAGGTTCCCGTGTGTCACTCCTCCTTCCTGCTGTGTCCATTACTAGATGTGTCCTTAGCTCTCTCTCTCTCCCGCTCTCGCTCTCTCTCTCTCTCTCTCTCTCTCTCTCTCTCTCTCTCTCTCTCTGTCCATCTCCAATAGCTGAAGGACTACCCTGTCTATCCAGATCCCAGTCTGAAGGCCTTCGAGGGGACGTGACATACTACGCTTCACTCAAACTCAAGTACTCTCTGCCACACCAGGCTTTCTTCTTTCCATTCTACCCACAAAGTTTGTCTGAATTGTGCACATAGCGGCACATCATAAAAGTACAAAAGTTCTCACAATAATTGTCATTTTCAAACCTAAATTGCCTTTTAATGCATCTGTGGAGTCCCCCTCCACATTTCACTTTGGGTGGTCCATAGGTGAGGTCACCCCAGTGGCCAAACAGCGCCTCCTAGCGGTCAAACAGCACCTCCTAGCGGTCCAGGCCTGTGTAACAGTAAAAAACATCTATTGTGACTTCTAATGTGCGGTTCTTCTGCAGCCCTCCAGCCCAGCTAGAGACAGTGGACCTGGACAGCACCTTCTGTGACCCAGAGGCAATTGTAAGCTACAGTAATGATATATAATACCATATTCCGTTTACTGTATCTATAGGGTGTTTATTGTGGTTAAATGCAGTCATCTACTAAATACAGTGAAAGTATGAGGACCAGACATGCACAGGGCAACTATTTTATTCTCTAAATAATGTCTGTGTAGGTTCTCAGTCATCCAGGTCATAGTTATCCGAGAAAAGGTTCTGTGTTTATCTGGACTTTTCAATTTTCTTTTTGGAAAACGTTTCGCCTTCTATCCAAAAGGCTTCATCAGTTCATCAGTTCTTCATCAGTCTAAATAATAAGTGGCAATGATAAGGATGATAAGTCCAAGCAAAAAGTTAAGGAATGCAATCAGTAAAACATATTGATTTTGGTAAATGTATAAATACTGAGTCTAATGTGGCCATAAACTTATTTACCATGAGAAACGGCTCTAAAAATGTAAACCAAATCAAACTCTTTAAAGAGCATTGAATATATATTCCAATTATTTTTGATTAACTGGTATTATATTTAGCCAGAGATGACAGGCAGCAGTGAAGGAAAACCTGTTGCAACAAAGTGAAGATAACAATCTGGCTGAGTGTGCAGGTACTCTGCTAAAGCTGTTTTTCTGTAACCGCTGCAGTGCATCAATGCACGTCTTCCGCGTTTATACATATTCCCGTATGTCCTAGATTAAACACAAGTGAAAATTAGGGGGGATAATGAGTGAAAAAGAGAAAAAAAATAGTGTGTTGCGGCGCCGCCAAGTGGTTAATGTGTGAACTGACCGGTTCGGTGTATTATAGCCTATATGTAATAAAATAAATATTTGTGAGTCTTGCACTAAAGACATAGGTGTAGTAGGATTCAACATTTTTGTAGAACTAAATACATTACCTAATAAAACCAAAAGGATGGTAATGAGCATATAGTCGCAGATAAGCAGGTTAATTTTTTCAATTACTCTCATCTGAAGATGCGTTTGCGTTAACAACCACCACCAGGGCGGCCTATATGCAGCTTTCTATTGAGTCTGTACATCTCAATGACGGTGAAGAGTTACAGACCAAAGAAACAATAAAAAATCTCTTTGATTTAGTCATTTCCAGTCCGATCCCTGGGTTGGATGGAGATGGCAGAGCAGGACCTGTGTGAGGGCAGGAGCAGCGTGGCCGTCCACCACTGCATCAGACAGCTGTCCTACTGCAGGAGGGACATCCGAGACTCGGCTGGAGTCTGGGGAGAGGTCAGTAAGGCAGTCCAGCTGCAGGAGCACCCCATTCTAAAAGGTTAATTCAGTTTGAGCGGGACAAATTTGAAAGACTGAGGCACTTATCCACCAGAGGAGTCCAGGTGTTTCCTTTATTTCTGTCCTCGTCGGCTTGTGAATGCGGTAAATTCTTTCCCACAGGGCAAAGGGATGCTGCTAGTGCTTCAGGATCGCATGTTGAACCTGATTGACCCGGACGACCACAGCCTGCTCCACTCGCAGCCCATCAGCAGCATCCGTGTGTGGGGGGTTGGCCGAGACCACGACAGGTCGGTGATGTTGCAAACATAATTACCAAACATCAGACATCTGAGTCATGTGACCTGTGTGTGTGTGCTGAGAAATGAGATGCAAACACACAAACATAAACCAGGCTGCAGAAGCACAGATACACAGTAACAGACAGAAATGTGCACGTGTTAAAGAGCCCGGAATAATCGTCAGCCTCATTGTTATTCCAAGCAGAATTCCGGCATAGTCGTTCAAACCTATAGACTTACATTCATCGCTATTTTCACTCCAGATGGAGGACCTGTGGGGCTTCAGTCTTTTAATAATTTAACATGGTGCTCACCTTTGACTGTGGAGCACAGCTGCTGATGGGGGAGCCTAAGCTTACATCGATATGGGTCCTCCAGGCTTTCAGTAACGACCACGGCAAACACAGCCGGCGCAGCAGGAAACAAAGATTTAATATTGTATGAATGTTTGACAAGGTCTTACACACACACACACACACGAGGGATGTGTGGCATTCCCACTGGCTACTGATGTCCATACAAATGAGCCGAGTGGAGGAGTTGGTCCTGATGTGGAACCAGCTGCTCCGTGACTGGGTGAGCATGGAGGTTAGAGCAGCTGTTGAGGTGCTTTCACCAGCTCACACTCTCATTCCTCCTCTTCTCTCCCACTAGCAATGCACCTACAGTCAGAAACAAAACTGCTGCTGCTGCTGCTGCTGCAGTAGTGTGTGTGTGTGTGTGTGTGTGAGTGAGTGAGAGAGAGAGAGAGAGAGATTGTGTGTCTAAGGAGAATGTTTTTACTGCACTAATGGATAAAGTGTGTGGTCTGTCTCTGTCCAACCATGAGCAGCATTACTGTAATTGATGTTTTGAGCTCTCCCTGTGTGTGTGTGTGTGTGTGTGTGTGTGTGTGTGTGTGTGTGTGTGTGTGTGTGTCCGTGCACTCTGACACGAGCACAGACGTGCACAGAGAACGGGATGCTGTAGTGTCCTCTTACCACTAGAGGGCCCTAGAATTTCGTTCTCCTCTCCATCCAGGAAGGTTCACCTGTCTGTCCTTTTTTTTGGCTTCAGCTCTTAATTTTTAATCCCTCAGCATGAAATATTGACCTGTCTAGGCCAGCGTGCTGTGTGTGTGTGTGTGTGTGTGTGTGTGTGTGTGTGTGTGTGTGTGTGTGTGTGCTTTGTGCACCGGTTTCTGCCTATTTAGCACCAGGATAGTGAGTCATTTTATGCGTTTATGGGTTTTACATCTGTTCAGGCGCCCATAAGGTCAGAACACCTTGTGGCTTAAATTGCAGAACGGAGGACCCTGTAAAAGAGGATAACAAGCACAGAATGTCAAACTCACACTAGTGTAACGAGCGTCCACCCATGGACGGTCCATTTTAGGTCCCCCTGGTCTGGAAGGGTTGACAGAGTTCTGACCTGTGGCAGAGAATGAGGAGGTGAGATAGGTGAATTTGAGCCCCCATCACGGGTCTCTTTGCCTCATCATCCCCCAAATTCTCTTTCTTTCTCTCTCTCTCTCTCTCTCTCTCTCTCTCTCTCCATCAGTTTGATTCAATATGAATGAGTCTTCATGTATTTTCACGAGTCGTGGATGAAGTCACGATCTAAAAGCGAAGCACTCAGCAGGTCCCAGCTCGGAACACCCGTGCGTGCGTGCATGCCTGTGTGTGAGCCTCGTCCTCTCTTTCTGTGTGTGTGCGTGTGAATGAGTGGGTGTGTCTGCGACTTCTCCGTCCTCCCGCTCCTGCGCTATTTCCACTCTTTGTCTCCAGCGCTCTTTCTGCCTCCCTCCCGTGCCATTGGCTGCTCAGCCTCAGCCTCCTCCAGCCTCGCCGTGTCCGTCCCAGCGCCGCGCGTCCACTGTGTGTCTGCAGAAGAGCGAAGAGGAGAAAAACCCTGGCTGCAGCTGAGGAGACGGTCATCTAGAGAGAGAGAGAGAGAGAGGAGTGATAGAGAGTCCGTGATGAAGATGCAGTCCGTGAATTCTTTTTTGTTGTGAAGGGGACACGCAGGGAGTTTGCAAGAGACTCTGGAGCGAGGGAAGCCATCCAGAGAAGGAGAGATAGTGGGAAAAAAGGGGTATTGCAGAGTGAGGAGGAGTAGGGAGAGGAGGAGAAGGGGAAAGGAACCCCAGAGGATTATTGAAGGGAGGAAAAAAGAGACGAGAAGAGCTTCACCCCCATGTGCAGCAGCAGAGGAGCTGTGGCAATGTCGCCGCGGCGCTGGGGCTAGCGAGGCTGAGGGGCAGTTGTCCGTGACCAGGCGGCATGTCGGCCAGCGTGAGTATGATTCCTTCACTCCTCTCACTCTCCCAATCCAGCCCTCCACTTCCCTCATCCCTTACTACGGCTGGCCCACTGCCTCTGTCCACATCTCCCTCTCTCTCTCTCTCTCTCTCTCTCTCTCTCTGTCTCTCTCTCTCTCTCTCTCTCTCTCTCTCTCTCTCTCTCTCTAATCGCTGTTTGTGGAGAGGCCGCGGCTCTTAGACCCACTTTCATTCATCAGCAGTGCCTTTATGTCCGCATTCACTCCTCTGCCTACTCTATCTCTTTCTCTCTCCCTCTTTCGCACTTTCGCTCCTCTCTTTTACTGGCTTGCGGTCAGGTGTGTGTATGTAGGCGACCGAAGTGATGAAGGCATGAGCGAGATGTTCAGGGAACTAGATAAGAAGAAAGAGGCACAGAGAGCAAAGAAAGAAGGGATGAACTAAGCAAAGAGGGGATTGAGAAAAACAGGATTAAAGAGTGAGAATATGCTGCAGGGATTCTTCAGTGTGTGTGTGTGTGTGTGTGTGTGTGTGTGTGTGTGTGTGTTACAGCTGTGTGGAGCTGCCTGGTATTGCATTTGTGTGTGATCTAAACAGCTAAAAACATCTGGAGAGATGGCTGCTAGCGACTCGTGCCCCCCACTGCCGAGGTTAGACCAGGTAAAGAGAGCGAAACCAGAGCTGAGTTCACGGCTGTGGTGATGATCCGACCGAATAATAGCAGAAATGGCAGCTGGTCCCAGGTTAAAAGGGTTCGACTGTAAGCAGCTGGTTGTTGTCTGTTTTTCTGTAGGTGGTGCTGCGCGTTCAAAGTGAGTAAATGTCGTTTTATTCGTTTTACCAACTCCTACAACTGATATCTGAGGCTGTTTCTCCGATAGCTACACTCTGACTGGCTGTAATGAACAGCCTGTGGCCCCCGTTTACCGACTCCCTCCAGGGTTCCTGCTAAGGCAACAACTCCTGACATCGGCTTTATAGAGAAAAACAAGAGTAGAAAGAGGTGGAGAAGCGAAGGCACGCCAGCCTCCACCATCATGAATATTTCAATGCTGAACATGCACAGCCATCACCTCCATTTCTGTCAGTTGGAGTGAGTTCTCGTGCCCGTCCCTCCCGTCCTGACCACTGACTCCCAGTTTAACCACAGCCTCTTTAATGGTTTTAGTAGTTTAATGGTTTAATTAACATGCAAGGCCCCTCTGGACGGCCCATAGGGACGCAGCTCCCTGACGCCGAGAGCCGCTCGATAGGAGCCGTGGAGATTGATGACCGCTCCTCCTGACTCCTGCACCAATTCCAGCCCCGGAACAGCCCCCCCCTCCACACAGGTCATCGCTCCTCCACGCTCCCTCCTTCACTCTTCTCAGCCTATTACTCCCACCGCTCCAGACTCGCCCAGGCAGCTCGTGTCTGGGATTATGTCCACCCAGCTGTCCGGGGAACCCTCGAAGGCTCATTTATGCAGGAGCTGCGTCCGTAAAAGACTTCAGGATCACGCGCGGCAACACCGTCAAGGTTAGGAAGATTGACCAAAACATTAAAAAAGCCCTGAAGGCTCTCTGTAGCCTCTCCATTACACGCGCTAACGTTAGCATTGTGAGCTACACCTGATCCCTCTCCTCCTGACGGATTACTCCTCCGCTTCCTTGTATGGATCCCCCGCCAGCCGATAAATCTCCTCCTGGTAAAACCCTCACCGGGCCCCGGCTGTGGTGGGCAGCGGCGTGATGTGATTGGGAATTTTTTGCTGATCATCAGACCAGTCTGGTGCAATCAGTGTCCGCCTGTAGCGCTTCCGTCTCCTGACTGCAGATGGCCTTTAAACATCAAAACCTGGATTATTCATGCTAAGGTGCCACTTTTAATGGGGATCTAGCCAAATTTTGCCTTAAATCCAGTAGCACAGGTTCAGTTGGAATTTCCTACCAGGATTGATTGTCTCAGTTGGCTGTTAATGGTAAACACAATACCGATATTACGTAAACAAGCTAAAAACTGATGAGCCCACATCTGTGGAGTCCCCTTAGATGGATTTGAGCAAATGGTCATTGAAGAAGTCTGATCAATTCCTATAATTTAGGTATTGATTGGGCTCAGGTTGAACCCACACGACCTGAAGGGTTTTAGAAGTGCTTTTATTTCCCAGAAATGAAACATAATTTTTCTAGTTATGAAAAAAAAAACATAAGCACAGGATAATTTTCATTTGTCAACTCTAGAAAATGTGCCTTTTTAGTAACTTAGTCAAAGAGAAAATCTCCATTTCCACTGCAGAACGAGGGGGGCGGATCTTAATTACAGCCTGAAATCTTGTGATTTATGGCACATTTGGCTAATTAGGTTACATGCATACATGATCCAAGCGCTACTGCGAGGAGCGCTCAGCACATCCCAACACCACACGCCCGCTTTCTCCCACGCACACACCAATGGTGGCGTCCTGCTGAAGTGGCACCTCACTGAAGCTTTGTTTCAGTGCCACACACACACCGGCAGGTCTATAAACGATCGAGAGTGCCGGGGAACTACCGGACGTCGTTCCTCTTCTCCCCGCTTTGCCACATTCCTCTACTCGCACACTCCATCTCCACCGCCCCTCCACCCACCTATCTGTGCTCTTCAATATCTTATGAAATGCAGCGGCTGTTGACACGTGGGCACTGAGTGTGCCTCCTCGGCTCCACGCCCCTCCTTCCTTCTCTCGCTGCTTGGAATTGGGTCACAAAGCTGCATGATGAACGTGTGCTTCCATCGTCCATGTTCGGGAGGAACTGGCTCCATCAGTCTTGCAGATCTGGCTTTTCACCCGGCAGCCTGGAGCACGCTGCTGGTGAATACAGCACAGTCTTATTCCCATTTTGGTCTGTCTGCATCTCCTGGGGTGATGGGGATGCTCAGATGTTTATGCTGGCGTGCACGGAGGTGTAGTGTGTATGTAATGCGGCACCAGAGACACAGGCAGACCCTCCACCTCCTCCTCTTTATGCCCGCTGGCCCAGGGTGCCCATTTCGTTGCTCATCTTGGTGCTGTAAACAGCTTTATAGAGCGGAGAGGTAATTGCGTTTAGACAGTCTACATTAGGCCTAATGGTTGGAGGCCATGACTAATTCACCAGGTCGCAGAGGGTTTCACTCCACTTAGATGTCACGCAGCCCTCAAGTATCCCGCCGCCACTGTGGAAGCGCAAACTTTTTTTTTCAGCTGCGCTCGACTGAAGAAGATCAGCGATAGTTTTCCATCTGCACCAGGAGGCCTTGAGGGTCCAGTCAGGTTGAAAAGCACTCTCAGTTCCCTGGCATCTACAGGACGTACTTTCCCTCACTACTCAGCGGTTTTTACTGTTGCTGCCACCTTAGCTGGGCTCCAAGGGAGGAGAGGTGGTGAGGGGTGATAATTAGCCCGCAGAAGTCACACTTTTAAAAAAAGTTGAATCTTTGTGACAAATATGCGCCGATCAACAAACAGAGACATCATTGTGTGTGTGTGTGTGTGTGTGTTTCACAGAAATGCTGTAACATTAATCTAACAGCATTCTGCACTGGGAACTGTGGAAAAACACTTTTTTTTTTTGCTGGAAGGTATCATCCAAATTCTTTTTCCTTCTCACCGTCTTTCCGTTTCTTTATTTAGACGGTGTAAGAGCAGAATTTACTTTTTCGGAAGACCTGACCTGCCTACCCAAGATACTGCACAGACCTGCTGGGAGCAGTTTGATGCAGATGCTGTTTCTTCCTCTGCACAGTTACAATTGTGTTTGAGAGGAGAGTTGAACCAGGAATCCAGAGCACCCAAAATGAAGCTTGTTATTCAGTAGAATTCAGATAGGTGAGGGTTCAAAACAGGGAAAGGGATCGCAACAGGCAGAAATCCCACCTTTTCATAGAAACCTTGAACTCCTCACCGGTCAGAATGACTGGCAACCAAAGTTCTATTCTTGGTTCCGCCTGCAGCCCTAAAACACCTACTTGAGTTAAATTGAATATTCTAAGTTGTTTTATAGGTGTGTGTGTGTGTGTGTGTGTGTCCAGTAAAGCAGTGATGGCCCACTGACCTGTCCTAGGTGTAGTCCTCCATCTTACCCCCTTCACTCCAGCACCTCTGGCTTCCTGAACAGCTATAACAAGAGAAAATGTGATTTAATTCTCTGATTAAACAAATTAATGAAATAGAACAAAAAACCTTAAAAATCTGATCCTAATGGGATGCAGCTGTAAAACAGGATTACTTTAATCTGAAAGAAAATCTTTTCGCTCCTGTGTATTGTTGTTTTTAAAGGCCTAGATAAACAAAAGACAGGAGTGGAAGGCATTCTGTCTACACACACACACACACACACACACACACACACACACACACACACACACACACAGATCATGAGCTGCCCTGTTTTTTTTGGTTTTTTGCTGACAGGAGAACTTCCGCTTCAGACATTTCTAATCAGCGTTAGATGATTAGTATCTGTAAGCACATTAGCATAGCCGCCAGTACCCAGACAGCCAGTTGAAAACCGTCTGATGTTGGTGCGACTGTAGCAGGTCTCACGCACGGGCACGAGCGTGTGACAGATGGTTCGGAGGGTCCGGGAGTCCCCACCAAACAGCAGCGAAAGAACGTTGAATCGCTGTAGAAGCTTCTCCTAGCGTAGCAGCAACACTTTTGATCACACCGTTTTCATCCAGACATGTGAAGATTGGTCAAAACTACCCCAAATTAACATTTTACTAGCAGAACAGTTCCCAGAAACTTGTGCACTATGAAACACAAGTGTAATTTACATATTTATGACTTGGATATTTTTCACTAGTAAGACCAAAACACAAGTTTACACGAAACTCAGATGCCTGATCCTCCTTTTTACATTAGAAGTTGGGATACAGGGACTGGATGAGTAGTTATTACAAGAGAAAAGACAGCAGCAGGTCTTCATCTTTAACTACAAAGACACCTGGAAGTTTCGAGTCGGTCGTTTTAACATCTAAAAGCTTCTTAAGAACAGAGATGCCTGCAGCAGATGCTTCCACGGAAAGTCTTTGAACATCATGTGCCACCTCACAGCGGTGCAGTTTCACACATGCATACGTATCGCCGAGGCCTGGGCTGTTTTAACATGTCTACAAATCTGAAATTAATTATTAATGGATGCTAAAAAGATGAGCTTTAAAGGTGGGTTTAGTGGAGATAAACGGGACTTACGCTCTCTTTTACTGGTTGTTGTTTTGCTGATTGCTTTGGATCTTCTCCTGAGTGCAGGAACCAAACGTGGATTTATTTTGCAGCTCTTTTTTCTTCCTTCAGACTGATCTGAAAGAGGATTTAATCATGCACGGGTGGGTTTTCCTTCATTTCACTGCGAGCTGGTAGCGCCGATGATAACTGACTCGGCTCCGTTTCAGTCGGAGCGCCGCACATCTGCACGCATGACCTGATTTCATGTGCACGTCCCCAGCAGAAGAGCGAGCCTCGGAGCGGCCGGGATGAAACGGATCACTAGTAGTGAGTCAGTCATCCTGCATTCAGCTCCACAGATAAATGTGGAGCGCAGAGAGAAGGAATTTTAAAAAGAAAACAAGAATGGTGGGAGTCTTGCTCATCTCCACGCTTTGGTTGCTTTCATCTTGTTTTTACCCTCTCCTCAGCTTCCTCCACCACCCGGCCCCCACTGAGACCCGCACCTTCTTTCCATTCCTCTCTTCTTTTACTCCCACCGTTTTCTTTTCAGTCTTCATCACTTCCCGCGCTGACGTTTTCTCCCCCCGTCTCTCTCTCCTCACGTGTCTGTCACATACCTCATCTCTGAAGTCTTTAGCCCTTTTTCGATCGCAGTAACTTTGATCATTCAGGAAATATAAAAAAAAAACTGCATTTCACTGAAATGATCTGGGTTGGGGGGGGATCAGAGAGGGTGGGACAGTCCAGAGTCCCCAGGATGCTCAGAGGTGGGGCTGAAGAACACTGGTAGTAGGTGGAAGAGCAAACCATGCAGAAGAGCAGGAATCTGGTGTCAGCCTGTCCGTTACTACACAAGCCTTTATCTCCCTCCACTCTGGCCTCTTTAAATCAGAAAAATAGTAACAACGAGGACGATCATCTACTCCTGAACACCATAGTAGGCAAGTCGAATCACATTAGGCAGTAAGACGACTTTTAGAGTTTCAGATTTTCAAGTATCTTCAGGAAAGGAACACAATATCTGAGTAGACCTGACAATAAAGCCTGCAACATCCCACGAATCCCCGGCGTCCAGGAGCCCCAGGCGCCCTTTTTAAAACGAATTTTTAAAATTGGATTAGCAAATGATCAGTCGCATGTGCCACGTGTTGTGATTTCCTGCTCACGCGTATCACATAATTAATGTGCTGCAGTTTGAAAGTTCCCATTTCTGTTCCTTTTATTACGACAGACGCTAACTGCAGTTTAATAGAACTGGCACAGGCGAGCGTCTCTGAGAGGAATTCAAAGTGAGGTGACGAATGAGGGAGGGAAAGGCAGAAGCATGAATGAAGAGAGAGAAGCATTTCTACTGTATACAGTTGGGTTTGATGCAGCGAGCACTGGGTTTTCTATATGAGTTAGTATAGCAAGTGTGTGTGTGTGTGTTTGTGTGTGTGTGAAAGAGAGTAGCTGCTTGGAGAGTAACTTGTGCAAGCAGCAGCTCTGAAGCTCTGTGAACATTCCTGTTTGAAAGATGCTGCCAACTGTTACTCCACACACACACACACACACATACACACACACAGGGGTGAGCCGTTTTTGACTAAGTAGATCAACAAACGCTGCCAATGTTAAATTTATGCCTTTTTTATCCTTTACTCTTTGAATTTTACTCTTTGAATTTTACTCAACAACTTGACTGAAGAGTTTCAGTGTTGTTCTGAGAAAATGTGTGTGTGTGTGTGTGTGTGCAGGCTTGCGTTATATGCAATGAAATGCTAAGAAACTGAATGAAAAGTGTATCACACACACACACACACACAATCACAGTACCACAGGAAAACCGTGGCATCATCCTGCTGCGTCTCCTCCTCGCTAATGTGCATTATTGTTCCTTTTGCCATAAAACTGTTTTTTTTTTTCCCTGAAACCAATTAATTCTCCTTTTCTGTCCCACTGGCTGCCCTGCTCTCTCTTCTTTCTGCTTCCTGGGACCCAGAGAAAGGTAACAGCTCCTGGTTGAGCGTGTGAGGTCCTCCGGCCTCGCCCTCGCCTGCCGCCGCACGTGTCACCTCAGGCGTCGCCACAGCAGCGCCGCATTGCCCAGAGTCTCGGCTGCTCTTTGCACTCTCAGCTATCGAATGCCTGCATCATTTAGCTGAAATGAACCGCCGGCTCTGATCCCCAATGAAGAGTGGCACTGTTTCATGCTGTCGGGTCCTCCGGGGATGTAAAGAAATCACAAAAGAGCCATTTGTTGAAAGGCAAGGCCGCTCGCGCTGCTGAGGTGACACAGCCCTCAAATACCCCCAAGCCAAGTGCGCTGCAGACACTTACCACATGCGCCCGCACATAAACACGCCATCCGTTGCTCATTTCTGGCCCCAAGCGGCAGGAGTGTTATCGACCCAAAGTGTGTGAGCACACAATTAAGCGGCAGGAGACAGGCTGGATAATAGAGCCATAAACACCGAAGCCCCATGTGACGAATGCCAGCTGTGTTAGTCATATTTCTGCCGGAGCGTGTGCCGATTCTGGCCTGTGCAGTGTTGTGTGTGCACGGCGGCGCTCTGCCCCCTCTCCTCTGCCGAGGCAGCTCCATGCATGCGTGTAGCGTCTCCATCTCGCCACGCTTGTGTCTCTCCGCACGTCTGCATCGCGGCGGTGTCATTTCCTGTGAGAAATAACCAGAGAGCAATCAAGTCGGGCGCTACGCCGCGTCCGTGCGTCAATCTGTTCAGCAAATAAACCTTAACAGGTGCACAAGGAGTTGCTACAACGAGCCACCGAAGCACCACAGCCTTAAAGTGACGCAAATAGAGGCAGCGATTTTACAAGAAATAGGTGAGATTCTTTTAGCTCCAGCAAGAAAGGACCTAAAAATGAGGTAAACAGGCCCACAGTGTGACGTAAAATGGAGAAATGTGGAATTTTTCTCTTTCTTTTGATCCTTTTGAGGTTGTTATTCACGAAATACAGGAGCAGTTTATAGAAAATGTGCATTACTCCAGTTTTGCACACACCTGCCACAGCTGCAGGGGACAGTCATGGTTCCATGAAGGAACGCGTGAAGCAATCTGTCCACCGTGCAGGTTGTCACGTGGACTTGAGTGAGGACGGTCACAGCGAAGGGAGGTTGGGGACAGACGTCAAGACTGACCTGGCTGTTAGAACCACTCAGACGTACCAGATTTGTCCCTGCCAGGTTGGCGATGCAACATTTTAGCTGCTAGTTTGGTCACTTTAAGGCTGATCCTGCGTTCACTTCCTACTTTTCCATCCCAGTTCCCGTGCTCACGCTTGACTGGTTTCTGTGTCGCAGGGATTTTGCCTACGTGGCCAGGGACAAAAACACGCGCGTGCTCAAGTGCCACGTGTTCCGATGTGATACTCCCGCCGCTGCCATCGCCACGAGTCTCCACGAAATCTGCTCCAAGGTCAGTCTAATCAGCATCACCTCCTGTGCATA
This sequence comes from Tetraodon nigroviridis, assembly GCA_000180735.1. NCBI lineage: Eukaryota > Metazoa > Chordata > Actinopteri > Tetraodontiformes > Tetraodontidae > Tetraodon > Tetraodon nigroviridis. The sequence goes on from CAAE01014944.1 coordinate 101,295, forward strand.
AAAAAAGCAGTGAGATCTAAATGTGATGACGATGACGATGACGATGACGATGATGATGGTGGTGGGGTAAACGTGTTTGTGTCTTGTATTGAGCGTACCAACTTTCTAGGCGTGTGAATGGAGAGAGATTCGATGCATTTATCGCCTGATCCCGTGGTCAGAGCTGCAGCCTGACATTGATTAATTATACAATTATTGTAGAACCTGTGACAGCAAGAGTGCAGCAGCTCCGTACTGGGGCCACGTACACCATTCAAAACGACCGAAATCACTGCTGTAGCACAGCAACAACCATCCAGTTTTCCTCCAGCTCTCGCTGTCTTTCGTCATCCTTGTTACATTGCTTTTCTTTAAATTTTACTCATTTCACGCTTTGACCGTGGCTGTTAAAAGTTTATTATGCGATGTGACATTTTTTAATGCGGAAATGTTCTGAAGCACCCTTAAAGATACAGTTAACATAATATGTAGAATAACATTTGTATTGTTGGAAGAATCTTGGATTCAGACGGTGTCACTCTGTTCCCGTTTAGATTATGGCTGAAAGGAAAAGTGCCAAGGCTGCAGCCTGCAGCTCCACCCAGGCCAGCTCAGACGTACCCCTACAAGGTAAACACACACAGGCCCACACACTCTTACATTTTTCGGACATACGTGCTCTTCGCTGGTGTACTTTCCCACGTGGCAAAATTCCTGATGCGAAACATGAACATTACCTTTTTAATAGTTTTTAAATTGCACCAGAAGACGCAAATGTTCATTAAACTGCTTCAGCTATTGATTCAACGCGCTACATTCAATCCCGGAGTTTTTAAAATGAAAACTAAAATCCATAAGTGATCTTAAAATGCTTGGATCCAGTTTAATCTGCTTCTGAAACGTCAGCGTTTAATAAAAGAGCCCCAAAAAGGCCAGGATTGTAATGAACATCTGCCTTTTTGAGAGCCAGTCTTTTCAATTACAGATGCAGACCCGTTCACTAATTCTCTGCTCACCAGTTCCCCTTTGACTAAGTATCATAATCACCCTCCTCATTTGTTCCTCTCAATGCCAGGTAATTATAAGAACAGAACATGCATCCCTTTCTGTCCTCAGCTTGTGAGGGAACCCAAACCACCTCTTGCATGTTAATCCGGAAGAACCATAACTTACGCGGACTCATTAAAACACAATTAGAGATTCTTTGACGATCCACAAAGCCACCCTAACTCCTGGATCAAAGAATCCATTGATGAAACAGCCCTCACATCTTTTGAAAGCCACCCCTCGGAATGTTTCGGCGAGTGTCCGGTGAGGGGCGATTCCCTCCAAGTACACAGGAGAGACCATTCACCCCGTCGCCAGCGGAACCAGGGCCCGCTCCCGCACGGAATCAGACGGCCGGGTCCAAGCACGCCAAGGTTCCTGCAGTCGTTGTCATTTGTCATGTGACTGGTGTTTTCAGAGGTCTGCAAGTGCAGAGAAGCCCAGCTGCCCTGATGAGGCGACCCCAGGCAGCACGCATTATCTCCTATTGATCCGCGAGGCTGGATCACGGCTCTGCATGAAGTAATTACTGGGAAATTGATGACGCTCAATAATTAAGATGCAGACCGGTGCGAAATGAGCTGAATCTGATCAAATTTGAAATGAGAGGGCTGCTTTGGTTTGAAGACGGGCTGGGAATCGGTGGCCAGGGCCGCCTTCAGCGTTTCAGTGGCGTCACAGGTGGATGCGGTTCCAGTTGGGGTGGCGCTTTGCTTCAAAAGTACCCCAAAGATTTACATTTTACATCCTTCTGAGGGAGCTGCTGGTAAGGAGATGACAGCTCGCGCTTGAGTTTAGGATTCTACAATATCAGAAGAATGATGACTCCTTTAGGTTACACATATATTTTATCCACAATGTGTCATTTACAGGCGAGCGTTTTATTTTGTCAGAGAATCTGTCAACATTAACTACTGACAACCAGGATTTTGAGTGTTTCACCTTCACCTGGACTACAAACGTCCCAGGCTGGCAGCAGTTTCATGTGTGGTGGGTGTGTTCATGTCAAGAAGGAAAAAAACAACAGGCTTTGTTGAAACGCGTGCGATAGATCCTCTTTGATCACTGTCTTTTGTCAGGTACAGCGTTCCCTTTTCTGCCTGCAGGCGGTCGTTCACGCAGGCAGAGCTTCCTTTCATGCAAAGATGCTCCACCCCTTTCAATGTATTCAACCTGCTCTAAAATAACACTTCCTGCTTATTTAGGCCAAAAATCTGAGGAAAAGATTTTGCTTTTGAGTTCCTGGCAAAGGTCCTGCGTGTGTGCTGATGATATGCATCTGTTCCATCTGCAGAGTTTCCCATGCCAAAGACCGAGCTGGTGCAGAAGTTTCATGTGCTGTATCTGGGTATGACCACCGTCTCCCGTCCCATCGGTACGTCTCTGGAGGCTGAAGCCCATCTGTGCATCCTGAGACCTGTCGTCTTCTCACCGCTCCATCTCCTTGTCTGTCCTCAGGTATGGACATCATCAATGGAGCGATAGAAAACCTCCTGTCCTCCACTGGAAAGGAGGACTGGACGCCTGTCATGCTAAGCATTGCGGACACCACTCTGGCCGTCATCAAGGAAAAGGCAGGGGGATGTTTTTACACAAAGAAACAGTACTCGTCGATTAGAGGTGAAAATCGAGTACAGGAATCTGACTGCCCGGCTGTCTCAGCAGGAAGAAGAGGAAGAGGTGGTCATTGAGTGTCGCGTCCGTTTCCTGTCCTTCATGGGTGTGGGACGGGACGCGCACACATTCGCCTTTATCATGGACACTGGGAACCAGCATTTCCAGTGCCACGTGTTCTGGTGTGATCCAAACGCCGGCAGTGTGTCTGAGGCTGTGCAGACGGCGTGTGTGGTGAGTTCAGATACAAGTGGAGGAGAAAACACTAACTAGTGTCGTGCTGCTTGATGAAAAACATTAAAAATAGCATTAAAAGCACAAGAAACCATAAACAGAAAATTACTTTTTTGCCTTCCCTAATGTTTGTATTATTTTTTTGTACAACTTGCACTCAATTTTCCCCCCTTAAACCCAAAAACCTAAGAAAACTAACCTCGAGTTCTCCTCCCTCAGCTGCGGTATCAAAAGTGTCTGGTGGCGCGGCCGCCCTCCCAGCGCACCGGCTCCTCCTCGCCGCCGTCTCCCGACTCGGTGACCCGCCGTGTGACCAGCAGCGTGAAGCGCAGCGTCCAGTCTCTCATAGACACCCTGAAAACCAAGAAGCAGCCGTCTGAACTCCAGCAGCAATGACGTGACCGTAAGGGAGAGCACTCTAGATGCCACCCCCCCACACTATCGCCACGACAACACGCAGTCAGAAGCAGCCATGGTAAACAAGGATGTACATATATGTTAAGCACCACTGCAGACGAAGACAGGGACTGGTCCGGTTTCCCCAATAATAATGAAGAAATTTTTAAAAAACTGTTAAAAATATAGGCGAAGTGGAACCCACGTGTCTCTTGCGCTGGCCTGGATCAAGGATTCTACCAAAACAAGGTAGAAAAAAGGGATAAAAAAAAAGAGTTTTGATTTTAGAGGGAACTCCGGGTGCTCGGGTTTTGTCAGGTCTCCGCTTAGAGGGAACATTCCGTGTGGGTACATGCTGAAATCTAGCACCCCCACAAAGACCACAGTAGATGTCTGTACAGAGAAATCCTCACGAGATGACTGAAGTGATTGTAACAAGGAGACGTATGTAAATGATTGTACGTAGAAGAGAGAATCTAGGTCACATGTCTTGTAGATATGAGGCGCTGTGGATAGAAACGGGGGGGGGGGGGGGGCACAGGTTTGATTTCTGCATGAGTCTTTAATGGGAGTTTTAATTTGATGCTTTTGGGTGGGGGGAGAAAGTAGATGCTCTCGGCACAAGTCATCTCCACATGACCATGACTGGATTCACAGTGGCACAAAAAAACAAATTGGCCTCTTTTCAAGCTGTACATGGATAAAAGAACACACTTTACATCCTTTATGTAGAGTTATAGTCAAAGATCGTCATTTTCTTTACTCTAAGAACACGAGCGCCCGATGACCGGTGTCGGTTTGTAATGTATTTTTAAATTAGCAAAGACTTTTCCTGCATTGTGGAGAAACTGCAATAGCTAATGGGGGTCACGCACGCTTTTTTCTTTCATTTCTTTATCAAACATTGCGATTTTCTCAGGAATCTTTATGCATACATCCGAAACATGTGTGCCAGAAAGATGCGAAGCCCCAGTGAGTGTTTGAATGGCGACGCTCAGACAGTGTGGAGACAGTCAACTCTGCAGTGAGGTCAAGACTGGTTCCTTATGCTGAGTAAATCCAGCCGCTCCACGCACCCATCCAATCATGCGCACACAACAGTAAAACTTGGGGAAAAAAAAAAAAAGAAAAACATATCTAAACCTTTGTGCTGCTTCTAACGCTCGGAGGCACCACCTGCACTTAACTCTGTCATTGCAGTCGGATCTAAAAAAGACACAAAAAAAGCAAAAGGAAGATGCTGTACACCCTGTCAGTTCTGTTCTTCACTCATCTTCACACCATTATAAATGTAAGCTGTTGTGACAATAAAAATGCATTACCTAAAAAAAAAAATAGTCAGCTTCCTGAATCCGTCCTTTTCAGGTCAGTGGAAGTGTGTAATAACCATTCATCATGCGGGGGACATCAAAGTGACTCTGGCCCAACCGTGCAGGCTGGTTAGTGGCAAGGTTATCCACAGGATCTCTAACGACTGTAGTAATGAGTACGGTAATAATCGCCGGGCAAGCAGTCAGAAAGGGGCCTGATTGAGTCAGCATTCAGAGATATAAGCAGTGGTGCAAACTAAGTGAAAACACTTAGAACAAAGCTTTTTATTAGCAACATTTGGGGTTTATGCTCATGGACTTAAACAAGACAAGAAATCAGAACCTGAGAAGAACAAGGAGTCACATTTGCTGTCAATGTTGCTGTCAGCTGCGGACGTTTTATTAAAGCCAGGTTTTTAGGCAGTCAACACTGCCTGTAAACGATTCTGAGTTAGCTCAGCAGATGATCGTACTGTTAAATAAGAGCTGGCATGGTAACTCATTCGTTATGAGCAGTAAACGGATGCTTTAAGTTCACTATAATGCTTTTGGGGGGTTTGGCGTTGATGGGGGGCTCATTGGGCTTGGGGGTTCGCTCCTCTGGAGAGGAACATGAGGGGTTTGAAATGAACCACGGGCAGGGTCAGCACCACCTGCTTGGGTTCCAGATGAGGCCGGGCGGCCGGGGCTGCGTCTGAGGCTGGGGAAGCTGCTGGAAGCAGGGTGGAGGTCCTCTTCTTGAGGATGCCCAGGTCCAGTTTGGAAGAAGATGGCCCGGAGGTGTGGGTGCTCCGTCTGAGGGGAGCGGCTGCCGTGGAAGCAGTGTCCTTGGAGGGCTTCGCTGTCTGCTGCTGTTTGGCTTTTGCTAAAGGATGAAAACAACCAAGAACGGATGGACGAGGTTTGAATGAAAAAATAAAAAACGCTGAAGGAAACAGGACAAGGTGACGATTCTCACCTTGAGATGCCTTAGTGTGGGACATGAGATGAAGTCCCCGCGTCACGTCCCAGCTGCTCTTGGTCCTGGGCGTTTTACTCTGAGCAGGGACGACGGGTCTGGACTCAGCGCCGAGCACACGGTGTTGCTTTGTTACCACGCTGGCGTGGTTCTGCTGCATCGTCTCACTCAGGTGGCTGGGTCCAATCCCATCCAGTATACCAGTGGCGTAAGCCCTCAGAATCACCTCACGGGGGGTTTCTTTCACCACTGGCTTAGGCTGTTGAAGTACAACACACACACCTAATTTATTCATTTTTATATGGTAAGGGTTAAACAAACCATGTTTTAACTGATTATTAGCGTCATATGGCGGATAAACACCGCTTATCAGCAGACTCTTAGACAAGCTGGCATCACACAGACACGCTGTGTCCTTGCTTGGCTGCTGGGTCACCTGCTGTCTCAGCAGCAGCCCACGCAGCAGTCTCCTGCTCCCCTCAACACCTCAATTATTCACCAGCACAGCCAACACTACTGGGACCAGGCAGCATGTCTGCTTTTATCACCATTTATTGCTCTCTTGACAAAAGCATCCAATGACAGATTCCAAAAGAAGACGCTCCCGTATGTTTCATCGATGGCGGAATTTTGCCTTAAGAAAGTTTGATTTTAGTGGGGATTTAAGGGGACCAATTAAAAAATGTTCTAAACTTAGAGCTGCCTGGTCTACTAGGATGATTAAACTGAGTTCCTCATCACTGGTTTCTATATTTTAGTACATTTGTTGAGTAAATAATGAAATTGCAGCATTAAACTCTAAAAAAAAAAAAGTTCAGATCAGGAAGTTTGGAGTTCACACATGTGCTGTTCATGTCCTGAACACAGGCAAACCTGCTCCACTGCAGGCAGCCGACTCCCTGAACCTGGCTGATGCTAACTCATCCAGACAGGAGGCTGTGAATTATTCATCAGGCACTCTCTTCTCCCACCCACACCCCCACTCCACCCTGCTCCCCCGTAAATTTCACTTCCTATCCATTTCCACTAAGCAGCCATGCTATTTTCTGTAAATCTCCAGTTCCCCTCATCATTTTGCCATACTTGGCTGCCAGAGAATTCCCCAGAGATGCATCTGTACTGATGGGGGAGGGGAGTGTTGCTTTGACAAGTATATGCAAACTTATGCACCCAGTCCTTCAGGGCTAAAATCCAGCCGGGTTTTCTGTCCTCCCAGGCAGAAAGCGACTTTCACGGAGGAGTGTGGAAAAGATTTTTCCACCCGGACGATTAGAAAACCTGAAAAACCTTTATTGTTTCTAATGGTTTCGGTGTGAAATGTAAAGAAGCACATAACATTTTTTTTAATTGTGTTTTTAGAGTACAACAATAACTTCTGATTGAGTTTATTGGGGGGGGGAGCCATGTTTAAAGCATGGTTGCAGCGATGTGATCATCTTTTCATTCCTATCTGCGGAGGTATAAAATGTGATAAATGGCAACAGAGGAGCAGATACTACGGGCTAAGAGGGAGGCGTCAACCCGGGAGCAGGTAGGATGGTTTATTAACTCATCACAGACGCCGTGAGGTAGAGCAGCCGTTGTATAAAACCGTATATCTTGGATGTTGGGAAGCCTGCTAATGCACACTTGATGAGGTTTGTTTACCAGTTCTGGGTTTTCACTGTATGAGAGACATGACTGTTTTTGGGACCTTACCTCTCTTTTGAGGACAGCCAGGAAGCAACCGTTGCTCTCTTCAGAGGCTTCCAACATAAAGAAGTTGTCTTTTCTTTGCAGACCTTTATATTCTTTAAATACGCTGGATGGGGATGGACTCAAACTGGGGGGGAAAAAAAAAACTACGTGTAAATAAAATATAGAAAAATGCTAAAAATAAAATGGCTCCAGATTACCTAAATAAATATGCATTAAAACACAAGTTATTTTGGTTAAGATGACGTGTTTTATTCACAGCAGCCGGAAGCTATGTTAGTACTCCAGATGCAGCCTGGTGTCAAGTAAACAAGAACAATCATAAATAATAAACAAGTCCTAAATTCCCACAAAGAAAATGAAATAGAATTCTAATGCAAAGATAGGGCCTCTAAAAAAAGAGGCATTCAGAAACACAAAAATGACACCTTTCATTCTACTTTTCTGCTCCTAAAACGAGTAGAAACGTTGAGCCTGAAGGGAGACAGCGAGGCCTCCAAACAAAAAAACCACAGCATCCTAACGCACAGGTGGAGCAGCTCACCTGAAGCTGGCTGCTTCTGGTTCCCCCGCCTGCCCAAAACTGGCCTTGAAGGTCTGCAGCGCTCCCTTCACCACCTTCTCATTCTCCTCTGCATATGATGAATAGGTGGCGTACACCACTGCCAAAACCTCTGGGACTGTAAAAACAATGCAAAGACAATTCACTGAACAAATAAAACCGTCTCAGATTCGAAAACTCGTCACTCGGGTCTGTGGTATCGTCTCTGACGAGGAACAGTTTGAACAATAAGAAAACCTGCAGGATATTCATTTTATTTATTTATTACAACAGACTAGAAATAGGCTTCAGCGCTCTTTAGGTCACACGTATGCTCTAAATAAACAGTCAGTCATCTGCTCTGAGGATGTCCAGACTATGACAACTGGTGGTTGTCGGTTTTTATTTGAAAATAGCAGCGTCCGACCCGTTAATGACAATGTCACAAACACAAATTCTGCCGTGCAAAGCGAAACCGTTAATCCCTTGTTGAGGTATGCAAGAGATGCAGCAGTGCACTGCAGCTGGGCGAAGCAGCAACGTTTGCATTCCTAATTAGAACTCAGATGATCTCCCAGGGTTTCGCTTTAATTGCATCCCTAATACGATAATAAGAGGAGTATGAGTTTTATTGTGTAAACAGAGGCTGCGTGCTGCAGACTGAGCTCGCACACTGCATTTACAGAGGTGTCAACATGACAGCAGCTGGACAACAACTCACACATCAATGCATGGTCGATAGCCTTCCTTTGCTCGAGCACCAAAGCTGTCAGTTTCTGTGGTCCAATGGAACCCTGGGACAAGTCCTGCAGCAGGTCTGGGTCTGGGGACAGATGTCGAGAAATCCAGAATATTACAAATACGGTTTAGACTGTTGGTGCTTCACTAAGACCCGACTGCGGACCCCTGTGTTCCTGCAGAATGATCTCCACTGGGTCGCTGACTGCAGACAGAGAACACTTGGGATTCAAAAGAATGACACGCAAGTCCTGAAGTCGCTTGTCCATGCCAGCCAGAGACTGGAAATCTTCCGGTATCAACGTCACATCTGAGCAGAAACACATACACAAACACAAACACACACAAACACACCCTGTTAGAGGCTGTATGGAGAAAACAAGCATGCCCCAGAGCATTGGCAGAAATCATAAAAATGTGGTGAGGTTGTTTTTAGAGTTTTTTTTGTCTGTCATCACATTGTCGGATGTAGTTTGAACACGAGGAGCACAAAGCAAAAAAGAGGAGAGAGACACGGCTGCTTTCTGTGGAAAGCGCACTGTCGTCACGCAAACATCCGCATCTTTCGTGCCTACTTTTACAGCCCATGGCGGTCACCGTCTCCTGCAGCTCCGCCCTCTGAGCGTCGGTATGGTCGCTGACGCAGACGTAAACCCTGGGCGGCTGCCTGCTGTAGAGGTTGCTTTTCCTTGCAATCAGAGCTGCTGTGTGGGAGACGGTCAGGCCGGAGAAACGGCCGGCTAACAGCACGTCGCCGTCTTCCGGCAGCAGGGAGAACACTGCGTTAGGACCCAGGCCGCAAGACTTGTCCTGCAGGCACGGTGAATAAGGACGGGTAAAAACTGACTTCTGGAGATTCCGCTGCAATCAGTAATTAGACCTGAGGCTGAGAGGACAGCGTTTAGAGCAGCTGTTCCAAAAAAGAGGGAACAAAGGAGAAGCAGATAGATTACAACAGGCATGTCCTTCCGTGAGGTCCCCTCTGGAAACGGTACTGAAGAAACCCCCTGGAGAACTGAGCACTTCCTTGAATTTCAGCTTTTGTTTGTCAGGAAAGACAATAACAGCCAACATTTCAAGGACGATAGAAAATAGAAGAAAAGTGTGAGGAAACAAATGAGGCATCAACGTTTGCTGCGCTGCTGAGAGACGCTTTGGGATTCAGTTTTGGCTCGATGTGAATGAAGCCGAATTTAAAAATGGTGTTTCCTGATGAGTGGAGCGTGCTAGGTGTTTGAGTTCACCTTCATACCTGGATGGCAAGTTTGTGGTCGCTCAGCAGTCCGGTCGAGTGCAGCTGACTCCTGCAGCAGGCGGGGAAAACCAGCGTGTCCGTGCAGTGACGGTCCCAGCAGAAGGTCCCGTCCACCAGCTGCCCGATGGAGTTAACCTGAGAGAAGCCGGCGCTCGTCAGCACCTGCTGGACCTCTCCAGGACTGGAAACAGAGAGGAAGGAGGAGGGTCTGGAACCGAAGACTCCAGCCACCAACGATCATTTATTCTGGGCCTTTGGTGTGTCTTTTCTCTGCCTTTAACAACAAATCTGCTCAAACATGGCCGCACTAGACGCGCACGCAGCAGCAGTCCCAGCAGGTGACCTCTGGAGTCCCGGAAAGAGCCGGGGGCCGGGGGGGGGGTGCTGATTAAATCTGTCCACAGTGGTGGGATTTACACCCAACACAATCAGGCTGTTGGGGCATGTGTAAAAAAACACACACACACACACACACAGAGTGGTGTAATTGGATGTCAGCAGGGCACCCGCTCCATAAAGCCCTGGGCAGAACCCAGTTGGAACGCTACGGGACGTGCTCACGGTTGCTCCCAGTTGCAGCTCTACGATTACCTGCTCTTCAGCGTGTTCACCCAGGCGTAGATGGGAAGCCTCCCCGATCTCTCCTGCTTTATCTTCACCGTTTCTGGCAGGAAACTATCGACAGATACGAGGTGGTGTTTGATCCGGTGGCGCGCCACCGACGCTGCCAGTTTAGTTTTGAAGCTGAAAAGAAGGAAAGAATGCACTTGCTGCAAGGTGAATGGTTTCAGGTAAATAACCCGAAGCTGTTCTTCATTTCGGCTACGCTCCCAGCCATTTACCCAAGGATTACTTTCTCTACAAGGGCCACTGTGGCTATGGACTCCGCCTTTTCCCACCGTTGTCTCGGAAGGAACTTCCTCTTTTGGAAGTCGTAGAGCATGACGACAAAAAGGCTCATGTTGTCATTCGACTGGAACATGAGAGAAACAGAGTACAGTCACTTAAAAGAAAGATTTCATTACCAGGAATGATTTAGAGGGCAGATTACGGACGACCTGTGACCTCTGGGCTCCTCCCCGATTATCAGCACCTTCCAGATTCTTTTAATTTCAAAAATCGCTTCGGTTTTCCCTCCTGTCTCACTACCGCAACATCTCTGATGCATTTTAGCTACTGATTGAATTAAGAAACACAACTAGTTCCAAATTTCGATGAGTTACTCTCATACAGCAATATCAAAAATGTGCATTTAGCTTGTTAATAGCAATAAAGATTCGACATGAGCCCGATTCTACTGTATGTTACATAACTCAGCGTATTTAATATGCTTGCCTTACAGGAGCATTGTCCCATTACCATTTCCATCCTCCAAGGGATTTGGGCTTCATTTTCTCATTCCACTGTGATCAAAACTGCCTGGGGTCTTTCTATAACTTCATTTATCATCCCCGCCCCCTAACGCCCCCATACGCCTCCTTCGGCAGCCTGCTGCTACTCTCTCAGCCGCCTCCCTCTCCTCCTCTATCAAGGTTGAACTTTATAGATGCCAGCAGTGAAAAGGGAGGGGAGAGGAAGTTCTAAAGGCAGTGTCCTTGGGTCTGGGCTTTATTGTCTCGGTGTGGAGGCGCAGACTAGCACCCTTCCGCCGAAAGACAACAAACATTCATCTCGTTGTATTTGCCAAGGCTGCTTTTCAGTATAACTTTGAGGATGGCTTGCAAACACCTTCATGGAAAACTCTAGTTGCAGACAGTGGCGGCTTTGTTCCCTCTAGATGCACACACACTTCATGTTTTTGTGACTCTGCTCCGTCCGAACAGAGTAGTTTCTCTACGTGGTTTATGGGGCTTTTATGTAAAATGCAAGTGCGGCTCCTTCTTTTGTCACATTTATGTGGAGTGCTCAAAGTAGGCCAAAGCCACATGCCGATCTTCTCCAGAGGATACCTCTTTACTGGACATTCTTGAAGGTTCATTGCTCTGCATGCTTTTCTAAAGACACAGCGTTACCTAAGTATCAATAGTTAACATTGCCATGTGAGCCAAGGACAAATTGGTCATAGTGTTTTCATTACATTGCTCATTATTGTTTTCACCTAAAGGTAAAGAACAAAACAGTGTTTTCTGCAAAATAGCAGGCAGACATACAGCTCTGACAGGAGGGACTGTCAGTGATTAGGGTGGGGAGGTAAGACACATAAGGTGCTTTTTTCACTTGATTAAAGGTGCGCCTCGCTGCAGTAAATCACTTGTTACTGTGCCTGAGGGTTAGCAAATAGAACGAAGACTGTGCGGTTTAAACCTCAGGACATGAATATTAGAAGGCACCTAGCAAAACAAAAAAAAAAACCATCTTCTTTGTAAGAAAAAGTGAAATGATTCTGATACACAATATTTCAATGTTGTACTAAAAAAGAGCATTATTCTAAAGTGAGCTCTCTTACCATCGGGGGAGCCACTCTGAAGCTGTCAGTTATGATGGCCTCCAGAAAGCCTTGATCTGTGCAATTGCATACATTTAAAAAACCTAATTAGCATTTCATTATTTTCACCAGCAATAACAAGTCTGAGTAGCAAAGCATGCATATTAATGTATTTATCAGAGGCCCAGACAAATCCATGCCTAAAGATGAAACTGAATCTTTAAAAAAAGAAGAAAAAAAAAAAAAAAGAAACAGGAAGGATCCTGAAGACACTGCTTGTAAGCCAATATGGAAACCTAACACTATTTTAGACACCCATAATCTCACTAACGTCTTCTCCTCACCCAACAAATTAGATATTTTCAAACATTACTCTTTAAATTCAACAGATTTGCCTGTTCCAAATAAGTTTTCATTTGCCTGTTTCTATGACATCCTAAATATTTATGTATAAAGCTTTATTTAACTAGGAATAGTCACACTGAGGTTTTAGAATTTCTTTTACAGTTAAATTTAATGCAATTCATCTTTCCTGGACCTTCTTCAGCCAAACTGGCCAACAAATAAATATAGACTGTTCCCCTGCCTGCAATATCATCAAGGCATCAAATATTTCTCTGCCAGCCTTTAAGTTATCACCCGGGAACAGTAAATGATCATTAAAAAAAAAAATTAAAGGGTACGCTGGTTATTGCAGGATTTGTGTTTACAGCGTGTGCATTCCGGCCTTCTTCCAGACAACCCAATCATTCACGGTAAGACAAGAAGGCAAATAAATCTTTGATAAAGGAGAAAAAGCTGGAGGCCCCTCTGCTCGAGCTAAACGGTAAAACAATCGTTCATTTTACACGACCTTCTGCCCATTTTAACATGCAGCAAACTAGTGTCGGCTGCCCGGATCACAGCCAAGGACTCAAAAGGCAGCTTCTCTCCTCAAGCTCTAAATCCAGCCCAACAAAAAGGGGTCCCAAAGCCCTCCATACACACACACACACACACACACACACAATACAGCAGCTACAGTCGGCTCACAGGCGCGACTGATAATGCAGCTGGACAATGTGGACACGGAGGCAGAGACGCTTTAAAGGAGATCAATGGTCAGAGAGAGAAGCAGCGGAGGAGAGCAGAAAGTCTCCTGGGGTTGATAAGATGCCTCTGACACTTAGGAGGTGGAAGCACATGAGTTTGGAAAGTTTTGGATCCCAAACCAAGTGGCAGAGCCACCAGCAATCTGAAACATTCACTCGCTGGCTTCCAATCCACTCACTGTACCCACTGTCCCTTCACTACTTTGTGTTTTTAATAGTCTGCTGATTTTACTGTTGTTGAAAAGAAAGGTTATTATTATTATTATTATTATTATTATTATTATTATTATTATTATTATTATTATTATTATTATTATTATTATTATTATTATTATTATTATTATTATTATATAACGATTGGGGGGAAAAAGGATTGTTGCCTTCACTGTCCTCAGGAAAATATTGAACTTGCTGAGAAAACATCATCAGCGACTCTTATTCCAAACCCTATTTTATCCTTGCCGGACGGTCACGGTTCGCTGACAGCCAAGTGTGTGTCCTCCTCCACCGTTACGGAGCTTACTGAGCAACTTTTCTGTTTTAAGCAGATAAGAATTATAACGCCAGGATCGATAGCAGCTCATTGGGATTTGGGTCTCTAAAGCATTTCTTCCTCGGGTTAACAACTGACCTCAGCTCAATTCTGAATCAGTCACTCAGGGGCGATACGCCTTGTGTGTGTGTGT
>CAAE01014944.1:115945-190966 GCA_000180735.1 Tetraodon nigroviridis
CACTATAATTCTAATATTGTTAACTCTCAGCAAACACTACAGCAAATGATGGATAGCATGTTAAAACATTTCCCCAAGCATTAATAGTTGCACTTACATTTAAGTGTGTTGAAGGCCAGTTCATAAGCTCTACGTTGCTCTTCGCTCTTCACCTCGGGTAACGGGACCCTTCGCTTGTTGCCGTAATTCACAAACCTTCGTGAGGCAGGCTTGTCCGGGTGGGTGTTCTGGAAAATGATGGAGGCCAGCAGGTAGATTCTGTCTGGACATCCCAGGTGGCCTTGAGACGTGGCCTGAGGTTCAGGGTGGGCAACAGAAGCAGAGGTGGTGCTGGTGGACGGGTGTTCCAGAGGACCCGGGGTGGTCTGCGCCACCTCTTCGCCCGCCTGAGCATGAGCTCTTGTTTGTTTGGAACGTTTGCGAAGTCTCCTCGTTGTGTTTGGCGTCATCTCATTTCTGCAAACACGTAATAAAAAGCACCAGACCCATTAAAATGTGGACATTCAACTTGAGGAAGTTCCTGAGCTGGTGAAATGTACTAGTTTGTTTCCAATATTATTCTCTTAACTGTGTAAAAAGTCCATTGTCTTAAAAGACACCAAGTGAAGAGACACTAGAAAGCCATTAAATAGGCAATATGGGCTTTTTCTCCCCTCCATTTTTCACCTCTTTGCTAATGGTACACCTCATTAATAAAGGGGAGAAAGGCTATGCAGGTGTTAATACCAGGTTTAATTAGTTGCTTCAATGACAAGTTAGTAAGGAAATCAGGAAACACTAGTTGGTTCACATAGATTCTTGATCTGCTACATCCTGTTAACAAGCAGTCTGGTGAAATGCTGCAGAAAGGCAGTGTGTGTGTGTGTGTGTGTGTGTGTGTGTGTGTGTGTGTGTGTGTGTGTGTGTGTGTGTGTGTGTGTGTGTGTGTGTGTGTGAGCTTAGTCTTTGTTTAGTAGACTAACAGAGGCTACCAAGGGTGATCTTTGTTCACACTCCGGTCCAATACTGGGTCCAGAGAATGCTGAACATTCCAGCCCTTAGGCCGGGGGTCATTTTCTACCCTTGAGAATTTTAAAAATACAAAAATAGCAGTATTTTATTTTGTTACATTAATTTGAAATAACTATAAGTTCAGTATTTTAGTTGAAAAAACTTTTTGATCCATTTTTGCGTGTATCTGGTTATAACTATAGTAAATCATAGGATATAATCATTTCACCTACATTTATGAATTTGATTTAATAAGCTGGACTAAGCAGAAGTTGATAACCATGTTATCAGCAGCTGTAGAAATCACTAAAGAATTAAAAATAAGAGTACCTTATGCAGTTTTCGCCTCACAGTCCAAAATGCTGCTTTTATATCCTGAACTTCTTAACTTTTGGAACTTACGTTTTAGAAGCGGCACCGACTTTCTCTTTGTTTTGGTACGACTGCTCAGACGGAAAGCTGTTCCTCTCTACATTCCCCAGATCGATGATGTTTCTCCGAGGAGATGAAAAATAACAACACAATTCCACCGAAATTCTGACCGTGGCTCCGCTCTGACCCGTCAGGGTCTCAGTGCCAGACCACACCCATCACCCTTTACACTCATACGTGTTCACACTCCCCCTCTTTCACCCATGTGTGTGTTTGTGTGTGTGTGTGTGTTTTAGCCATATTGTACTCCCCAGCCCCTTACCCTAACCCCATTTCCCAACTTTAAACCCTCAAACACACACATGGCAGCAGCAACTACAGATCTTACAGTGCATCATGCCACGGTCTGTCCTTCTTCCCTTTCAGCAGAGGATAGAAGCCTAGTTTAGGTCTTACGTTCACATCCATACTTCCTGCTACACACAGAATTAAACACTATTTGTAGCACAATGTCACGCAAAGTAAAAGCACTTCAAATGTTTTTAGATTTAAATACCATACTTTGGATTTTGGACATCTTTCCATAGAAGCTGACTGGTGGAAATATAGGGGAGTTGAAGTTTAGTGTAACATATTTGGAATCGTTTGCTTTGAATCAAAGCTCCCTTGACCTTTGATCGTTGAATGCTTAAAGGGCTTTTGTTCATAGTATAATTCAAATTGTGTCATTAGCTTTGAACGATGGAATGATTCACTGTGAAGGCTCGACTGTTTTATTTTCATTGTTTTAAGTTGGATAAAGAAAGGGAACTTTGATTTGATTTTTATTGCATTGCAATAAAAAGTAGCTTCTCACATTAAAAGTGAATCAACTATATATGCAACTAATTTCAAATGGGTGTAAAGAAAACATTCATACACAAATCAGACCGTCAGAAATATGCAAATCTGCATCATCTTAGTGATGGCGAATATAGTTACTCATAATTATTTCATGCTCCAGAAATACCATAAAACTATATCCTTGTGCCCTGTGGAAAAGAGCTAACTATTGAATGAGTTTTTGATCTTATACAATGGTGTGCACTTCCACTAAAAATGAGATACTACTGAAATGGTTCTAGTGCATTTGAGCAAATCATGAAGGTGTTTGTGAACTTTTCAACTATTCATGGACACCATTTCCCTTTGCTGCTGTCTAGGTTACACAGTTCACACACGGCTACATGGTTACCCGTGGTGATTTCTCTTTTACCTCTTTTGTTCACTCTGTCACCTCCACCTTGTTCTCCATCAGCTTCACCACAATGGTATATGGAAGAAAGGCGCCGCCTGCAGTCACTATAAGGCACTGCATGGAAAACATGGAAAAACATTATTGTTGTTAGAAAAGTGGTACCAAAATGAAACTATTGTGAAATATTCGAGGGGGAAAGGCAGTTGTAAATATAGTCCAAATCAGAAAAAGTATTTTCCCTGGACAGATCATACCAGAACTGCCGTCCAGCTGCTTTGAGTTCATACACCAACACACCTGATGGCCTCGACTTCAGAGTTCGTGGTATTGGGATGTCCTAAAGGTGGGGGGGTCATTGTGTAACAGAATTAATTCTCTGAATTACCTTTTATCCTTCCAAACGTGGCTGAGCTACAAACAAACTCGGTGATCAGAAACAGCAGAAAAACGTTTTTGGTGACCGTGCGGTTTTTACTCACATGACCTCAGCACAGCAGTGACACGGAACAACCTCTAGTGGTAGTAACAATAGACTTTATTTCCAAAGAAACGTAATGTTAACGATATACTCCCTCAGCATCCCTCCGAGATGCTGAGGGAATACACAGCTCTGCTGCATCACTGTGCCTTGCCAATGACGAGGATGCTCATCAGGAAAACCATGATGAAGAAGAGCCACATGAAGAATCTGTCCATCACTTTAGCAACCTTTTTCCACTCTGCCACCTTGGCACACGTGGGCCCTCTGCTCCCGGAAACAGTTGGCAATATATTCAACGTTGCGCACCAGCTTGTTGTCCACAGACGCAACGCTGCTGCCATAGCTACAGAACACGCACCGGCCAAACGCCACCGCGGGACCGCGAGGATTTTTGTCCTCCTGAGAGCAGGAACGCGTTGGCTCCTCGAGGTAGAACACGTTTTGGTCTACCTTACAAAAGTCTCCTGATGGGATTTTCCCATTTGAGCCTTTGTACCCGGAAAGATGGTTCATGTCGTCTCTGGTGATGTGGTGCTGAGTCGGGGCCCTGGAGATCTGAGATCTGTGAGCCCCTGGCTTTCTGTTCACATGGGAGCTGAGGTGTTTTTGGTGGGCGGCTTCCTGGGGGATGCGCGCTGATGACGATGATGATGCAGAAGAGGCGCAGTTCTCCCCCACCTCATAAACAAAGAAGATCTTGGACATGTAATCAATAATGAGGACTTTGGCCCAGTGGGGGACCGGTTTGGCTTCTGGACCGCAGAAGTGGATGTTCATGATGAAGATGGTGAGCGATGTGGAAGCCGTGACCATGGTCATGGTGGCGATATAGTATTTCCCTACGTTGGAGGTTACAAAAGTAATTACTTTTAATCTTCATGTCGGAGAGCTGTAAAAAGGACTGTGTCTGACAGCCCTGGTTTAAATGGATTAAAAACGAACTAATGGTTTTTTTTTTTTTTTAAATTTCCAAATCAAACACTCTTACCTATCAGTGGCACGCTCTCGGATGGAGGCATGCTCTCAGCCACCATCAGCTGGAAGACGGTGAGAGCCAGAAGAACAGTCACGCCAAGGGAAACCTTCTCCCCAGAGTCTGCAGGCAGGTAGAAACCCAGAGGAGCCAGGAAGGAGATGAGGAAGCAAGGGAGGAGGAGGTTGAAGATGTAAAAGGAGGAACGCCTCTGCAGCAGCACGGTGTAGGTGATGTCCGGGTACGGGTCAGAGCAGCAGCCGTACATGATGACGTTCTTGGTTGCTGGCATTCCACGGCACTCCCACTCCACATTTTCCACAAAGTCTGATAGGTCGCCGCTGTCCATTCCCATGATGATGTCAACCTAAAGAGGGTAGAATAGGTGAGGAGAACCAGTCACCCACGCATCCCATTGACCCCCAAGTGTCCTCGAGTACCTGATTGCCGTTGTAGGTCCAAGAGCCAAAGGTCAGGTTACATTCCTGACTGTCAAAGGGGAAGTAGGAGACGTCCACCACACAGGAGCTCTTGGTGATGGCTGGAGCGTCCCATGTGATCTCTCCATTGTAGCGCAGTTTAACATTAGTGTCCATCGGCCCCGAGAAGTCGTCATCAGCCCTGGAGGATGATAGAATCCATTACAGGATTCTGTCCTTGCATCAACACTTGTATGAGGAAAGTGTCTTTTATTCAAACCGTTAAATGAGATAGTTTGGAATTCACAACTGTGTGTTTAGCATTAGCCTCATCACAGCAGATGTGTATTTTCATTAAAGATAAACACTTTATCTGTACATGTACTTGTTGTAGAGGACGAGATCAGGCCTCCACACCAGGCTGCTGGGGATGTGGATCACCTCCAGACCGTCGTAGTCCTCTTTATTCCACTTCAGGTACGCATCGTTCCACCTCTGCCTGATCCACAGGTAGGCGATCAGCACCTGGTTCCGCTCGTCCTTTCAGACACGCAAAGTCTCCTAATTAGCACCCGGTGGACGTTGCAAAGAAGGAACCGCTTCGCGTTAGCTCGTGAAACATACCACCTGTTTGCCAATATCAGGTGAATAGGTGAGAGGTGGGTGGGGGAGGTTTTGGTATCGCTGGCAGAGCTTCATCTTAGCCCAGAACGGAAGAACACATCAACTCTTTGGGTAACAGGACACCTCAAGCACGCACACTTATTGTCTGGGCCTGACTGACCAACCTGGTACGCCAGTGAGACTTTATATCCAGCAGGATCGTGGTGCTGCCGCGCTGGACACGCAGCACTGAGCCTGGACTGGAAAACTGAGCCAGGTGAGTAACAGTAGGCCCGCTGCCGACAGCAGGAGCTGTCAATCATACGCAGCACCCCAGGCAACCGTCCCTGGGTCCGGGCAAAACCAAAGCCCTGCAACCACACCTTTAGGCCGTGTGCCAGCTTCAAACACGTGCGGTCGCCATCGGGTACGCGGCTCAAAGGAGACGAGAGCGCACACTCACCATGTCTTTGATCTGGGAGAGGGTGATCTGCAGGGTGACGTTCAGAGCACTGTCGGTGTCTCCTACAGGCCGCAGGGCCCTGGAATAATTCTCCATTAAATCATTCAGGAGCTTCTGGGCGTAGCGACCCTCAGCCGAGTGAACCACTGGGGCGAGAGATGCCAGGTTTTCCTCCAGAGGCAGAAAAACTGAGCTATATTTCAGGGATAGTAACGCACAAAGCTCACCTTCCGGAAGCAGCATCACCAAGCAGATTAGTGGGATCATCTTGGGCGTCTCTGTAACTTCCAAGGACAATGGAAACGTCGCGATCAGCAGCAGGTTCCGACTGCACGACGCCCGTTCAACCCCACTTGAACTCAGGTGCAGAGATCAGCTCTCCGTTTCATCCGTCCGCCTCTCACCGCTTGGCAGGGGAGGCAGCGCGTCCACTCGTCTGACGCGGGGAATAAAACTCCCAATATCACATGGCAGCAGCGGGACTGGGAGTAACAGGATGCCAACTAATCCTCGCCTAACCGGCTATTCACCTGTCAATCAAATGCCAGCAGGAAGGTGGGCTGCTGCAGAGCGGCCCCATCAGAACCAGAGGAAATGGCTAATCAGCGAAATGAGGCCCCTTCTGCAAAGTATGGAGGGATTGATCAGACCCAGGACAAGGTCTGACCAGAGAACACTGGTCCACACACCTGCACACGCTGAAAACCTCATATCCTTACTGTCTTCATCCATGTAGCAGATCTTTCTAGCTAAATACAAACAGGTTACCATTTTTTATGAAGGATTTTTCTGTAAATCGCTCATTATTCCCCATCCTGGACCCAAGGCTCTTTGATGATCCCAAGCACATCGGCGGGAGCGCTCCTTCTCGGTTGTTGGAGCGCTACATGGCTGAAAGGTACGCGTTCCCGTCGCCCGGTGCTTTTGGAGAAGTCGAGAGCAGCACAACAGGCCTCCGAGCCGACCATCTGCCTGCACGTTGGCTCTCAACGGGGAACCCATCACTTCCTTTCTGCTGAAATCCAGAACAAACGCCTCACTTTCACGTACAGCTCATGATCTGCAGGCCAGCGAGTCAAAGACAGATCAAATCTGATCCTTAAGGTTTTAGGGCAACAGTTTTCTACCTTGAGACTGAAACTTTGCTATAAAAGTCAGTGATGCACATTGAACATGAATCTAGCTGGATGCCAGTCCCTAACCTCCCCTTCAGTTTTCACTGAGTACTGAAAATGTCTAGAAAGAGTTCCTGGAAAATCCTAGTGCACAGAATCAAGTCGTGCACGTTCCCTGCGTAAGCCAAAGTTCTGTCTATTCAACGTGCTGGAGGCCAGGGGCAGACACGTCAACGGTTCCTCGCAACCGTGATTCCACGGTCACCTGTTGGTGGGATTACAGCAACAGTAACAACTCTGACGTGCGCAGTGCACGGAAATCACTAGCTTTGTGCAGTTTATGGATAGAAACCCCCAAACTTACGGCCTTCGGAAGGGCGTGGACAGCCTGGTGGGTTTCCATGGCCGAGCAGCTGCATCCAGGCTTGACGTCACCACACTTGGAGCAGGTTGCCAGGGAAACGGCGCCAGCGTGGCTGCATCGCGCCAGCGGCGTGGGGTTGGTCTTCAGGGTCAGGGTTAGTGTTCCTCCTATGCTTCAGCATCCTGAGGGTTTGGACAATCCTGACTTTGTGAAGCCAGTCTAGGGAGCGTTGTCTTCCTGCTCCTGAGCCTAAAACCAAAGTCCAAACCGTTGCGGACGAGCGAGTTTGGTGCGGAGGAAGTCAGGCAGACGCAAACACCTTTGGCCATACAGGGTCCATTCAAAGCCAGGACAACCTGGTTTAATTTACACAGACTTTAATATCTTTATTTACAGATGAATTGTTGACATATTTATCTGTTGGCGTATTTACGATGATGGAATTTTTTAAACCTTTTTAAAGTACTTGGGACAGATTATGTTACACCTGACCATATTTCTTATCTTTTTTTTTTGTTGTTTGGTTAAAAACAAGCATCCAAACATAACCTTGCAGGAGGCCTGAACCATATTTCCTCTGAAATATGGGCGACAGACGGGTGAAACAAGCCGATGTGGGAGACCGAGCGCTGGTGTTTGAGAACGGATGGTTGAAAAGGAAGAAACTGGGGAATGGACACAGATTTGGCTACTGCATGAGCACCTAAGTGACACTTGGAGCTGAAGCCCACAACAGGGATTAAGCCTTGTCCTCCTCCATCTTTTAAGTCTTTTTTTTTTAACTCCTGATGCCATAATTCATACTAAATTTTAAGCCAACAGGTAAATGGTTTTCATAGCCCATTTAAAAGCTCCAAATAATAAATCGAAATAAAAACATCACCAAAAAAAAGGTTTTACTGCCTCTATCAGTTTCTAAATGATGGCAACCAAAAATCATGTCAACTTGGCTCAATTCCTGTTTTAGCAAACCAGCCCGAAAGTGTGTAAAACTTATAAAACATTTCCAAAACAGCCTCCAAAAATGTTATAATCCTATTTTAAAAAAAAAATAATACAGTAAATGCACTGCATAGGCAAGGGTCGGACGCCGACGGCTGCCTCCAGCGGGGAGGAGCCGGGGGCCCGGTGGGCCGGTGGGGTCTTGGGTCGGACATTTAAGCGGAACTTCTGATTGTAGCTGGGGAGGTGGAATGAATGTCAAAAACCAGAGATTAGAGCTCACGGAGCGACTGATTGGAGTGTGACACAGCAGAGGTGGGGTGTTGGTCGGTGGGGCGGAGACTGGGCGCAGACGCTGACGGCTTTAGAGGAGGGGTGAGGATGTGAATTTGGAAGGACAGAAAGAGAGACGGGGGTCGAGATGGAGACGTAGAAGATTCAGTTACTGAGCAGTAGCTCTGTTGCCGTCTCCACGTCCCAGGATTTAGACGACAACGCCACTATTACTGCATTCTGGGAAAGAGCAGACAAAACGCCGTGAGGAAAACGGACATGACACAGCACTCTGAAAAAAGGCAGAGGGAGAGGAAGAGGCCTGCCTACTTTTTCAAAGCCCATGGCACAGAGTTTGTCTATTTTGCGTGTGTATTCGGGACTGGAAACAGGAGCGCCGGCGTAGACGTGAGACCAGAGCCTCGCCGTCTGTTTGAACATCTCTGGGTTCTGCTTGTACTGTGGAAAAGCACAACAGCAGAACCAAAGTCATTCCAGGTTCAGTCCAGGATTTCAAGGCACAGAAGGAAAAGGCGATTTCACAAGGCTGCAGCTGAAAGAAGAAAAAACCTGCCATACTCAGCAGGATTCTGTCAAATGCATAACAAGCGGTGGCGGGGCAGCATTATGCAACAGTGTAATAATTATTTTAATTCTCCAGCTTTAACCTTCCACACTTTCGTGGAACCCTTCAGCTAAAACAGTGTTGGGCACAAATATCAAGTGGAAAAGGCCAGATCAGACAGAATTCCTGCCTCACAGGGCACAAACCTTTGAATCTTAATCCTGCCCTCCTGTTTTCACATCAAGTTTCCAATTTAATGCATTAAAAATAAAGACGTCACTGAAAAACCAGAGCGGCTCAGTATTTGAAGATTGCATCTCAGAAGCAAATCAGCTTCTCAATTTTGTGTTCCACTTCATACATTTGCAGAAAAAAGTCTTACTTGCTACCCAGTTTCAGCTCCATCCCATAATTCTTTAATGCAATTCAATGTTTGCTTTGATATCTACTGGCTGATGTTAATTTTCCCACTTATTTTCCAGTCTGGTGCTCTCCTCTGTGCTCTGGGAATAAGGGCTGGGGTGGGGAGACAGGACTAATTAAATATTAAGCCTTTAACTTTTTTTGGCTTATATCTTTTCCCACTCAATAACAAAAAGTACACTGGCGCTGAGGGTTGGAGCGTTCACGATAACACTGATCTACAGTCGCGTTTAAATGTTTTATACTAGACAATATTAAAAAAACCGACACATGGGGGAAGCGTTGTTATTCGCTCTGGCTTCAAATCTACCTAATATTCCCACACACACTCCTGGGATTCCATTTTCTAGTTGGGCAGCATGTACTGACTGTCTAGAAATGCAGATGACAACAAACAGCGCTCGTGTGTGGACACGCTGCCTGAACCTCACTGAGACCTGTCTGATAAATGTGCTGGCTGAAGCCAGAGGCACAGGCAGACCCACCTGGTTAGCTACCACGGCGTCTTGTGGATCATCTGGCTCTGCAGCTGCCAGGAGGGCTTGTAATGACAGAAGAACGGTCCTCAGAGTCATGGCTGCTGCCCTGGAGGAACACCCAGGTGAGCGGTACAGTCAGAAAAATCTCTGCCTAAAAGGCTATCGCAAGATACAGGGGTAAAGTTTGAAGACTTTAAAAATATCTTTGAGTAACATGGAAATATCTACAAATACAACAACAACAGAAGATGATAAAACGTCACCAGTAACATAGTTGCTGACAGCAGCTGATGGATGAAGGTCAGGAATGTTGTCCCTTTTTCACTTACCACTGGTCTTTGAGGATATCCAGACATATGGCCCCCGTGACTGAGCTAATGTTGGGATGCCAGATCTTTGTTATAAATCGCACCTGGGAAAAGAATTGGACCAGGATGACAAATTCTGCTTTGAAGATTAGAACGGGGCAGAAAATATGGGGAGAAAGATAACGTAAAGGAAGATGAGCGGTAAACAAGATTCATTTCTACCTTGGGGGGATTGAATGGATATGTCTCTGGAATTTTAATTTCTAGCTGATATCTGCCCCCTGGAAGAAAAGGAATGAAAGGTATTAACGGCGGAATTCTGAAAAATATATATTTGTGCCTTCACAGAGTAGAAATAGTCCAGTCTAAAGGAATAAGAGGCTCCTGATAACAAGCAGGAAAGCAGCAGGAGTCTGCCTTTACGAATCTTTTTAAAAGAGGAAAATCTGATTGACAAAAGTGCACCAAGATACATCATTTAGATCAAGTCTGCTTTGGTCAACGTTGTTCCAGACTGAGCTAGGCGGAATTCTTTAATAACTAATGTTGGAACTGTGATAAACGGGTGATTCCAGAGGAGCCCATCACCTTCATACGGTGTGTCAGGTGGTCCAGCTATCTCCCCTCTAAGTTCTGTGAAGTTCTCATCCACCAAATCCACCTTTATCTGGTTTTTGCTTGTCTGAAAGGGTGAAAAGACAAAAAAAACAGCATCCATCACTCGATCAAACGGGCAGTGTACAAAGTGTTCAAGCTAGCTCGCTGTCAAACTCAAAACTGCCTGTTCAGCAGAAGTCGACACCCCCCTTTCTTTGTAGCAATAGCCAAAGTTGACCTCAACTTGTTGCACATATTCTGCGATTTATATATAAAACGTAATCCAAAACAATCTTCGACTGTTGAATATCTAGGAAAGGGAAATGAGGTAATACTACATGGGGTTACCCCAATGCTAACACAGCTAGCTTGGTTGCCATAGAAAGCATGGTAGGCGAGCTTTTACAGATTAACAACTTGATCTCGATGCCTTTTAGCAAAGCTGTCTCGTACAAGTAAAGTGATTGTCATTAACAGAAATAACACCATCATGAAGTTTAACTCCAGCCCGACGGCCTTTTTTGTGAAAGAGCATTAGCGTGTGTGATGCAGCGAAGTTAGCTAACGCTAGCAGCTTACTCAGAAAGCTGACAGCTGAAGCAGCGACGCGTCATTCACGTTCACACTCGTATTGAGAACTCAAAACAACAGCTAGCAAATATGACAACCAACCTCTTCGCTTTTGAGCACCTCTTTAAATTCTCGTTTTATCCTCTGAACTGCGATGTTGGCCATGTTTTCCCCCTTGTTCCCGTCCAATTGGGGCCTCGTCGCCGTCCGACCTGACTATGCTAGCTTGTTCTGTCTACAGTATCTCGTCACTTTTTGGATACAACCACAAAAATAGCAGCTGCACCGTCAGACGCCGAGAGTTCCGTCCGTCCCCGTTACCTGTGTGAGGATAAAATGGCTTAAAAAAAGCTCAACGTGTGTGTCTCATCTCAAATGTGCGGCACAATGGTGGGACTGAAAACATTTTAATACTAAACTGCATGCAGTCTGGGAAGAGGTGATCATGTGACCTGGATGAAACGAACACGTTTTCTGATTGGCTGGATTATTGTTAAGGTAATAATGATAATAATAATAATAATAATAATAATAATAATAATAATAATAATAATAATGATGATAATAATAATAATAATAATAATAATAATAATAACAATAATAAATCAGCACACATACTGTGACACACGAGAATCTTTTGATTTAATTTTCTTTTTTTGCCTTGAATGAACTAAAGGAACCAAAGTCCTATTTGCATATTCTTGTTCTTTTGTCAATAAATTGATGACGATAATGATGATTAATATTCACTGTGTATTTTTTTTCTACAAACACATATGGAAACCAGCATCACCAGGTTTATCACATGTATTTTTTACGATGATTTACCCCGACTAAGGTGCAAATCGAATCGTCACCCTCTAATTTTAGTCATGAAACTATATAAGATAAAGGGCTGCCAGCAATTCTTTTAGGATACACGTCCATTGCACACATTTACAAGAAAAATGGCACATTTAAGAAGAATCCTCAATTGGTGTAGATTATACAGTAATGAATTAAAGCATTTGTCAGTCGTGATCGTAATCAGCGCTGCAGGTCTTTTAAAAGACACTAGGGGGCGACACAGTCCCGTAGACGTCACACTAATAAATGAAGAGGATAAACTTTGTTATAGATTAAATCATGTAGATACTCGCAGTTGTCTTTCACAGTTAGTCTCTAGAGTCTGTGTTTAACGAGCGGACACGAGCAGATAAGAACGGGCTCTCTTCTCCTCCTCCTCCTCTTCATCCTGTGAAGGCCCCGCACCCTCCCAGACATCTGTCTTCTCTTGGTCACAATGACAAAGATGACAAGAGCTGCCAGCATGATGGCGGTGACCAGGAGGCAGCCTCCAAACACCAGCAGTGCTTTGTTCTGGAGCATCCATTCGCAGACAGAGCAAGGCTCGTGGAGGCCGGCGGGTCTGCACGCACCCGTGGCGTTGTCCGCCGGGAAACCGCCACGAGCGATGACGTCCCTGTAGACGCCGACGGAGGCTTTGGCTTGGCTATGGTGTTGGACTGAAGTGAATAAGCCATACTGTCGGTCCTGCAGCCTCCAGAAGTAGAAACCCCTCAGGTTGACTCCATCCAGCTGGTGAGCTGGAGAGGAAAAGGAGTGAAATCACTTTGGTTCATAAACATGTCAGTTACATCATGAAAAAAAGAGAACTACGGAAGCTTAAACGCACCCGTCATGCTCATTTTTACATGTAGGGTTCATTGTCGTCGTCCCCACTCCCCTTTTTTTAACCACAAGAAGACATTAGTGGCTGTCTGAGCTGTAGGTTTCTATGGCAACCCAAATGTCGGCCGGGAGCTTGGATTTTCGAGCAAACACAGATAAGCCAACAGCCATAAAGGGCAAAGTATAAACTATTAATCAGCACTGCTGCTGCTTTTCTCACCCTCTCTCTGTCTTTTATGATCTTGGTGGTATCTAGTTCACCATAAGCTTTATAATAGGAGGCAATTTAGCAACAAATCATGTCCGGCCTCCACAGCTCTGCTCTTTCAACATCTGGGGGAGTGGAATTTCCAGACTAAAAGCAGCACCGCAGCGGTAAAGAGGGAGCGATTTACCTTTGAGAGCTTCTTGCAGATAGCTCTTGAGGAAGTCCTGTCTGAGCTTGTCTTTGGGAGTTGCCCTGTCATCGATCCCACTGGCCGTGACAATGATGGGCAGAGTCCTTCCGTACCTCTGACTCACCCAGTTCAGGATCTTGCGCAGGCCCCAGGGCGTAAGCGCCTGTCCCATGTCAGACAAAGACCAGGTGGGATCCAAAAGGAACAGGCACCTGTGATCGGGTGGTTGCTTCTGCTGAACGTTGGCTTGCGTGGTGGGATAGGGAGAAACCAGCCGGCTGGTAAAGTGGTTTAATGCGATAAAACCCAGCGCATCTGCCAGTTCTTCCCTCTCAGCGTCGGTGAAGTTAGGAAGAGAAGATCCCTGGAGACCCGCTAGCTGAGGCATCTCCTTCATGTATGCTCTCAGCTCTGGTGGGTACTCCCCCTTACTCTTCTCCCCATCATATCTGGTCCCCAGCAGCGGGTCTAGGAAGCGACCGAGTTCAAACAGGAGGAATCGATGCGCCGCTTCCTTATGAGAGCTGAGGAACGGGTTCGCAGGTACGGCCCAGTCGGCGTGCAAAGCCAGCGACACCAGAGCTCCCCACTGAGCGTGGTGTTGTCTTTGATACAGCCTCCAGGCTTTTGCGTGAGCCAGAAGGAGGTGATGAGCTGCCCGGTGAATCTCTTGGTTACTGGAAAAAACATCCACAAATCTGTTTGGCTCGTTGATGGTGATCCAGTACGACACCCAGGGCCCCAGCTGCTGGTAGCACAGGGCAGCGTACACCTGAAAGGCCTCCACTGTTCGGTGGCTGAGCCAACCCCCAGCGGCGTGCAGCGGACCAGGTAAGCCCAGATTGGCTCTGTGTGTGGGGTAGTAGAGAATAACCATAGCCTCCAGGTTCAGCTTCTTCAGCTCCATCAGGACACAGCGGTAGTACCTTCAAATGTTGCGACAAGATTGAAAATTCATCTTAGAAGAGCTTGTGACATGACAGTGTTAGCTACACCTGATAAAGCTTCTGTTTGTACCTCAGAGCTTCATTGTTCACTTGAGAGAGGTCTCCTTGGGGCAAAACTAGCGACCAGTTCAGGGCAAAGCGGTAGTGAGAAGCTCCCGTGGACGCGAAGAGGGCGAGGTGACCATGAATGGACAGGTAGTCAGTGCACTGGGGCGGTCTAGTGCTCACCTTCACACCTGGGACTGGACGCAAAGACCCATCTCCTGTCAGGTTCCATCTGTACAAATGGGGGTCAGTGAACTGTGGCGAGAAAGGGTAGAAGCGCACCTAACAGACAAGACACGGACAGAACGGGGAAATGTCAGGAAAACATTCCAAAATGAACTGGTTGTCTCTTTTTCTTCCTGTCCTCCCACCTGTACAGTGGAGTCGGCAACACCCCAGTGAAACTCACAGGGGAAACGACCTTTGACCTCAGGGGAGGCATCATCATCATCAGGGAAACCATGGTTAGCGACCACACGCCTGTAGTACTGAGCAGAGGTCTTGGGGCTCCTGGTTCGGTTTGCTTGGTTAAAGTCGACATAGAAGAGTCCTCGTCGCATGTTGAAACCGTTAGTCCACTCGAAGCCGTCCACCAGTGACCAGGCGGAGTAGCCAAACACCCGCACACCATCAACCTTCATCGCTGTAAAATATCAAAGTGTTTTTCATTTCTGCTGTGATACTCATTCATCGTTTCCTGCAGCTGTTCTGTTCTTACCTTGAAGAACCTGGTTCATAAAAAGCTTCATCTGGTAAATGGACACAGTGTCCTCCAGTCCCACACTGGCTTCTGAGAACCAGCCTCCTTCAGCCACCAGGACACTGGGGTCCCCATACTGGTGCTGTATCCAGCCCAGTACGCGCCTCAGATCCGGGGTCACGGTCTGCCCGCGGTCCAACCCCTGACCGAGGCGCAAGTTGTTGGGTCCAAAGGACAGAGTGAAAAAGTCTGCTGTGTTCTTCACTCTGAGCTTCTCCTCAGGGGAAAATGTGGGCATGAGGGACCCATGTTGTCTTTTTAAAGACGCCGGGTAGTCCCCATCCCCGAAGATGGGGTCGGCGAACCAGCCGAGGACAGCCTCCATCGACTGCTGGCACAGCTGGACGTTCTCAGCTGTGTTTTGCCCTCTTTGAGGCTCCACCCAGTGGGATCCCAGAACAATCGACACTTTACCTTTCTGAGCCGCCCGAAAGTGGGCGTCGTAGACGTGCCACGCTTTAGCATGTGCCTGGAAATCACAGAAAACACGATTTTATCACGATAAGGTGGGTTCTGGTGGGGTTCTACATGCAGACCTACTGTGTAGGGATATATAAAAAATAAAAAGTAAGGACACACGGAGAAGAAGTGATTTCTAATGTCACACTTCCTTTGCTGTTTAATAGTAATCATTTCAGGTCTCAGGACATTAGGTGAACGTTAATGTGGTGATTGCATGACTTCCAGTCACACGCTCTTTTCCCCAGCTCAAAAAGTGCTGATGTGGTGGACCTTGACCTCCGTGTCTCTGTAAGTGCCATGTTTACTCATCATAAAGCTGTTGAAAAAATGTCTGAATGACCCATCAGCGAGGAGAGCAAATAACCAGCATCACGGTTCTTCACAGATGGATCTTTTTTTTTTTTTTTTTTTTCACCTACCTGAATCAGGTTGTGGGCCACGATGAGGGAGGCGGCTGCGCCCCCTTTTTCTCCAGGAGCGTGAACCCCAGTGCCGTACCCTTGCACAGCCACGAGGAACGGATTGTGCATGGTGAGCCAGTATCTAACGCGTCTCCCAAATGTACGGAAACAAAACGCCGCGTACTCCTCAAACAATCCCACCAGCGTAGCATTTTTCCAGCCTCCGTAGCGCTTCTGTAAGACTTGCGGCAGGTCCCAGTGATGGAGGGTGACGATCGGCTCTATTTTCTTGCTTAGCAGCCTGTCTATGAGTTGAGAGTAATGTCTGACGGCGGCCGTATTGGGCTGACCTCTGGCGTTGCCGTCGGCAAACAGTCTCGGCCAGGAGAGAGAAAAAGAGTAGGATCTCACGCCGAGGTACACCAGCGCTTCCACATCTTCTTCCCAACGAGCATAGCTGTCACTAGCCACATCGGCACTGTCTCCTGAGAGATTTGCATTAGATGAGTGGATGAACTGGTCCCAGATGGAGGGGCCCTTCCCATCATGATTCCAGGCACCCTCTGTCTGGAAGGCAGATGTCCCAGAAGCCCAAAGGAACTCTGGAGGGAACTTGTCACGGAGGAAGCTCTGATCCGGTGTGGGCTGCAGCCAGATCCTGCTGCCTTTCCCCGGTGAACAAGCCGCCTTGTTGCAACCGCATGCCGCCAACAGAAGGGAGAGTAAGAGGCTGCGAGGTGAAGGATGGGACAACATGGCAAAGAGGTTGTTTCAGAGTTCCACTGACACGGCGTCGACGTCCGGATGAACCCAAAGCTCCATGATGGTGCTGAAGTCAACAGTCCTCCTTCAGGAGTCTCCAAGTGCCGCGGTATCCATCTGACAACCTGGTCGGACTTGCGCTATCTCTCCCTCAGTGTACTTGTGCTCCCTCTCAGCCCCTCCCCGTCACATAATGTTCACACATACAAAGGTTGACTCGTATCAACACACACTCGGGTCACGAAACGTTTCAATATGTGAGTTATTTTCATTTAGGTCTGCAAAAAAGGGCCCCCATATTACACCCTATAATGATGTTTAAAACTGAGGACTGACATGCAAGAAAACACACACACACAGACACACACACACACACACACACACACACACACACGTGCACACACACACAGGAACATTCTTGTGTCAATTATTAGCTTGTACTCTGATCTTGGCTCAATTATCTAAGAAAGAAGTTCACACTGACAACAAACAAGCAATGATAAGTTTTGCTGTGCAGAAAAAAACAACTTTCCCCTCTGAACGAATCGGTGTTAACTCAAAACTGGTGTGACATATTGTGGTTATTTACCAAGAAATATAATCAAGACAATAAGCAGTTTAAAAACAGCCATTTTTATCGCCAGAAGCTGCTAAGGACCTTTGCAGTGGTCCTCCTAGATTGGATCAAATAGCAGCTCATAGGACCTGATTCAATTTAGCCACCCTTCTTCGATGAGTAATAGTCAAAGATGCTGCGAAACAACAGTGAAATACGGTTAATATGGCCCAGAGTATGTGCATGTGTTGTTTTTGACAGAAGCAGCTCATCAAAAAGTCACTTCCTGGTCCTTCCTCATTAAAGGTGGAGTGTGTGTGTGTGTGTGTGTGTGTGTGTGTGTGTGTGTGTGTGTGTGTGTGTCTCTGTGGCCGGCAGAAGCCAACGGCGTCGTTGCCCAGGATACGCTCTGCCTCCAGCTCCCAGTGGGAGTTGATTCATTTAGGAAATGATTATTTTCCACCCAGACTGACCTCAGCGTGAGCGCTGCAGAAACCTCGAACACGAGCAAATGAATCTGAGAAGCCTTTAGATGATTTTAAATGATAGCAGGACACATAAGTCATTATTTTAGGCCATTATGAAATACATAATTATTACACGCACCAAGAAGCACGTCAAAATTATTGACAGTCAGGTTAAAGGAAGTGAAAACAACATGTAAATGACTCTTCATGCAGGACTATTCTCATTTCCGCAACTTCTTCCCAGCATCATTTACTGCAACGCTGCACACGCCCACCCTGGATGCCTGCAGAGACACCTACTTTTTTAATCAAAATCTCTCACTTTTTTCTTTTTATTTTAAACAACTCAAATGCACAGTCAAAAAGTCCCAATTTGAAGGAGCACATCAAAGATTCTACAGGCCCAGGACAAACGGAAAATCAGGTTAGTGCAGCCATTCGGCAGGCTGGGCATTCTCTGTTTTATTGAAACAATTACTTCATAATACATTAAATTGTAAAATCAGTATTTATTCATGTGTAAGTTCAACTCTTGACACGACCATCAAGATATAAAAGAAGATGATTGTTTCAAGTCAATAATGATTTTTTTACGGCATTGAAAATAGTTTGAGAAAACACTCAAATCCATACATTATTTTTTAGTATTTTAATGATCAATTTCACATTGCTGTAGAGATGCTTTCTTTTAAAATTCCTCCTTTTCCATTTTGCTGAGCTTCAACTTTATTAGAGGGTCACCAGAGTGACTCTGAATGTACTTTAATGACACAATAATCAAACCCGTTTTTTCCTTTATTGTTATTTAGGGTAAAAATGGGCCCCTCGATCCTCGTCTTCTGCACAGCAGCCACGCTGATGCTGCAGCCGAGTGTTTCATATCTCCGCAACTATATTGACCTCTCGTCCAGGAACCTCTCGTCGGTCCCGGGAGACCTTCCAAAGGAAGCGGAGCTTATCGACCTGTCACGCAACCTCATACAGCTGCTTCAACGAGGAGACTTCAGGAACACCCCCATCCTCAGATTCCTCAACATTTCATGGAATTGTTTGGAAAGTATCCACCCAGAGGTGTTCCTCGGCACGCCGCTGCTGCAGGATCTGGACCTGTCACACAACTGCCTGAAGAACCTCACGGATCAGCCGTACCTGCAGCGTGCTGGAAACCTCCTGTTTCTGAATTTGGCCTACAATAAGTTTGTCACCATGACCCTGGCCAGGGAGTTCAGCTCCCTGGCGAAGCTGGAGAGATTAACGCTGGGAGGGAACGTCATCAGAGTGGGGGACTTCGGGAATATTGCTGACGTGGAGCTGCGCCTGCTGAGCCTCCACCTGGAGGGCAAACTGCTCTACGAACCAGGATCTCTGAAGGACGCGTACGCACGGAGGCTCCAAGTGGAACTGAACAAAGAATTCCCCCTCCACCTGATAAACGACGCTCTGTCCTTCTTTCCCGAAGTGGAGCTGCTGAAGTTGCCCGAGGGCTGTCGAGAGCTGAGCAGGCAGCTGAGCCAGAGGGCTGAAATCTACACGTCTCGCCTGTTTTTGACCAACGTATCCATCAACTGGTCCGACTTTACTCGGTGTGTCACAGTAGCCCTGAACACCACCGTTAGCCACCTGAGTGTCTCCGACGTGACCTTACACAGACTACCTCAAACAGACACGCCGATGGCAAACACCTCTCGAGTGAAGTCTGTCACGGTGAGAGAAGTAACGGTGAAGAGTTTTCTGTTTTCGCAGGAGGCGGTCTACAACTTCTTCATCAACATGCCGGTGGAGAGTTTAGCGCTCACTGACACTGCCATCATACACATGACCTGCCCAAAGTCCCAGAGTCCCGTCACGCATCTGAGTTTCTCCCACTGCAGTCTGAGCGACACCATCTTTTCCAGAGTGGAAGGCTTGATAACGATCGAATGCAAGACTCTTGGGAATTTGAGGACGTTGACTCTGGCGAGAAACAACTTCAAGAGTCTCCAGTCGCTCAGCAAACGCATGCGATACATGAAATCCCTGCAGGATCTGGACCTCAGCTTCAACCGGCTGGTGTATGACGGACAGGGGGAGTGCTACTGGCCGCAGAACATCAGCATCCTTCACCTGTCTTCCAATAGTTTGACCAGCTCTGCGTTTCAATGCCTCCCTACGGGTGTGGAGAGACTGGACCTCCAGAACAACCAGCTTTCCGTTGTTTCATCATCCACGTTGAAACTAAAGAGACTTTTGTCCTTGAACCTAAACGCCAACAGGCTGCTGGACCTGCCCGTGTGTGACAACTTCCCTTTGCTGCAGGAGCTTCTGCTCAGGTCAAATTCTCTCCACGCACCATCTGTGGACAGGCTGGAGAGCTGCCCCAGACTGAAAACCCTGGACGTTAGCTACAACGCCTTCATGTGCATCTGTCCTCTGAGGGGCTTCATCCGACTTGGCCTCGAATCTGAGAAGAATCGCACAGGTGTTACGTTCTTGCAGTGGCCACAGGGCTACTACTGCAGCTACCCAGAGGCCTTTAAGGATTCCAACCTCAACAACATCTGGATCTCAGAGATTTCCTGTAACACTGGCTTGCTGGCTGCCGCCATCCTGTGCCCTGCAGTCGTCACGATCTCTGTGGTCCTGATGCTGTGCCGTCACTTCGATATTCCGTGGTACGTGGGCATGATTTGGCAATGGACACGAGCCAAACACAGAGCCAGACACCAGCTGCGGCCCCAAGATTTGGTGGGGATCAAGTTTCACGCCTTTGTGTCTTACAGTCAAAAAGATAGAGACTGGGTCTGGGATTACCTCCTGCCCAACCTGGAAGGCCCGGCGGGAGGACTCCGAATCTGCCACCACGAGAAAAACTTTGTGCCCGGAAGAACCATCATCAACAACATCCTGACCTGCGTGGAAACAAGCAGGCGCTGCGTGTTCGTGCTCTCAGCTCACTTCATCAAGAGCAACTGGTGCCACTACGAGCTGTACTTCGCCAGTCACCAGCATCTAGCCCGCAGCTCGGACAGCGTGGTGCTGGTGCTGCTGGAGCCGGTGCCGCAATACCTGATCCCATCCAAGTACTACCAGCTGAAGGCCATGATGGCCCGACACACATACTTGGAATGGCCTCAGGACAAAGCCAAGCAAAGACTGTTCTGGGCCAACCTCAGGGCTGCCCTACAGGCAGATCTGCCCGATCTAACCGTCTCAGACACAGAGGAGTGACATCGACTTTAGGTTAAAGAAGAAAGTTTGTATTTTTACAAGAAATAAACCAAAGGACATATAAAAAACGCACTTACTTTTAACAATTGTTTCATGTGTCACAGTAGAGTTGTTAAACTAACAGGTTTATACTCGGGCTGGGGTACAGAACAACACAAAAAGCATCATCTCAATGAAAAGAGAGACACATTCAGGGCAAGAAAGTGTGTTTAGGAGCTGGGAGAGAGACTGGAGTCTATCCTGCACCGAGGCCAGAATGTCTGTCCATTCAGACTGAAACCACCCAAGTCCTAACGCGCCTGTCAGGGAAGAGACTGGATGATGATGACTTTCTCGTTGATGCAGAAACGGTGAAGCACGCTTAGCAGGTTCTCTCCGCAGCGCGACACCTGTCTTTCCATCGCCAGGCGGAAGTCTTCCTTCACTCCTTTGGTGATTCCACGAGTCACAGTGTGATGTCTGAGGGCAAGAAAAAACAACATAAAATTAACACAAACTTGCATGCGGTCAAACGTGTATTAAATTCTTGTACTTAATTGTAATTTTTTACTTAATTTAAACGTTCCTAACAAACAAATTAGCCAGTCACCGTAACACAACTTAGTCTCATCATCAAGCACATAAAACGTGTCCACAAATGAAATGAGCTCAAGTGTTATGAAAAGGCAAAAAAGGTATCTGACAGCGTCTTTTTAATCCTCGAATACGACAACGACGACAGTGATGACCACAGACAGACGAGCGGTGGCTCAAAGAAACAAACGCCGACAGGAAATCAAACAACGACTAAGTCTGAATGTAGAATGACAGGCCCAACTCAAAACTGGGGAATGACAAGCCTTGAAGTTGGGAATGAAGGAAGGGTGACTGGCATGGGGAGGGGGGGGATGGGACTGTGGTAGGAGGGGCCTGGGGTACCTGTCCATCGTCTGCACCCCTTGTAGAAGGAGGGTATTTAACTCGACCCCCAGGGCAGGGCTAGGATTCCTGAGGGACAGCAACATTCAACAACTCTCAGTCAGTGAGGGTGCATTCAAAGGTCTTATCCACAGTCATCAATGGCGGAGCTGGACAGAAGCTTTCCATTTACTGTAAACCCCATCTTTCCGCGTTAACAACCCTGTTCCCCACAGGCCGCGTCTACGCCATCGTCGGTTCCAGAGCTCTGTTCTCGACACACAGCGACAGAACGGGAGTGTGCAAAGTCACCGTGCCGATC
Source organism: Tetraodon nigroviridis (assembly GCA_000180735.1). Taxonomy (NCBI): domain Eukaryota; kingdom Metazoa; phylum Chordata; class Actinopteri; order Tetraodontiformes; family Tetraodontidae; genus Tetraodon; species Tetraodon nigroviridis. The sequence goes on from CAAE01014944.1 coordinate 138,015, forward strand.
GGGGGGGGCTTTCTGAGAGCGAGGGGCTTACTTGATCAACATTCCCTGGTTGGGCAGCAGCTCCAGCTGAATCCTCCCTCCTTCTGGAGTGCGCAGATACGCAAACTCCTCCAGCATGTCGATGTCTGACGGCAATCGTGAGGTCATGGAAACTAACGGTGAGCACCAGGGAAGCGGTCTGGATTGTTTTAGTCACCAACTTACTTTTACCTCCACGGTTCATTAGGGGTGAAAAGCAAAGGATACTGGTGACATAATTGAAGAAATTCTCATACTGAAAGCTGCCTTGCTGACAGATCTTTTCAATGGCCTTCAGAAACAGCATTTCACCCTGCGGCCAGTCGTACTGCAGAAGCACCACCACATGGCCGAGGGACAGGTCGTCACGGCTGTCCGTGAAGGCGCGGAGCTGAACGGGCAGAATTGGGAGGACAGAAAGTCAGTTACACGAGCTCAACAGGCAAAACGTCACACATGACACAGGTGGTACCTTGAAGCAGGCCAGCATTAGCTGAAGACAGAAGGGCAGAACGTGCTTGCTGGTGCAGGGAAGCAACTTGAGTTCATTACCTTGCAATAAATACAAAAATCAGCATATCAGCATAAGAAATCTCTAAACGAACACCGGTCGTCGTACAGTCATTTCACCTTTTCTTGCTTTGGTCTTGATTCTGCCCTGATCCTCAAGGATCTTGGCTGGGATTTGGTTCGGGGGCACCAGCCCACCCACAACATCGAGCAGTTTGTCACATGCCATCTTGAAAAAAAGACACAAGTACGAGACAAATCTTTCAACGTCATATAACATGACTTAGGCGTGCATGCAAACCAGGAGGAGTCAACAGCGGAAGACAGAATAGAGGACAGGATCTAGCTAAAATGGGCAAAACAGAGGAGCCTCCAGTAAATTTTAAGGAATTGAATGTTAAGAAAATGGCTGAAACTCATTTTTAAAAGGTTTAGCACACACAGGCTGTGGTGGCTCTGACTGCAGGTTAAAGGTTTTCCAGTCATGCAAATATATATTTTTAAACTTCGTCCCTGAAAGCCACCTCCAATTTTTATATCACTTCAACGTGTGTTTGTGCATATGCATGTACCCTGTACTCTCCCAGGGCGTAGTGGCAGGAGGCCTGCTGTATCAAAGCCCTGTGGTGCTCCAGGCTGGCTTGACCTGAGGGGCTCTGCTGCCCAGGCTGAGGATGCTGCATTGAAGCCATCTGGTGCAGGCTGGAGAGGGCCTTGCGGTACTGTCCCTGGACATATGCAGTCGCATAACACCAGATATTATCTCAATTCAATGGAAACTCTGTGGGAATCACTCGATGCAGAGGATATATACAAAAAAATGTCTGTTAAATTCAACTGCAGTTTGCAAATACCAGAAGAGAGCAAAACCATTTTTCATCATACAAGTAAAACTTGCTAATTTCTTGACTGTAAAATGCATTTGCAGAAGTAGGCCAGACACAAATGTACGTGATTTTACTGTAAAAACAGGATCTGAGAATGTTGTGCTACTACCTCCGCCAAGAGAGGAGGTTATGTTACAGTTGGCATCTGACTGTTAGCAAATAACTCAAAAAGTTGAAAGGATTTTGATAACATTTACAGGACATGTTGATAATGAGCCAAGAAACAGATGATTGGACGTTGGTGACATTCCAGACTTCCAAAGATCAATTCCAAGGGGCTTTGGTCATAAAGCAACTACTACTGCATATACGTGCATATATTTATATATACACACGGTACCACAGACGTTGGTCACAATATGTATCATGTTCTTGCCTGATATATAATCATGTCTGTGAGAAATATCCGGAACCATAGCCAGCTGTCCGTCTTCCAAGAGGCACAGATTTTCTTGAACTCTGTAAAAATGAAATGTTAAATTTATAGAATATAAAAACAGTCCAGTCGGTGTTATTGTCAAGTTTAGGACTTTTTTTTTTTTACAAGCCAATTCAATAATACTGAATATTGTAAAAGATAGCTGTTGTTTTTTAAGACACAATATAAAAATGACAAAACACAAAACAGCCTTGTAAAATTATTTATCATTTTTGTGATCTTATCATTTTATCAATGTGCAAAGCAGGAAATACTCAACAGACGAGCTGTTTACCAGTTTCTAGACCATCATGGGAGTGAAGCAGGGTCCAACTTTCCTTCGCTGTGCGGAAGCCTTCATGAGTCTCTGACCAGGTGGGCATTTCTGTCTTGTTCACTAAAATGTGTCGTCCTCGACCTTTTCCCAAGCCTTCCTCGTCATCTGAACTCTGCGGTACAGATAAAAAAGGCAAACACGAACAAAAAAGAGACACATCTAATTATTCCTTCACTGCATTCAGGCTGAAATGATTTCTGATTTCTGATCACCATGGTCTTCTCTCTGCCGTCTGTCAATTTGCGTTTCTTATGTGCATGTTTGACAGCTCCTCTTTCCACCTCTACATCGTTATACACGGAGCTCAAATCCTCCACAAGTACCCACGGCCCCGAATTCAGACCATTCACACCTGCCAGACATGAACACAACATGCAACATGCATCATTTAATCAACCAGGAAAAAAAAAAAAAGATACTCTATTAATAATAATTAAACAGGCTGACCTTGAAAGAGTGCAGGCTGTACAGCTGAGACATATAAGAAGGCACTCCGGAAGAGGACAAGTGCAGCACATATCACAATCTGACTGCAGCAGCGGGACCTGGTGTCTCCCTCCAGACCAGGAAGGTAGCGAAACAGCTCCTTCACACGCTGCAGCATGTCTACGTAACTCCTGAACAAAAGTATCATCAACTGATGATGATGATGGTTTAAGCTTCTTTCAGATGATTGTAAAGTACCTCTGGCCCTTGTCTCCCTGCCATTCGCATACGTGCTCCAGCCACGGCTAGAATATCCAAAAGCCTCTCCCAAGGTTCATGGCACAACGGACAGAGTTTCTCTGAACAGGCCATCAATGATGTAACGCTGGGCGCCACGTGACACACCGGGTGACTTTAGGGGAGCCACCCTCTTGAGATGCTAAAGGAACAACATCGGGAGAAAGAGACCATTCAGATGGAAAAACAGATGGAAACCGATTCTTAACTGGCTTTACCAGCTTTACCATGTATCTGTACATCAGGTGAAGGCCCACGTGTAACATAACCAATGTAGAATTCGGCTGCTTTCAGCATGTACTTTTGTATCAGGCTGGTCGGCAAGCGCATGTCCACATTTTTCAGGACCAATGGAAGAACATCACAGACTGAAAGTTTAAAAAACACAATAAGTGCCAGTCGTAGAGGCTGTAATAAATGGAACTGACGTAAATCCTAATTGTTGAAATCACCAAAGAGTTTCAGCATCCAACAGTGTTTCTCCTAGATTGACCTATAGACAAACCAACAACATTCATTTGACTTTTTTTGAATTCTCCAGTTAAATTTATAATATTGTATCACTTTTACTCACCCCGTGTTGAACAACTGATTCTGGAAAACGCTTGAGAAGGAGAAGCAGCATCTCCGCCTTTTCCAGAGTGTTAAAACACTGCTCGGTGGCCTTCAGGAGCATCTCGCACTGCACATGTCCAGGAAGGGTCTCAAAAAGGGCTGAGGGAAACAGATGCAGACAAAACTAAATATTAGAAGGACTAATTATGCTGAAAACTCCCACATAAAAGTGCAGGGTGATGGACAATATACCAACAGGAAATCTAAAGTCTCCTCACCTCGTAAAAACTGTGCATGTTTGTCCTGACAGTCACTGCGAAGGGCAGCTGTTATAATACTAATCTCTCGCCAAATAATGGGTTGATCTGGAAAATTTATAAACCTAAAGGAGAGAGAAACTGCAGTTTAGGCAAATGGTGTCCATGACACCTGTAGCACCGAGGTATTCAAACTCACATGTCGTACAACAGCCTCCCTGCAGAAGCTGTCCTCTCGGAATTGCGTTCAATGATGTACATTTCATACTGCAAGAACAGACACATTTGAATAATGACCAACGCGTATCTGTATTCTGAGAGAGAATTCTCTTGAGTGCATGTATGTATAGGTGCACGTATATATTTGTACATGATACCTGTATGGTGAAGTCAGCAGGATAAAGGGTTCTGGCGGTGATGAGCCACGCTTTAGCCGCACAGGGGTCTTCGGAGACGAGCTCCCGGGCTCTCTTCACCAAAAACTCGCAGTCTTTTTGCGCAGACATTGTAAACGAATTGTTTTCAATGTCGTAGGACACAGTCCGACACCGTTTACCGTACAAGATGTTATTCAGTCCGTATAGATGTCATACGCCTAACTCTCGGCAGATAAATACAGCGAACTCCATCAGAATACAGCTAGGTTAGCCGCACATAGCAAAGAGGCGTTAGCTCTGACACACCTTTAGTAGCGTTATTCTCGGTCTTCCGTGATTCATTCTCTAAAACTGAATCAGTCTTTTTTATTGCCAAACACTAATTGCTTTGGGACGTTGTAAATTATCGTTAGCTATACCTTTATTTACTGACATATTGAAACGCTATTACGACAGTAACGCAACTCTGATTGTATGTCGTAAACCGTTTTTCCTCCTTCTTCCTTCTCTTTTTCTTCTACTACTTTTTTCTTCGTCGTCTTCTAGTTTTACGGCGGTTGGCATCCAGCTATGTGTGCATTACCGCCCCCTTGTGCATCTCAAAATGCTCACATACATTTCATGCACTGGCATAATACTTAATACTAAATTACTAAATTAGTAATATATTACTACAACAAAATACTTAAAAAGTTTCTTCATTGTCACATTGAAATGGCTTCTGTCCCCTGTCTCCCACGGGTACACTGTCGTGAAAACAACATACAATTGTGTTAAACGATTCTAAACCTCGTATGACCAGAGATGCCTTTCTGTGACTCGCTCATCAAAGGATCAAATAGGCGTTTCTTTGGCCCGTCAACGATAAAAAGGTTTAAAGCAACCTGCGATATTAACCAGCTTTAATCCAGCCAGCCTTTTCTTTATTATGACTATTATTTTTATGTTATAAAATTCAATATTGCGACAGTTGACATAACTGGACAATTTATTTCTGTGCGTTTATATGAAGTACTTAAGCGTTAAGCACAATATTTATTTTTTTATTTTTTCCCAACTACAATACCCTACAAATGGACAAACTATGCGCCTTGAACGTACACGTGATCCAGCGACCTTCCGGACAGCCAATCGCGTCCCTCCTTACTGAGAGGTCGGCAGCGCACATCCGCTTCTCTCTGTTGCTCCGGCTGAGAATCGTCCTGTAGTTGCGTCTCAGTCACCCTCCGAATTGACCCTCCTGCCCGTCTGAGGTCAGGACAGCCACTGATGTGCAGGTAAAAACAGGAACCCGGCGCTCGCTCGGCCGGAGATCATTTTGTTTGCATCTCGATACTCAGCTGCTGTCCAGGAAGTGTCCAACCATACATGTCTCCCAGCCTGCCCGATGGAACTTTCTTTAGCTAGGCAGTCAGAATTCCGGAGACGTAAAGAAATCAGTGCCTGACACAGTTCTGCTGGAACCTCTCTGTGTGTGGAATCTTACTTTATTTACCCTTAGAAATGACGGTGACGGGTATTAGTCAATATTCAAGGCCCTGCCAGGTGAAATGGGGCGTGTGTGTGTGTGTGGGCTAAGCATGCTAGCCCCTCGGAGATTCGCTGAAAAGCAGCTATAGCAACCGTGAATTTGTCGTGTGTTTGCTATAATGTGCAGCCGAAATCAGGCCTCCAGTGGGTATCGGCATGCAGAGATGACCGTGAGAGCAGCGTTACATAACACGTCCTCCAAAGATGTAGCAATGGTCGGCCACAGCTGTATGAACCCCCAAGGATCCTCCTCGGATCGGCTTCCAAATACGCTGTGCTTCGTTTATTTCAACATATCAACAGCACTTCCGGGTTTGGAGACAAGTTGGAGACATGGGTACTAGATGGGTAGAATGAAAACCAGTTATTCACCCAGAATAATTGAACGCATGCATGCAATAGTAGGTCAGAATATTTTTGCATGCAAAATATGTCTGTAGGCACTGGTGAGCAACTGAGTTTTAACCTTAGTTTTAATATATTTGTCATGTAGTTCTCACTGGGATCACATGACCTTTCTATGAGCACGACAATGTGAGAATATTGCGTGCAGCTTAGTTTTACTGTCCCCGGAAACAGCCGTGCGCCATGTTGCTCTGTTGGAGCAGTTCTTATCACTTGGCAGCAGGTGCAGCCTGTTTTCACAAGTCGAAGGCTGGTTTTTGAGCTTGAACTGTTCAACCTGTCAGGAGTCACACCTTCACTCGGCTTTTTACCAACAATCCAACTGTATTTTGTTGCCTTACTAGTACATTTTTATTTTAGTTATTATGCCAACAAGCTGCCTGTTTCTTCTATACATGTGTAAAAAATAATGTATTAAATATGCAGTATTCTTAAGTAAACATTGACACTGTCAAACCCTCCAAAAGCACCATATTTATCATGAGTAAGGCGTGACGACATTTAATTGAAGCTTTTCCTGGTTTGTTCCCTGACAGAATGCACCGGTGCTGATGCTGAAGGAGCAGCCTTTGAGGCAGGACACCCCGATGGCTGCCAGCACCATGGCCTCCGAGTCGGCCCGGACACCTCAGCCACAAGATTCCCTGAGCAAGGGCAGGCCTTCCCTGCTGCCTCCCGAGACCCCGCTGCTGGGTGATCATCACAGCAAACATTACGTGTGCGGCTCCATCGCGGCTCTCACCAACGTCATGGTGACATTCCCCATTCAGAAAGTGCTGTTCCGACAGCAGCTGCACGGCGTGCGGGCCATCGAAGCCATACAGCAGCTCCAGAGGGACGGGCTGAGGAACCTCTATCGGGGTCTGCTGCCCCCACTGCTCCAGAAGAGCACCACAGTGGCCATGATGTTTGGCCTGTACCAGGACTTCTCCCGGGTCTTGTTAGACCAGGCCGAGGGAACCGGAACCCCAGAGTGGGTCACCCGGAGCTTTGCTGCGGCTATGGCAGGGACGGCGAAGCCGGCCCTTGACCCCGTTTGAGCGCGTGCAGACTCTGCTACAAGACCATCGGCACCACGGCCGCTTCAACAACACGGCCCACACCTTCCGAGCGCTTTTGTCAGAGCATGGCGTTAGGGAGTGCTACCGGGGCCTCGTGCCCATACTCCTCCGCAACGGCCCCAGCAACGTTCTCTTCTTCGGGCTCCGAGGACCCATCAAAGAGCTGCTTCCAGAAGCCACGAGCAAGGCGGGCAACTTGGTGAATGATTTTGTGTGCGGAGGTTTGTTGGGAGCGGCCCTGGGGATCATGTTCTACCCATTAAACGTAATCAAGTCCAGGGCTCAGTCCCAGGTGGGCGGAGAGTTCCGCTCCACCAGGGAGGTGCTGTCCACGGTGTGGAGAGAACGCGGCAGAAGCTTGGCCAGGCTCTTCAGAGGGGCTCACCTCAATTACCACCGATCCCTCCTGTCGTGGGGCATCATCAACGCCACCTACGAGCTGTTGCTGAAGCTCATGTAAAGTTGCAAGTTAACACTTTGCTTTGCACTGCCGACCAGGCCAGAATTCACCTGCCATCGTCACCACAGATTCAAGTATTCAAAGCTCGCGCGTCGGTTTGGTGCAAAACGCTGCCAGGGTCCAACGGACATGCCCTTGTTTGTCCCGGATGCAAAAATGAGGACATGAACCATGTTTGAGTGGAGGAACAGCTGCTCGTCTGAGCTGTTTTCTGTCCTTGTGCAACGTGCTGTGGTGAGCTTAGTGGATATAATCGGTCTGAGTTGGGTTTTTTTTTTTTTTGCCGCCTGTCCTCAAGTACTTTTTCACCATTGAATACACATTTTATGAGCAAAGGGGACGCTGACTGCTTTATTTGTACGCTCCGTCTCCACCCGTGCACCCACTTTGGGCTAAAGCGTGATGAGGTAGAGATTTCTCACTGTCTTCATCAAACACGGTCTTTGTCCTGGTTACTTAAACCATTCTCACATGATTCTTGTAAAAAGAAAAATGTTCTGGTTTATTTTATGGAGTTCTGCTATTGTATGTTGACTTTCTTAAAAGTGCCAGTATGTTTATGTAAGTAAAACATATAATTACACCAACGCCTTTTCTGTTTTTCTACTAACTATCCTTCGTTGCTCAGACTTTAAACTTTCTTTTGGAATATTTCAAGCAAAATAACCCACAAAACCCTTCGGCCAGCTGCCAAAGCTCTTTTGACTGGTTACTTAGTTACGTTTTCCTCTTTGTAGTTTTAAGTGGCTCGAGTGCTGCATCCTTTCTTTCACTCACTCCTCATCTTCCTCATTTGTACACCTGTTGATATAATGGGTTCAGATTTCAAGCCCGAGCAGATGAAGTGACCAAGCAGCAGCCCAAAGTAGAAAGGCATGCTGCCTGAACACAGAAAATGCTGAGAGGAGACGAGTGTGGAAAAGGAAAAAAAACTGGAACGTCCCTTCTTGGTCTCTTTCTATAATTCTCTGTTCCATTTTTCCTACTGGTTGTTTGCTAGATCTTTTCTAACCATCTTGACTTGACCTTTGAAGCTTTACATTTTAGACTGAATTTTTAAAACGTGGGACTTATTTAAGTTTGGTTGAAAGCTGCTGCCAAGTTATTACATTATCGAAAAGCAATTCGCACCAAAAATGCTTGAAATCAGTTCTTATTATCCACCTGTCGGAAGTCGTATCCACAGACAAATGAAGCTATTACGGGTGAACAGTTTTGTTCTTGGTTGTTTTTCGTCGTCTTTTGGGCCACTCCTCAGCCTGACTCATCATCCACTCACCTCTGTCTGACCTGCCCTGGTGCAGGAATTCACTCCAATCCCTTGGTTGTCACCCGGTGGACAGTTGGCACCCATGTGACGTACTGCCGGGGAGCAGCAGCGACGCCTCCACCGTGGAGACGACGCCGGTGTTCGCTCTTTCACCTGCACCCGAGACCAGAAATTCAAACACACACTAACAGTTTTTAGGTCAAAGTGTCATTTATTCCCAAACAGAGACGTTTCTTGGTACATAGACTTCATTATATGTGGGTACGGAAGAGTGACTGACTGGTTTGTGGAAACACATTGATTTATTTTTTTTTTCTTTTTTAAATAACCGCTGTGGGTACAAAATTTTTCACACAGATTTCAAACAAAAAAGGTGGCGTGTTTTTGTGTCTGCTGACGGACAGCCAGATAGCTGAGTTATTCTGTGTATCTGACCTTCCTCCTCGTTCTGGGGAAGTCTTGACATTTTTCTGCTTACTGACAAAATAAAAATGAATCATCCATCTGCAAAGTTAAATGCAAAATATGGAACTTTCTCTGGTCACCTATGAATCATCTTCTAACAGTCCGGAGCTTTACAATTTGTGGATAGAATAAAATGTTGCCTTGATGGTGTAAGATGCAAGCATAAAGCTCCAGGAATGCTGTGGTTTTAGAATTTTCACTTGGATTATTATGACTCACGATTGAATTTCCGTCTTTTGATGAGCTGGTCTTTTTAAGTCAGGTACTGGACTGGTTTTTTACATGCCATGGCAGCCACCCCCGAGTGTGTTTCCTTTCATCTGTCCTCTCCACTCAAGTAAATCCATCAGCTGGCTCAGAGATCAGTTGGCTTGTGGTATGAGCGAGTGTAAAGGCGAACACTGTACATCAGCACACTGACAGGCTCCAATACAGTATGGACAGAAGTCATTACTTTGACAACGATGCTGTCCATGCAACCTGGCCCAAAGTTGCAATCAGGTTCCCTAAAAAAAAAACAAAACACAGCCTTGGGAGGGTGCGGAGAAGGGTGGGGACATAATTGCATAGCCAAAAGCAAAAGGAGAGGAACAGAACGCGATTACATAGTGTATATCTGTACACTGGGACCCCACCGTACAGCAGCGTGTCCAACGCTCGGGCAGTCGTGTTAGGAATGCGTCAGCCGTGTGGTGAAAACCGTGGTGGGGAACAGCTGTGGCTCAGTGTGTCAAGACTTTGGATCTCTGCTACATCTGGACATGTTTAACAGTCACCCTTGTGCCAAGTCAGAAGTTCTTTTGGACTACATAAATAAGGTCCCTTGTTTTGCTTTCTGGGCCTCATCCACACATTCCCAGAAAATATATTTATATATATATATATATATATATATATAACTTGCTTTGGATGAAAACTAGGCTAGTGTTAGAATACTGCATACGTATGGATAGTGGGATTGTTTCCAAAGTGGTTCACTCAGAGTCAGTCAGAAAGAAGGAAGGAATAGGAAACAAACAATGCAATGCAAAGGGTACGTGTCTCATAAAAAGGTGCAATCTGTAATAGTCCAAAGTGCTCTCCCTGCTCGGTAATGGTGAGGACTTCTTTCCTATTTTTATGTGGCGGTACTATTTAAAAACAAATCCATATAAAGGTGAGATCCCTGCATATTTGTACATACTCAACAAATGAGTTAATAACTGTCGTACGCAGATAAAGTACCTTTTCTGTGATTTGTCTTAAAAAAAACATACAAATGCAAGTGTGAAAAGTGACATTTTACAGATTACACCTAGTTAATGAAGGATTTTGTTTGAGCAGCAAAATAGAACAATACTGTCTTGAGAAGAAAAAAACAAATAGAAATCCAGTGATGTTCATACAAGTTTTGTAAAAATAAATACATAAATACACACACGGGTAATCCATCCATACACATATTGTATCATAAAATAATGGAATTGTAAGACAGTTACAAAATTTACTTATACAAATGCATAGTCCACATGCATCCAAGAATAGACCAAGCAATTTGTCTTTTTCTTTATGATTTTGGTTGGTTTGTCTTTTCCAAGCGAGTAAAGTGGATTAAAAGGTGTGTGTGCTCTGGTGTGTATGGCACTTTCAGTAACAAGAACATGGGTTACACACCAGATGGCTCTGTGCTGTGTCTTCTAGTCTCATGTCCCGAGCCAGTGGGGTATTTGTGTTTTAGTTCACAGGTCAAAAGTTGAGAGGTACATGGCCCGGTGTGTCCGTGGTGCTTAGTGTGCATGTCCGGAAGAGCTGCGTGAGAGCAAATACTGAAGAGATGAGCACGTTGCAGTGTTTCGCGAGCAGCCTGACCCCATCGCTCTCCCCTTCCCCCTGTCCGGACCCAGTCTGCCCAGAAGCTTTAGCCCCAAACCGAGCACCAGTTCCAGCTGCCTCAACTGCTCCAACAAACTCCTTGTACAGACCCACAATTTCCTTCAGCTTGTCCATGGGTTCCTGCCTGTCCTCGTCATCGGCTCTGAGGGCCGCCCCTGTATTTTGGCAGACGCCACAACCGGTACAGGAGTTTCTTCGTAAACAAGCTTTTGACAACTGAACCAGAGCGTTGAAGCTGTTGGATAGAGAGCGGAGGGCTTCATCTGGAGCCCAGCCTACGCGTGTTGCTCGCTGACACCCAGAGGCCAATCGCCGGGCCTCTGCCTGGAGGAGAGTCCTCTCTGCCTCTGTCATGGCAGCGGTGCTTGTTCCAGTACAGTTTAGGTTGAGCGCCTGATTTGTGGTTTCTTCCATTCCATTATGGTTCAGGTCTGTTATACCCTGCCTCGATTCCTGGGGTTGTTCAAGGAAACCTTTCTCTAAAACCAGCAAAAGGTGATCTATATCTTGCCGCAAGGAGGCAAATCCTCCTTTCAGTCCACCGTAATTCTTGTTTGTGAGTGATCGGAGAGGGCACCCACCTGAAGATGTGGGTGAAACTGGACATGAAACTAGAGGACTGATTTCAGAGGAGGCAGTAGAAAAAGTGGAGAGAGGGCGAGGGTTGTCCCTAAGTAATGACAGAAGATTGGGGTTCGGACAGGGCGTCGTAGGAGAAGAAGCAGGCACAGGTCGGGCAGGTTTGGGATTAGTGCGGCGGGAGAACTCGTAAACCGTGAGCTCCTCGTCAAAGCTTATAGAATCCTCGGTGTCGCCACTGAAGCAGTTAGCATAAACAGTGCGGCAGCCACAGGCTTCGCGGTGTTGTTGTGGAGGAGTGCTGTCTGCGTACGAAGAGGTCGGTGAATCGCCTCCAACCTGCGTACTACACACGCCTCCCAAGCCCACAGCCGAATGGGGCCGCGACTGAGGCTGCTCTGAAGAAACACTACCACGGTGTACCACATGATTCTCTCTGGAGCTAAGGTTAAGATGCGAGCTATTTGTTCCATTAGCCTTTTTCATATATGTCGTCACTTCTTCTGCATCCTTAATGGTGGCAATAACCACCTCAGCTCCATCTTCGAAAAAGCTTCCCTTTGCGCCAGATTTAAAGTTTGCATTCTCCTTTTCCTTGACCGGAGTCTTGTTCAAGTCTGACAAACCACTGGCTACAGACAAACCAGAACCAAATCCTGATGTGTCTCCATTGATGGAGCTAGAGGAGGGATAGTCCAAATTCCCCAAAATTTCCTGAGACCGAGTCATGTACCAGGGCAGTGCTTGGATCCTTCCTCGCAGGGAAGAGGCCGGCAGTCTGCCTCCGAGACTCGATGAGCTGGTCCTCAGGTCTGATCCTGAACCAGCGCGTCCAGTTTCCTTGCTTTCAAGACACCCAACACCTTTGGAAGTGGTAGAGATAAGAGAGGTGTTAAGAGAGAGAGGCGCGTCAGGGGTTTTTGGCGAGAGGCTTTCGTGACTCAGCGAAACCCTCCTGGCCCCCGACTGAACGCTACCGTTGCGACTGCTCCAAGGGTGGATCCCATTTGGTGCGCCGATGCTATCTTTAAAGATCCCTTTGTCTGGGTCAGTTGGGGAGACTGGAGAGCTGGCAGGTAGTGATAATGGGTGGAAATTTGTTGCGGCAGGTTTCGGGGCCACTGGTGGAGGAATGGCTAGCTTTGCACCAGAATTACTGCGAGGAATTGTGGGTGGGTCCTGTGACTTTTTTGCAGTAAGGGCAGTTTCATTACCTTTCTGGTCTTTACAGGCTTCCTCATCATCAGCCCCACGAGGTTTGTTAAAGGAAGTAGCATGTGTGTGAATTTTATCTTTGCTCTGTTTTGTGATGATTTCCTGTTTCTTTGCATGTTCCGTTTCCGTTGGTGGTGTCTGTGCAGGTTGTAGGTCCTTGGTGCACCGGACTGCCGTGATTGGGTTTGATGACAGAGCGAGTCCACCTCCACCAGCAGTGACGGATTTAAACTCCATGGTGTCTGGCTCCATTTCCAGGAGGTCAGATGACAGTCGTCCAGAGGCGTTCCCATTGCAGTGGGCGTAGGACCTCCCATGCTTGGGAGATTTGGGAGAATTAATCTGAGGTTTCGGAGGCAACTGGGGCTTTGGCGCTAAAGGTGGTTTTACTTTAACTTCAGGTTTGGGAGATGCTTTTGATTGACTACATTGCTGGTTTGTGGGCTCATTTGTGTGGGTCTTTATTCACTTTTCCAGTTTCTTTCTTTATAATAGATCCACAAGTCTTCTGGTAAAGGGGTGGGGATGTCTCTTTTCTTGAGAGGCTAGGAAGACCATTCCAGGCTCCAATCAAACGATTAGCATTGCGTTGATCAGCCAACTCAGCATCTGTGACAGAGAAAACAAAAGAGTAGAAAAAAACAGGCATGAATTCTTCTTCAGTCTCTCAGTTTAAACTGATAAAACAAGTCTGGGTCAGAAGGCCGTGACGAATTAAAGAAGGAATAAACGGGCCACATTAGACAAAGAAACCCGATCACTATATAGGAGATACTAACCTGACATATCTGGAACTGGCGGTGTAAATCTCTCCTGCGCATCATAAAATTCGTCTTCAGATTCAGAGACAGTATCTTTGAGAAATGCGGTTGATTTAGGGTTGGGGGAAGGTGTCAAAAAGAGACCATCTTCATCCTTGGAAAAACGCTGCTCTAGCTGTCCCGCTTTGTTGCTGGGAATGGAGCTTGTCCTCAGAGGAACTTTAGGAGGAATCTTTTTCTTTCTTCTCACTGGTGACCTTTCAAAGGGAATGCTGTCAATCATTCGCAGGTCTCTTGAACTGGGGATCTTGGAAATGCGTCTGAGTTTCCCCACATCATGGTCCTCTTCCTCCTCCTCATCTTCATTGTCATCATCACTCGTCGCCTCCGATGGGCTTGGGAGAAAATCTGCTTTGGAGAGGTCAGCAAAGCAAATGCAGTTATCGTTTCCACGGTAATTGAGGTTGGTTGGCCGTAGGGGCCCTTGGCGGTGTTTTGGATCCAGGAGGTAGGGTTGATGAACATCCAGGCTAGGACCATCCTCGCTCGAAGGTTGTCCACCGCGTAAATCCAGGCAATTTGGGGCTCTGGCTGTCCCATTGCTGTCCTCTAGGGCAGCACTCAAGGAGCCACTGGACAAACTGGAGAAGCTGCTGGTGACGCGTGGGTCCGTGTGGTACCAGGTCCTCTCTTTTTTCATTTCTCCATCCAGATTGACGCAAAATTGACGCATGCCACTTCCAGTCGCACCTCCTTCCTCTTCCAGTTCATCGTCAACACCTTCCGTTGTCACTATAATTTTCACCTCCTGTTTGCCTTTGTGCTCCTCTCTTTCTTTTCTGTCTTCCTCTCTCCTTTTTTCTCCCTCTTGTCTCCTCCTTTCTTCCCAGTCCTGACTTGCTGGGTCTACACATTTGTAATTCTGAGAATCCATTGGGTCATCCTCATCGGACGAGTCATCTGAGTCACTACAGCAGCGTGACACATAACCTAAAATACCAGGAAAGCACATCATCACCAACAAACATCACACACATATGTATTAGTGATCATTAGTGATAATGCTTTTTTTTAACTTTCTTGTATGTACTGACATTGATGTTTAAAATACTGTCTATCGAATAGTCAAAGCTAGAAAATGACCATTTGAAGTGAAACAATATTTGCTCACTTGATAGGGATTCATAGCACACGCCCTCTATTACGGAGAACCTCCCACACACACCTTCTTCAGCAGGAATCCGGTGCACCCTCACTTTTGGGCGCCCCAGACGGAAGACACTGACAGTGGGATCCACCAGGAGTTTGTAGTAACCTCCCAGCAGACACCCTAAGTCTTTGGCTGCCAGAGAGTCCATCAGTAAGGCAAATGGCTGAGAGGTGGAGGATAAAGAAAGAGTAGGTAACCAGGTAAGGATTAAAGCCGGAAGGTAAAGGAGAAAAGGCAATGAAGTGGGAGAGAGAAAGTCACCTTTGAATTAGCATTATATAGCTCCTTTACAGCCCCTTAGGCTGAGCATTCTTTGTGTGCAGGGAGAGAAATTACCTATATTCGCTCAAGCATAAGACTATGCGCAGTGAATATCCATTTTTACTGTCCATATCAGTGTATAAATGCCAGCTTGTCCTCTAAATAATTAGAACTATTATAATCTATTGTTAATAATAGAGGATCGTGAGGATCCTGCACGTATACGCTGATCCGGGGCCATCCGTACCTTCATGTCGTGCAGTGAGATGCGCAGCAGGCTGACTTTATCTGACTCTGACAGCAACTCCACTCGGCTGATGCTGCTGAACTCCACCAGCGTGGAGATCACGTTGAGCTTGTGGTTGATGACTTGACTCATCCCATATTTGGCTCCCACCAGCAGGCTGACTAACACCTCCCTGTCCTGAAGCTGAGTGGAGGAAAGAGTACAGAAAGACACAAAAAGGGGGAAAGGTAAGTTGGATAAATGAGTGATACAAAGCGGTTTCAGCCAGAATACGTCTCCTTACCATCATTGTAGCCGTGTATGATCGACCCCCGTATGAGATGAGCTCTCCCAGCTGAGTGAGGTAGGCCAGCCGAGCTTGTGTCGCTGAAATTACCTTTGATGTGGAAGAAGGGAGAAGTAAATTGAAGTAGCATCCACCCCAAAGCGATGACCGCTGGCTGATCCAGTAGGTTAAAATCAGAACAACCCATAACTAAACAGTCTGTGCCCACCTTCTGCCGGGGTTCCAGCAGGGACTGAATCTTCTTAAGGTGGTAACTGATGGCTTTCCTCAGGTCCTTCTCCCTCATGTTGCTCAGTAGCGTTGGAGAGATGAAACTCTCAAGGCCGAACTCCTTCCTGTCATCACCACACAGCAGGAGATTTCAATAAAGAAACGTCAACAGTCCGACATCCCTCTAAACTCGTTATAAAAGATGAATGGCGTATTATTGTCTTACTGCAGCGTTTTAGCCTGGGAACACCGCCAGGCTTGTGCACATAACACACATTGTGTTGGACTTACGTGATACTCTTGATAGAGGTCCTGGTGTGTCCACAACTGTCTAATCTCTCATGCATGTGCAGCGCTGCCAGGCGTAGTGCAGTGTTGCACTTCATTTCTACTGCAAAGCGTTCCTGCAGCACATCCCCAACACTCTGGAAACACAATCAAGACATAATACAAGAAAACATCACCAGAGAGTGCGATTTTAAACAAGCACAGGTAAACATCGGTAAAGTAGGAGAGATTTGAAGACACATCTGGATAGATTTTACTTCTCTAACCTGTAGAAACAGATACTCAAAGGCAGTGCGATCATCCTGCAGCAGGTCTGCGGGGTCTCTGGGGATGAATGACACTCTGAACAGGCATCTGTAATCATGGGAGTCTTTTTTCTGCACCACCTGATCAAGACAGAAAGGTGTACTGCACTGACTGCAAATATTACCGGCCATTGATGATGTCTCTGTGTATCTATCGTTTCTCTAACCTTCTGTATGAGCTCGTCTTCATGCAGCAGCAGCAGTTTAGTAATACTGTACTGTTGCTCCAGCACCAGGGCAAAGTACTCGATGGCCCGAATGGACAGTTTATCCTTCAGAGTTAAAACAATATCCTGGAAAGGAGAAAAAGCCAACCAATCAGACTCTTCTGGACCCATGTTTTATTCTAGTCTGCTGATGGTTAATGGTCACATAAAATTATCTTCCCAGTTTCTTTTAACCTAAAATGCAGCTAAAACCTGATCAAACATTGTTACTTTTATTCTTACAAAACACCAAGAACGATTATTAGCAAGACCGTAAAATACATGATTCACATTCACGCATTATTTATTTATCTGTCACATGTAAAAGAAAAAAAAATTAGGAGAAAATGCAGCATTTGCACAAAATAAACTAAAAACAACATTTTATAAATTTTGTATCAACTGAAAATTAACAAATGTGACATAAATTGTGGTCAGAAACATAGTTGTCATGTTCTGACCTTGCATGACATGATGTTTTGTATTATAAACAGTCACTTAATTATAAATGCTCACTTGTTCCAGAAGTGACCAACAACACGTACCTTGACAGTTGTGGTGTTGTCGAACTTGAAGGCTTTCGTCTGTCCATTTTCCAAATACACTTTCAAGACATTGGGCAGAAAGAGAAGAGAGTTTCCCTGGTGGAGCAATGTGACAGGTGTGATTGTGGTTAGACTAGGATTAAAAAACAGGAGCTACAGAAAGGATTGTGTGGAAAACACACAAAAAATGAAAATGTCCTTATGCAATTGCGACATCCAGAAACGACAGTCATTCATCAGAAGCTCACAACACCTGAGTGTGCCCGTTGACCACCACCTCCTCCGCAAAGCGCACTTTAACTGGATTACTCCTCAGACGAGCCCTCTTCTCTGCCGACATGATGGACGATTTGGGATTCTGCAACACGAGGACATCAGCTGAGATCTCTTCTGCACATATCTCTGGGCTGGTTTGAGCACGCAGGAAAACAATAAATCCAGAGACCCACGCGCACGTTTGTTTGACCGTCACATTTAGCCAACGTGAACGCAGTGAACCGTGTCAGAAGGCGCGAGTTCAGGGTCACGTGCTTGGAAACACACAGAGAGCTTGTACAGCAAAGAAATGATGGATGGTGTCACTGCTCGAAGGTGTGTGTGCATCATCAATGGCTCATTGTACTCACTGTCATGTGTCGCAGGATCGTCACATTGATGCAATCCTCCAAGTCCCTGGACATTGATAAAACACATAAATGGCAGTTCAACTAGGCACATGCAACTGGGAACAAGGGAAGCCACCCTTTAAATAGGATTTCAAAGTTCTGGGTGTAATTGCATAATTCCACAGGCAGAATCTGGAAATCTCACCTTAAGATGTTTTCCACCTGCTCTTTGCTCAAATCCTCCAGTACTGTGTCATTAATCTGCAGCACCTGATCCCCTGGAAACAGAATCCCATCTGCAGGACTCCCTGGCACACACACACACAAACACACACACACACAGAGCATGTAATGTTGAATCTGTTCAGTTATGGAAATGGACTCATGCATGAGCGAGATGATGGGTAGTGAACATCGGCTGACTCAACAGAGCCCAGCTGTGTGTCGTCCAGCCAGGCTCCTCTCGGCTCTCTCTGCTTATTTACACTCGTTCTTCCCCAGGCATGACCGAGTCGTGCTCCTTTCATTCTAGTCTGACACGCACGCACCTTATCCGCCTTGCGAAGCCTCGTCGGTTCAAGGTTTTTGACCCGCGTTGGTGCCCTTGCTGCTTTGTAAGTACACACAGGCTACACTTTCACCCCCCGCCTACCCACCACCAACCCCACTAACCCCACCCCTCTGCTCTGCCAATAAAAACGCCTCGTTGTTTGTGTGCCCATTGTTTCCTTTCTTGATCCTTTCCTCATCCGCCGGATTGCCCTCGTGTTCATCTCAGACCCCCGTTGAGAGCTCCCACACACACACTGGTAATTCTTTCCTTAATACGTCCTGATAAAATCCTCAAGTAAATAGTTGTGTCTCTCAGGCAACTGGGTAGTCACTTGGAAATAAACCACGTGGACATGATATCGGGGTACAGCGCACGGAGCCGTACCTGTGGCGACGTCCCTGACCAGCAGGGGTCCATTAGTGGTGAGGCTGAAGCCATGACCAGTGCTTCTGTCCAGGACCGGGTCCCTGGTGATCTGCAGCGTAAGCTTGGCCTGGAAGTACTGGTTGGACACGCTGTTGGAGCGTTGTGATCTGCCATCGCCTAGCAACCTCTCTCTGGGAAGGTCAAAAAAAGCCACTTCTTACCAGAAGTCATTATGTGAACTTAAAATAAAACATCTGGCAAAAAACATTACTGTAAATAAAGGTGTCTCGAAGGCTGAATTAAACACCACAATAGTGGCTGAATTTGATGATACACAAGGAATTTTTAGGCTCAGGAGTTTTATTTTGGTGCAACAGTAAAGACTACCAAATTCTGCTGTGATGCGTCGTTTCAAAAGTCACAACTTTGTGGTGGTATGAAAAAAGAAGTGCCTCCAGGGCTCTGCGGCTATGTGTAATAAACTTTATGAGAATCGGTCCTGTACTTTTGGAGTTTTTTTTTTTTTTCTTTTGTCTGGGCTAAACTTGTTCTCACAGCAACAGCCAGGGCAACAAGTGTGCAGACACAAAGACGTCTGCAGAAACAGTCAGCACAGGAGCCAGTCTCACGGCTCCACTGCACACTGGGGACATACAGTGTGTATTTGCTGTGTTTACACCAAGAGGCATCTTCTGTCTGAGGTCAGCTGTTGCAACATTGCACAATTTCCCTCCTTCCCCCCCCAAAAAACATTAACTGGGTCTTGACTGGGTTTCTTCTCTTCCAATGTAAAAACACGCCACTCATTAGGAGGAGGCCGCATTCTTGAAAGCATACTTGTGGTTTCCTCTGGGGAGTGTTTGCCTGCTTGACAAAGACATTCAGCTTTCCAAAGGTGCTCTGTTATTTGCTAGGTGTGTTAATGTGTGGTGAGGTTCAAGTGTTTAAGAAATCACCCTTCCTCCATCACCTAACCATGAAGTGCATTTTTAAAAAAAAAACACACACAAGAATATGCGTAACTGTGCGTTATTTCACTGGATTCCACATTACACCGAGATGTGACAAAACTCGGATCGTTTTCATCACACCGTCCTGAACCTGGCATGTTTTCCCCGACCCCCCATCCAGGTTCTATCTGCACCTGCTCAGCGATTCTCTGGTGCGACGGATTATTGTTCCCACCACCTGCTGCACCCGACTGGTCCCCCGAGCTGGAGACCTGCTCCTACATCGCTCCTTCTCCTCCATTTATCTGAAAGGACAAGAAATACAGAAGAAATGGAGATGTCAACACCTGAAAGAAGGGAGATTACCATGTGACTGTAAGCAATCCGGAGGAGGCTCAGATCTCTGAATAGGATGCTCGCCGTGAATAAGCAGGGAAGAGGAGAGCGTCCTCCATCAGCCACGCTGCCTTCCCACGTGCGCTCAAAAACATGATGAGTTTCTCTGACGCAGACGTGCCTCCAGTCATCTGAGGCCTTCTGGCCACAAAGATTCCAGGAGGCGGTATGGTGGTGGTTTAAATGCCTGCATTTGTGGAGCAGACGCTGCTCGATGCTCCCCTGCTGTGCCCTGACACATTTTATCTGCTGCTGGCAGCCATGTTGGATCGGGTGACCTCACCGGGCAGAACAAAGGGAGGATCATTTTGGCAGCCCAGATGTGATCAATAAAGCTTTCAATGAAGAAGCTGGAGATAACGATCTCTGCCTCCTCTTTCTCCTAGACTACACAACTGAATTCCAGGAGAATCGTTCTCTGTGCCTGATAGGGCCTCGATCTGGAGGCGATGGCAGCCTTCCTTCAGTGATGGTGAGGCTTGTGTACTTCTGTCCTTTAAGAGGATTAGAAGCCATCTATTCCACACGAGTGTTCAGGGTGTCGCTTCAGCACCTCACGCTGATCCGGATTGAGAAAGATTGCTGCGAGAGAGTGGTTCTCCCACCATCGTGTGACAATGGTGGGAGAATCACAGGTCAAGCCATCGGAGGGTGGGTGGGTGGGTGGGTGCGGGGGGGTCTCCTACGTGATTTGACTCCCGATAATGTGCTGTATGCTGCTGCAATCTGTGCTGAGTCGGGCGTTTTTTGGTTTGCCTTCCTGCGCTGTCTTTTTGCTGGCCTCACCCTCCAGCCAGCCGAGTCAGACGGTCTCCTCAGATGTCAGTGTCAGCAGGCAGAACCAGCCACCCGTTTTTCACACATCTTCAGCATCCGACCAGGGTTCGTCTTTCCTCCCTCCTGCCATCTTTGCTCCACAACGTGCTGTAGTTTATGAACCCATTACGCGCCCATTCTACTCACAATCACACACAAACATTTTGTGTTTTATAATATCTTAAAAATGATGAAAATGGTTTGTTGTTGTGGGTGTACGGAGGAAATCAGGCACTTCTCAGCGCATTTCAAGAAAGCAGCAGCAGCATGCTTGAAAGAGCAGCCGGGAGCTTGTGACTCACCGTGATGTGGGCTGTCTCTTCAGGACTCCGGAACACAAATACTCTCTTGCCTTGTGAGACATCAGCACCGCGGCCCCTCCAGGATTGGCTAAAGAAAGATGGAGGGGGGTCCTAGCGATCATCGGGGCTCCGAATCTGGAGCAGCAACCTGTGCGGAGCAGAGCAACGGTATCAGAGTCTGTCAAAGGGGAGACAGAAAGCTGAAAAGTGGAGCCGAAACAACAATCCAGTCTGACTGAAACAAAAAATCCAGGACTGGAAAACAAATCCAGAACTGGAAACCAAATCCAGGACTGGATTTGGAAGAATCAGAACTGATTTCAGAGGGAACGAGCAAGTGTGTCGAGCAGAGCAGATGTGAGTTCAAACCAGCTCTGTGGTTTTGGTTTTCCAAGAGGCCCTTCCTCTGGTCCCCAAGGCTTTCTTGCTCTCATTCTTTCTCCCTCCCTCTCTCCCTCCCTCTCTCTTTCCCCAGCACCCTCACAGCACATGGCAATAAACCGACCAGGCACTCCATCTCCATCGAGTTGTCTATATTAAAATTTCATACCGCCCAGTTCGGTGAACAGTTTTTACTGGCCGCGCTTTAAAAGAAAAGGGGACAGTCTTTGAATTCTGATGCGGAGGAAAGCGAAAGACGCTGCCAGGCAGACCGAGACCTTGGCCGGTAATAAAAGAGGAAAAGCCTTTAAAGGATCCACATCAGGGGCAGATCTGACCGAAATCTCAGTTAACCTCCAGTCTTTCCAGTGAAAAACGCTGTGTAGGAGAGACTGAATCACTCTTCTTGATCTTGTCGAGGAAACGCCTCATTTCAGCCATGAGTGTTGATTTACAACCTCTCCAGGTTGCTCTTAAAGGGTGACAAAGGAAATCAAGAAATTAGCAGTCCCATCTGTGCAGAGCTGCTTCCCGAGGCCCACGTGTCCCAGTGAACAGCCAGCGGAAAAGCCACACCGACTGCAGGGCGCATGAATAATGCATGTGGCTAATGCAGCTAGCTAGGCCCTGCGACCGCCTCCTTTCTGCCCCGGTGCCAAGACAGGCGAGAGAAGAACGGAGCACAGAGGAGGAAAGGCACAGGAGAAGAAGATGTATGGGGGCTGCGGGGTTGAGAAAGGGTGGGAACGAGGAGGGGGCGAGAAAAGGGGGACGGGATGCAGAGGAGAGAACTGGTCAGGAGAAAGAAAAGGGAGAAAGGACAGGATATTGTTGGGGGAAGCAGAGGGGAGAATTTTAAAGAGGGTGAAGAGGGCAACGGCGAAGCAACACCAGAGTAAAGCTGCAGGAGGGTAAAAGAAGGGCGGAAACAGTGGGACAAGGGGGCAATAGAGGCTTTGTTCCATACCTCAAAAAGACAGAAGATGCAGATGAACAACTGCTGGTGAAATAAACAAATACTTTTGGACAAACGGGCACGCAGCTCCGATTCTTGTGGATTCATTCCCGTGGATTTTAGTTGGGAAAATTTCCTTGTCATGTGAAAAGAGCAACCTCGTCTCTCATCGGCGGCCTGGTGACGTCTGCAAATCCACCGCTGCCGCTGTCTGATCATGTGACAGTGTTTTCATTAGAACCAAGACAGTAAAGCCTGTGTGTTTGCAGGCTGCTGATGAGTTCGCTCCTAATCTGGTCCGGAATCAATGGTAATCAAGAATCCTGCCCTGCAGTAAGATGTCCTTTAAGTCCCCGAGCCGCCCAGACCTCATCAGCAGGCTGCGCTGGCCGTCTGACCTCGCATTCCATCCCCCCTTTTTCGTCCCTCCGTCAAACCCGGACACTGAGGAGATCCCTCCAAAGCCTGTCTCAGCCCTCCTGTTTTGATGTCTATCTCATTTCCCTGAGACAATGCCCCCACCAGTCCCTCCACTCATTTTCTGCACAATGTCTCCCTGTGTCTGATAAAACAGTCTGTTATTCACTCCTGTCGCCTGTTCCGAGCACATGGCCTCTATAGAAACGCTCCTTTCTTCTCTTCGGGGCTCTAACGGCAGCGCTGAAGCGTCAGCTTCGGTACAACCATCTGGAGAGTGGAAAACGGCCGACGCTTTGGCACCGCCGGGTCACAACGGCCCACACCAACCTGGATGAGGCTGCCGAGCTCCATTCGGGTATTTGGGGAAAGCTGCCGCGCCGCCAGATAGCACAATCCAAGCTAATGGTTGGGGCAGGGTGAGATTCTCTGTAGTTATCAGTCTGGTGTTTCCAGACACCAAAGACTGGACGTACACACACACACACACACACACACAGCTGGCTAAATATGGAAGCAAACACAGTGGCATGAGGCACGAGGTACAGCAGCAGCGGCAGCGAAGGCTGGCTGAGCTGAACCACAGTGGCGACATCAAGCTTACAGGCTGAAGAGTCCGGCAGCTGCGCGCTTGGCAGCAAAAAACCCTTTTGTGCGTCTGGACGACTCTGGGTTATTCTGGCTCTCCGGCACGTCAGCTGGTATGGCAGCATATGTCACAAAGTTTGAAATGCGAGGGGGCCAAACGGTTGACCCAGCAGCATCCGAGAGAGCCGTTATCCTCAGCCAAACGGAGCTCGTTCGACACTTTGGCGAAGGGGCAGAAGCAGATCCAAAAACCCCTTTTCATGAGGCGTCTGCTCATCCTTAAAGAGGGAGACGAGGTTCCAAACCCTGACACCATTATGTTCCGCAAATCTTTCAAAGGGTATTTATTATAGGCAACTTCCGGATCAGCGGGCCCAGAGTTTGGAGCGACACAAGCTTTTTTATATCTACACAAGCGTACACAACACACGCACACATGTGTGGTTAGACATTATGTTTGATGAGGTTTTGTCACCCTTAAAGGATTAGAGCAACATAACCTGTCAAAATTACACCTTGTTTGGAATTTTTTTTTTTTTTTTAATCTGTTTCCGGTCATAGACACAATTCTACACCTTTGCTATCTTTATCGGCTCCTCCCTTTACCTCCCCGGCCAGAGCCCGACCTCCTCACGCCAACCCCGAGACTGCGTTTCATCTCTCCTGGCTGTTTGTGTTCTTTGGTACATTTCCGAGACAGGAGGAAAATCCCGAGCCAGATCTGTCGGCGCCGGGGCCCCGGGGGTCACCCAGACTAAAACTATTCCCTTGTTTCAGGCGCAACCAGTCAACCCAGCATGATCTATTGTAACTATAGCAACCGTACTGGTTTGAAAGTCTGTTTTAGCTCGGCGGTCCACAGCTGTCAGTTGTTGGGTCGTTCCTTTGACACATTTCCAGACATAATCGCTTTTTTTTTTTTTTTTTTAATTCAGCCCGTCAGCTGAGCTCCAGTCCATTAGCGTTATGAAAACGCGGCCGGCCGTACGCCGCTCCCTCTGGCTCCGCTCCGATCGGCGACCTGGCAGAGCCCGAGTTCCCCAGAGCGCCATTAAAACGACGGGACTTTTGAAGATGAATAGCGGCCTGTATTTGGTTTCATATCGGCATCTGCATGTCTGCCTGCTCCGGCGGCGTTCAGGTGGCGGCGGATGCTGCGAGGAACGCTTGCAGATGCTAGATCTCATATCTGTGCTGGATATTCTGGTCTGTCTCACTGTCTGGGCCCAATTTCCTCCCAACTCAGACATCCTCCAAGAGCTGCAGAGGACAGAGCTTATCTGGGAGGAAAGTAATATCAGCGAGGAATACAGAGGTCACAAAATCTGTTCTTTTGCAGGGAAGGAGATAAAAGCGTGATCCTGGTGAGGCAGAAGGGGTGATTTACTGATGCCTTGTGACTTTCATACCCCCAGTGTTTCTCTATAT
Source organism: Tetraodon nigroviridis (assembly GCA_000180735.1). Lineage (NCBI taxonomy): Eukaryota > Metazoa > Chordata > Actinopteri > Tetraodontiformes > Tetraodontidae > Tetraodon > Tetraodon nigroviridis. Next base: position 163,030 of record CAAE01014944.1, read on the forward strand.
GTTCCCAAACAGAGTTGCCTGTACTGTTCCGTTGCCGTGGAGCTGTCACATCAATGAGGTCAACAGCTCCGCTTTCCTCTGCAGCTGTACCACTGACACAGATTCGCCGTGAACAAAACACACATCCGCCAACCCTGACTGGTGAATGAAGCCACCGATGGAGTGAGAACGGTAAATTCCAACACCGGTCACACTCATCGTCACCTGTGGTGATTGATTTATCTGATCAGGTGGTCAAGACGTCAGGGAACAGCTCAGCGGAACAGCAGGAACAGTGTGCCCTGGAGGAGGAGGGAGAAGAGGAGGAGGAAAAGAGGGAGAGGATGGCTGACTGGCTACAGTAAAGTGGGACAGCGGAGCAGTCAGCAAGGCAGATCCAGTCGGACTCAGTCAGGCATCAAGTGTGTCCTGATGTGCGAGCGTATCGTGTTGGTCCTGAGGCAGACTGACCTCCCAGCTCCGCTCACACGTTGGAACGCTCCCGACACAAATCCTGCTGCAGTGGAACCAAATCCAAACATCCACAGCGGGAACATTTGGGATTTAGGCCCAAACATGTGGTCAGATCTTGGATGGGGGCTGGGGGGGGGGAGTGTCCTAATGCAACCACCACCTGGGGTGATAGGAAACCATGTCATGCATTAAACCAGGGCCCCAGGACGGCCTCGCATCGTTCCGGTCTAGTTGTGCTGTCATGCCTGGCACGGCGCGGCGCGGCGCGGCCCAGAGAGCGCGCAAAGGAGCGGCTGCTGGCGGACATCGGCCCTGAGATGTGGAGGGAGAGGCGGCCGTCCGCACGCTGCCCACGCCCATCCCAGTGCGCGTCTCCCAGCGCCCAGACGGACTGCTGGCTCCCCCCGGCCCCGCCAGGCTGTCCTTTCCAATCCGGGGCGCTGACGGTGGTTTCTCCGCGCGTACGGCAGCGTGGCGTTCCACGATCAGCCGGGGGAATGACGTTCATTCATGCCCAGATCACCAGAATTCCGGCTGTTGGATGATTCTGGAACATTCAGCGACGTGTGCGCGTGTGGATGTTTCCAATAATCGATGTTCGCTGTTCAAATTCTAACTTTAAATTGTTGTCTGCTCGCGTGCGTCAAATCCACTGGCTTAACAAAGAAGGGGGAAAACAGGTCAATCTATTGTTGTTTTCATAGTAATAATCGGATTTAGATCTCCACGTCGCCTCTCTTTTTAAAGGGATGGGGGATTTTACCCCGGGCGGGGGGAAGACGCTCTTTGGTTAATTATTCATTGCGAATTGATAAACGTTAGTTCAGACGTGCGGATGCAAGGTGGAGGCGCCGGCGCGCACGCACGCACGCTCGCATCAGACAACAACAGCGGGAAATACCGACAAAACTCACCTCCGGGGGTGTGATGCAGTCGGACCGGTGGTCTGCGAGGGTTCTCCCGACAAAATCAACCAAAGGAATCGGCCGCTCGGGTCAATCCAAAGGGACGGATAGAATGTGCTTCTTGAAAATGTCGGCGTCCTCTCGGAGCGGTGATGATGGTGATGTGGTGTGTGTGCGTGTGTGTGTGTGTGTGTGTGGGACTGGCTATGTGCTGGATGCTGTCATGGAGCTGGGACTCTCTCTAATCCTCGGCCCTGAGCTCTGGAAGAAGCCACCCCTCCCTCCCTTCCTCCCTCCGCTCCTCTCTCTCCTTCTCCGTCTGTCTGCCCGGAGCGCCGCCACCCCGACTCCGCAAGGTCACACTGTTTACTGATTTATACCAGAACAACACTTGCAACACCAAAAATAATATTAATGATAACAACTGCAACCATTTTTCCACAGCTTGAGGTATTGACATTTTTGCTTTCAAAAGAAAAAGTGTAAAAAAAGCACACCATGTATTTTTTAAAGGCAAATAATTGTTGTTTTTCCATAAAAATGTGTTATTGCTGCTGTTTCTCCCGTCTAATATATGTTAAGACTCTACGCAATCTTAATTCGGCGCAATTATAGAATATTTCTGTTTAGTAATTATACACTTTTTGGATTCTGTTGTTTTTTTTAAGGTTTACAATAAATATTTATTTAAAATGAATGCATTAGGCTTTGAAAGTGTAAAATGATGGTCATGTAGATTTATTTTAGGGATTAGGATTTTTTACTTCGCCCCCCAGTAATTCGTTCGGTTTGTCCCTCGGTGTTCGCCGTCCTCAGTCCTCCTCCAGTAGGACGTATTTCCGGTTTAATAATACATTTTTTTCGACCGTCCATGCTTCTGAAGCTGCTAGTCGCGCCAGGCTTTCTTGAGAATAAAATCACCTGAAATCGTATTTAAAATGCTCAAATTAGAAGGACTCGGGCCCAAAATGGACCCAGAAGAGATGAAGAAGAAAATGCGACAAGACGTCATCTCATCTCTACGAAACTTTCTCATTTACGTCGCGCTTCTCAGAGCCAGTGAGTAAAGGCAGATGACATTGACAATTACGGACGTTTTTAAACCTTTCTCGTTTTGCAAACTTTATTAAATCCTTGGATATTGACAGCATTGACTCGATGCCAAGCGATTTTAGGTTCTCATACAGTAGTGCACGTAGTCCAACATACAGCATACAGCGCTTGCGGGTTTGGTCATACCTTTATTCTAAATGCCCCATGTTTTTTTCTGATGACAGCTCCATATGTGATAAAGAAGCTGGACAGCATATGACAGAGCAGCTGGGTTTCCTTCCTGCACCATCCTCTGAGGGTTTCCTGCATCCATCCTCTGAGGGTTTCCTGCATCCATCCTCTGAGGGTTTCCTGCATCCATGCCTGCTGAGGGTTTACCGGATGCATCGCTGCAGCAGAGGAATATACACCCTTCTCTGTCTGTAGATGACCGGAGCATCGTTGCAGCAGAGGAAAACACACTCTTATCTTTCTCCTTTTGTTAGTCACGTATTGTTGTTTGGGTTTCAGGCTACCCCTTTATGATGCATTCAAATAATTCCGTCACTGCTGCACACAGTATTTCAGACTAGCCCCATTTGTTGCATTCAAACAATTAAAGGAATGTTTCCCTCTTTGTTAGTTCATTGTCATGCATTGTTTAATTTCAGTTGAGAATTATGCTGTTATTCTATCCTTTAGTTCATTGTTTAGAAGTCTAAGTCATCCTAGAATTGTGCTGTTTTTCAATCCATGATAAGAATGTGTGCCTGTTTATTTTAGGCAATATTTACCTTGTTCACTAACTGGTTGGTGGCATGTAGATTCTTTTTAAGCATCTATGAGCTCTAGTTTGAGTTGTAAAGCCTCAGACAATTAACCATAAATTGTTAACACACAAAGAGTTACATTATTGATTTAGCAGAAGTTTCAACGACCCCGATACATCCTGGCTGCACTTCCACAGTCTCGCCACACGGTGGCGTGGTTCACTCGCAGGTTTTGGTGGCCACGACTGATGACGACACACGGACGTTACTGCAAATAATTTACGTAAATTTTAATACACGTCCATTCATGTGAGAACAGATTTTGGTTTAGGGGATTGTTTGGCGGTAGAAGAGGAAAACAAGTGTCGAAGGCAGCTGATGCGCGCGCTCAAGACTCCTAAACGCTGCACATCCTGCCGGGTTATTGTGCGCATCGTCCCGCCCATACTCCAGAGCATCTCCGGGAAGCCGACCACAATAGGCTCTGCAGCCAAACAATAAATCAGGTCTGTCTCTCCAACAAAGCATCGTTTTTTTTCCGCGTCTGGCGCCCCGAACCCGGAGCTGTTCCCGAGGAGCGGGGCTGCGCCCGACTATGACCTTCGCGGCAGCGTTTGATCGTCGGCAGCACCGAGGATGCAGTCGCGACTGACTCCGCCATCTGTTATGGACTTTCCGGGTCACTTCCAGCTCCTTTTCAAGCAGCTCAACCACCAGCGCCTCCACGCTCAGCTGTGCGACTGTGTGGTGGTGGTTGGAGAGCAGAGCTTCCAGGCTCATCGCTCCATCCTGGCAGCCTGCAGCTCCCACTTCAGGGCTCTTCTGAGCGCCAGTGATGATGCTGATGATGCTGAAGCTGACGCGGGTGGACGGAGAGGTCCCAGCGTGATGAAACTAGATCCAGAAGTGGTGACTCCTGAAGCGTTCTCCTCCCTGTTAGACATGATTTACACCTCCACGCTCTCGCTGAGAGCCTCCAATGTGATGGATTTACTGTTGGCAGCGTCACACCTGCACCTAAACACGGTGGTGAAGGCCTGCAAGCTTCATTTGTCCAAGAAACACTTCCCCGCAGCTGCCCCTAAAGGCTGGAGGTCTGTACAACAGCACGAGCAAGCAGAGAGGACGGTCATGTCGGTTATTGTGGAAGACACAGATGAGGAGGAAGCGGAGGCGGAGGTATCGCAGTCTGGAGAGCTTGATGATCGCAGAAAAGACAATGTTGATCAGAGCTCTCCGTCAGGTTCAAGGTGCAAGAGGAAGTCGCAGGAAGACAGGTTGGGCAGCTTGAAGAAGTCCTGCAGGGTGCCTCTGGAAAGGTCACCGGCCAGGAGCACGGTCAGTCTGCCGGAGGGAAGAGAGGAGGTGTTGTCTCCAGACTGCCTGAAGAGCGGAAACCAGCTCTGGGAAGCCCAGGAGGAGGAGACGGAGCAGAAGTACGACGCCAGTAAAGGAGACTCGGAGGAGATCCAGCTGCCGAGCCAGTCTGACAGCAGCACAGGAGCGGAGGACAGCGTGGTCAAGGTAAAGGTGAGCGATGAAGATGATGGCGATGAGTCAAAGACTGTAATAATTGAGGTGAAAAAGGAAAATCCTGGATCCTACCCAATGCAAACAAGCCCCCCTCCATCTCCACTTGAAGAGGGCACAGAATATTTGGACGCAGGGCCATACGGCGAGGAGGTCACAGACGCTGCCGTTAGCTCTCTCCAAACGGAGCCGTGCGCAGGTTTTCAGACCAGCGCGCAGAAAGAGGCTGGAGAGTTGGGCGCCGGGTCGGCAGGAGGCGACCAACGCCTGGACAGCCTCTCAGAACTGGCCTTTTCCTGCTTCCTCAATCCCCACAATGACAGCGTGATGGGAGATCTTGACGAAGACGTTAGCCTAGCCGCCCTCACGGCGGCGGCCATCTCCGCCAGCGCCGCAGACGATGCTCCTGCAGCCGGCACGCACCATTTGTGTCAAAACTCAAACAGGACCACCGATTCCTCCGCACTCGCTTTTCCAGTCCCAACGGTCCCTTTGCAGCAGCTCCTCCAGACTCAAAGCTCCGGGTTCAGCGACACGCTGATCCTCCAGCCCACAGGGAGCTCTCTCACTGGGTTCCTCAGTGGCATGAGGCCGGGTCTGGCCCTGGAAAACCCCCTTGTCCAACCCTCCAGGGTGGGAAAAAGCTCCGGGGCGACCACCTTCCGCCGCATCGCCCCGAAAGTGCCTCCCGGATCGGAAACGGCCACGGACGGCTCCTCCGCGCCAGCCGCCGACCGGCCCTCCCTGACCCGAGCTTCGGATGACGTTTTATCCAAGTGCAAGAAGGCAGCCGCTGAAGACCACGTGCTGCTGGTGGAAGGGGAGAAGAAGTACGCCTGCAAGATCTGCTGCAAGACCTTCATGAACCTCACCGACTGCAAGAAGCACATTCGCGTGCACACCGGGGAGAAGCCCTACCCCTGCCCCAGGTGCGGCAAACGCTTCAGCCAGTCCTCTCACCTGTACAAGCACTCCAAAAACACCTGTCTCACTTGGAAGGAGGCTCAGCCGGGCTCCCAGGCTCTGGCCCCGCCTGCACTCATGTAACCCAAACCTGCGTTTAAGACGCGGCTCCTTGATCAACTTTTGATTCCGTTTTATTGATAAATTATTTTTGTAAATGTTGTTCCTGCCATGAAGCATGCCAGTGTTAATAAAAGACTTAGTGGTGTCTTGACATGCTGCTGAGAATGAACAAATTCAGTTGTATTAGAAATTCAGTCCTATTATAATCCAAATGATCATTTAGAACTAACTTTTTTTTACAAATATTCTTTAGTCCATCTTCACAGTAGCAACTAAGTAAAATAGATCTGGTAGAACGTGAAACGGGCTTGGGTAGTGTTTTAAAATACCACAAACTTCCGTCAGAGTTGGACCCTGCAGGTCCTCCACCGGTTCCCTCTCAGGCACTAGAAGTGGAGCTCGCTGGGCATGTCTGTGTCCCGCAAACCCGCCAACAGGTTCCGAGCTGCCAAAGCCATCATGACGCCTCTTGTGGAGTAGGTGGCGCTGCCGATATGTGGCAGCACGACTGCACAGACAGTGGGGGGAGAGGAAATGATGCTGCTCCAAAGAAACTGCAAATACGGGCATCCGTGACGTCTCCTCACCGCAGTTTTTCAGCGTGAGGAGGGGGTGGTCGGTGGGAAGGGGCTCCGGTGTGGTCACATCCAGCCCAGCGGCAGCGAGCTGTCCCGTGGTCAAAGCCTGGTACAGATCTTCCTGGTTCACCACGGCTCCCCTGAGCAGCGTGGGTTTCATTCAGAACTCACGCTAATTAGACTTGTCGGGTTCGTTTGATCCCGAATGAGCAGGTACCTGCTGGAGTTTACAAAGACAGCCGTGCTTTTCATCCTTCTGAAGAAATTCCTGTCACACATTCCCTGCGTTTCTGGTGTCAGGGAACAGGAAATCACAATGAAGTCGCTGTCGGCCAGAAGTGTGTCCATGGGAACTGTTGGAGGACATCAACACAATGTAACTGGTTAGCAGATATGAGGTAGGAGAAACGACCGTGCTTCAATACAATTTTATTCCGTTTCTTCTTACCAAACTCTGCTTTCACCTCGGCAGCTTCAGCCTTGGCTGCTCTCCCAGAGTACAGCAGCCTCCGCACGCCGAAAGGCACGAGTCTGCGTGCAATGGCCATGCCTTCAGACAAAAGGCAACCGCATACTCGTCTCTGAACGACACTTCATGGTAACACACCGTGATGCAACTAAAACCCACGTTCTTACCGATGCGACCTAGTCCAACGATTCCCACTGTGCTGCCAGACAGGCCATGGCCGCACATCCAGAGAGGCTTCCATGAGCTCCAGCCACCACTGGGAGAGAGAGAGGCCAGGACCCAGACTATGGCTTCGAACGTTAAAGAGAGTGTGAACGTTTGCACTCTGACTTTTTCACTCACTTTTTGACCTCCTCGATTCCCTCCGGTAACCTGCGAGCTGTGGCCAGCAGCAGAGCGACAGTCAGCTCCGCCGTGGCGTCAGTCAGGACATCGGGGGTGTATCCAACACGTATTCCACTGATAAAAAAACACTGAAGCCATTTAAACTCCACGAATAAGATACACTTCATCCCTGTTAATGGCATAATTGTTTTTGTCTCTCTGCTGATCAATTTAGCATATCTAGAGCAGTTATGGAAAATATTGCATGGAATTCTATCATTTATTGTCTATAAAAGTGACATCTGACATTGAATATTTATTCTTACAGAGATGAGTACAATTTTAGGATTTTTTAAATGTATTATTACTATTTTGGAATTGTAAAACCAACAACAACTAAAAGGTTTCAAGGTAACCGACCGTTTCTTGATTTCCTCCAGAACCAGATGGTCATATCCCACTGACAGCGTGCTGATCACCTTCAGGTTTGGCCCTAAAACAGGCACACGTCATCTCCATGTGAAGTTAATTCCATTTACAGTCATGTCACTGACAAACATAACCAGCCCATTAACCGAGGGGCAAAATGAATGGCTTCCTACAAACCTGCAGCATCCAGAACCTCAGCATCAATCTTGTCCGAGAGCATACACAGGAGTCCGTCGGCCCCCTGGACCCCCGCGAGAAGCTCTGCTCTTGACAGAGGTTCATCAGAGTCCCACATCGACACCTCGCACCTGATTCAGACAAAGAAAAAGGAAAACATGCAACAGGGATGTGGCGGTGTATCTTGCACCTCTGCTGTGAAATGCAAACCCCCCCCATCCCCTTTAACTTCTACTTGGAAAAGTGTCCTGAAACTTTCTCTGGGAAAACCTTCTCGTCCCATCTCCGTTCCGTGAAGAGTACTTGATGATGGAATCAATGCAAACAAAAAGGAGTCCGTTTCATTTCTGTGTTTCTTGTAAAACTGGGCAAATACACGCCTTTAGTTCTGTAATCCGGGATCGTTTGTTTGTAATTCTGGATTATTTTGCTGTCAAACCTGTTGTCCATTTTCCATTTTCAGGCGGTCGATGGGAAAAGGTGCATTTCATGGCAGGGTTGCGCAACATGTTACAAGAGACACACACACATACTGTCAATTGAATACCACTTTAGTGTAGCACAGTTAACAATTAGCCTAATTAGTCATTTAGAAAAAAACAGTCATCTAAAGATTAAACAAATGTGATGCCGTAAAAGTACAACTATCTATTTCTGTGACGTGGGCATGTTTCCGTTTAGATCCAGCAAACCAAAACAGGGTACTGGAGACAGCCGTTTTAGCTACCAAATGCCCAAAACTGCCTAATTACTGAGAATTGAAAGAAAATAAATAAATATTGCATACACTCCAGACGTTTGAAGGATCTTTATCGCCTCTTCTGGGATGCGCCGGGTCAGAAAAACTTTCATTTTCGTCGCACGTTTACCGTCCTAGGTTGACTCAAATGAACTGTCCTCCCCTAAACGACCAGTCAGATGCAGATTTCTGCTTGAAGTTTATTCAAACTGAATATTTCTGCTTTAATGTTAGCAGAGGGAGAGCAAAACTCCAGTTCTTACGCCCCAAGTGTCAACAGACGCTGAAGCCGTTTCTACTGCGCATGCGCAGAAATGCCTCTATTTTAATCCCATTGGAATATTATGTTATCACTACTATAATATTATTATTAATATATTTTTTGTGATCAAGGGTAAATATCAGTCTATTCCTTTTTCTATAAATAAATATAATACTAATTTAGCTTGTAAGTGCGAATATACATCAATACACAAAACAGTATTGAGCAGATTGTATCCGATGAATTAAAATGTTCTTATGGGTCATTTATTTGAATGCCTGCGTACTGTTATTCAGCAGAATTGGAATAGTTTCCCAAATCTCGGCCTCCTCGCTGGCGATCCCTGAACGCCTCGCGTCCCGGCGCGTAGTGATGACGTCACGGGGCGCGCCTGCCCAGCCTCGTTCACGCGCGCCGGAGCGTTCCAGCGCTGGTCCGGCGGCGGCGCTGTCCGCGTACACGGCGCTCACACTGGGCGGAATAAGGAGAACCTCCGCACTTGAGGAACTAACGAGTGGCTCTAGAAAGCAGGAAACCCGAGTGGAGAACGTCCTTTATAAAAGCCAGTAAGTGTCACTTTTGCGGGGCTTAACGTGCTTTACGTGCTCGTCGGCAGCTGCTATTGTTAGCCTCAACTACAGGAGAGAGGGTATGCGTTGTGGAAGCCAAACAAGCGACGTCATTTGATTCGAATTATAACACAAACGTCAACATTTGGCATGTTTACGCCGTGCTGAGGCCATGTCAGGGCCTTATGGCGCATAAAACACAGGCGTCAACGCATAACTAAGGAAATACGAGGGCCAGCAGTCTAGAGACAGGAGGAAGCCTTTAGGGGCCACTTGCAGACATTTTCTATACTGACCTCCGTGTTCTGTAATGTAATTTGGACTTCACCCTGGCCCCAGAGCGACAGATGCAAACCCAAGTTCACAGCTAGAAACACATAAAAATTAGGCCTGTCTGATTAAAAATGTTTTGTGAAAGTCTTCTCATAGCTTGTTTTTATTGCATGCATACTAAAGAGGTTGCATTGTATCCCTATACACACACACACACACATATATATACACGTATATATATATATATATATATATATATATATATATATATATATATAAACCACTTAAATCTGGGTTTGGGTCATATATATATCTTCTACACACCCAAGTGAACTCTGCCTGAGCTGTTTTTGTTGGCCACAGCCAAGTTTCTGTGTGTATTTCAGACAGCGGGCCCAGGGCCGCCCTCCCACCCACTGTGAGCTTCTGGCTGCCAAACTTGCAGAGCCTGTCTGAACGTGCCTGCAGCAGGTTGAGTGACATCCTAGCACCGTGCTGATGGCTCTGTTGACCTTGTGTCGGACGCCGTCCCTCGCCACCACTCCTGTGAGTTCACTTGGGTTGTTTATTCTGAACAGCAGCGTCACATTCTCTTCACGTTTATCACATGATTGATGGATAAATGTGGAGCTGTGAGGTCTCTGCCTGAAAAGGAATGTGGTATGTGGTTGGTATTTGTCCTACTGTGTAAAAGATCAATTATCAAACTAAGGTGTCAAATTATTCTCAAACGCAGTCGTCCAGATATTTTACATTTGCTACTGATTGATTGGATTAGCTTGTCACTGTCTAAATGTTCTGTCCATGTATTTTATATACCACTGCATTGCCAACTTTTGTTTTTTAGTCATCTTTTGTCATTTTATGCAGTTATTCTGTCCTGCAGATGCTTAAACACACCGCCTGGCTCTGATGCTGATCCCTCATTAAATCATGCTTGTGTAATTTCAGGTCCAGGTTTTATTTTTGCACATTCCGTCACATCAATCTGTTCACTCTAGTCTCCTGTGCTCTCTTCTTTTCAACCCGTTTCAATCCCCCCATCGTTCCTCTCCTGGCTCCTGCCCACATCTCTTCCTTTTTTCGTGTTTGACTCTGTCTGGACTTGTCAGGTTCATAACAGGTAATATTGCTGTTGGAAGGTTCTTCTTCCACTAACCTTTGTTACTACGCTCTCCTCATTCTCTTCACGACAGCATTCATAGCTCACTGACTAATTCCTGCTAGGATTTCACTGCCAGCTATTATTAATAACACAGTCGTCCTCTTGTTGGTGTGACACTGCATGCTGTCTGAGCTGAGCCATATTTTAGACAACACAACAGAAAAACACTTTTAGGTTCATACTTTAAAAGCATCATCAGGTTGGCACCAAACCTGCATTACAGTAATATTCTGATGCTTGTGGTTTCTTTCATTGTTAAGGATGACACATTTCAGAGACGAGGGAGACTTCAGAAAAGGTGGGAGTTGCTCTAGAACGGCTGCTTAAAACGTGTGCCTGTTGGTTGACGCGCACTGACCGATGCGCCTCCCCTCCACAGAGAGAGCTTCGCTGTTGTGAAGGGGGCAGTTCATCTGCTGGAAGATGCAGAGAAATCCAACCGCGATGAAGATCTGTCCTCTGAAGAGGAAAGCGGGAAAGCTCCGGACTCCCGGAGCAGACAGCTTCATGCTATGGTTGAGCAGCTGAGGCCGGAGGATACCATGAAGCTGGTGAGTGTTAGCCCCAGTTCCCACATGAAGCCTCTCCGCTGGTAAAGGTTTGCAGGCCACAGGCTCTGTCTTGGATTTAGACAGTAATATAACGTCAGTATACAACGCCTTATGTGGAAATGAAGGGTTAGCTTGTGCCTGTAACAAAGCTTGCCGAGGGAGGAGGAGGATCTACCGAGAGAAGACTATTTCCTGAAAAACAACTGAGTATTTCACAGCAAATTTGAGAAATCAACTCTTTGAGTAACTGAACCAGGATGTTGTCTGCTTAGGGCTTCTTGTGGAACAGTCACACCAAGGTTCTCAACATTTCTAGTTAATCTCCAGTAGACTTTGAGAAGTTTAAACTCAAACTTATGATGCTATTTAAATATGGTAATTCTGAAAGTAGAGAATCTGTAAACTTGCCTTTCTGGAAGAATTCTTGTTTTCGCCTGTGACTCAGCTACCCAAAAAAAAAAAAACACCTTTTTTAGATTTTTTTATGTTCTGTAAAATGTGGTTGCCATGGTGATGGTGGTGCAAATGCTCATACAGTGTTACTGTTTCATTGTATCTCGCGGTGCAGTTGACAGCACAGCTGCCGTCTAGTATCCAACGCCAGCCTCTCAGGCAGACCTTCGGCGGAGTGAGTGACCTGCTGAATGTCCTCTTGCCTTCCAGGCGGTGCAGCTGGAGTCCGTCAGCTCAGTCAGAGTCAGATATCTGATCGTTGTCTCCACCCTTGGCAGCAAAGAGGAGAGTTTACTTCTCGGCATGGATTTCCCTAACTCAGAGAGGTGTGTGTGTGTGTGTGTGTGAGTGGAAGTTGAGATGCGGTGGATAATAAAAACATTCGATCCCTTCTGCTTCTTCCCACCTCCTCGCAGTGATCATTGCACCATCGGCCTGGTGATGCCCATATGGAGCGACACGCAGGTGTATCTGGATGGAGACGGGTGAGATGGGTTCTTTGAAATGAGAATCACAAAAGGTGGCGACCTCTTTGCAGGTTTTCCTGATGCTAGACCACGAGAAACTGTAAATGAGAGAACTCAAAAGTTGGACCATGCTTCATCTGTTAAAAATGCTCTCATTCATCCCTCAGACGCTTACGCAAGCACGGAGACTGATCTCCTGACTCCTGGGCTTTGCACTAAAACGCCTCCTCTCTCTTTTGCAGCGGCTTCAGCATAACCTCGGCTGAGGAGACCAGAATATTCAAGCCGGTCTCCATGCAGACCATGTGGTGGGTGAACGTCAAGCTGTGATCCCGTTACTGCGCCACACCCCTCACCTTTCATCCACATGCTCACGGTTAGGTGTCGTTTCTCCTCTCTGCTGCTGCCGGAAGGTCAGTGCTGCAGGTGTTACACGGCTGCTGCGAGCGTGCACTCAAAGCGGTGGTGATCCCAGGAAACGGCCTGGAATGGGCGCAACACTACCACCAGCACATAGAGTCAGACCGCTACTGCCTCAACGAGTGGGAGGCCATGACTGACCTGGAGTCAGTGCGGAAGGACGGTGAAGAGCGCCTGTAAGAGGAGACCAGATCTGTTTCTGTTTCCATATTATACCATTTGTCATTACATTTTTTTTTTCTTTGGGACAGCTCATCGGACAGGGTTTCCGAGGAAAAGCTGATTAAACGGCATATGAGGGACATCATGAGCACCGAGGACCTGGACAGCCTCACGTGTAGGATGGTAAGACGGATAACAGGAAGCAGGCTCGTGTGAAATAAAGCCGAGGAACTTGTTTGCACGATTTGGCGTTGTCTTTGCTCCTACAGGTGTACGACGCCCTGCAGGAGAGGATAGGATTTGACATCAAACCCTTCAAAAAGTACATTGACAACGAGATCTTGGTCACTATTGCTCAGATGGACAAACCCTCCAAAATATTTGACTACCTTTATCTGGTGAGTGAGCGCTGGTTTTTGACCCAGTAGTCAGTCTTTGAGTGATAAATCTTTAAAGTGCTGTAGTTGCTCAACTGACAAGTCTCATGTGACTTGGACTTCCTCTTCCGAGTAGGTCTGTGTTCACAGCGATAGGAGGGATGACGCCGTGTGTCGTTTCCGTTGCCCACCGAGGGTGTTGGCTTATTCTGTCTGTATCTTGTTTCAGGGTTCAGAATGGAACGCAGCCAACTTTGAGGAGCTGCATAAGAACAAGTCAGTCTTCTACCTCTGCGTATTGTTGCTCTGCACCTCTGGTTGTCACCATCTCCCTGGATGACACCCGCGTGTGTATTGTGTTCTGCTGAGTCAGCACTGCAGCTAATTTGCTTTCTCTATGATTTCCAGTGTGGGCTACATTCTGAATGTAACCAGGGAGATTGACAACTTTTTCCCAGATTCCTTCACGTACATGAACGTCCGAGTGTATGATGAGGAAAGCACTGACCTACTGCCACACTGGACAGACACATTCAATTTCATTAACGCTGCGAGGTAATCCAGAAACGCTGGTATCCACTTAGCTGTTGAAAATCGCTCTTCTGTGTTAGGATGAAAAAATTAAAATCCAAATTTCTGAAAAGGCTTAGTTACTACACGTCTGTCAGTAAAACCTGCAGTAAACCATCTACTGGTTGTTGGACTGAATTGACTAACTGAATTTCATCACTGTTTGGCAGGAAGAGTGGTCAGGCAGTGTTGGTGCACTGTAAAATGGGAATTTCCCGCTCCGGATCCACCGTGGTTGCTTATGCCATGAAGCAGCAGCACTGGCCGTTGGATGCGGCCTTGGCCTACGTCAAGGAGCGCCGTTCCATCGTCAAGCCCAACGAGGCCTTCATGAAGCAGCTGCAGACCTACGACGGCATCCTCAAAGCCAGGTGGGACCCCAGGACAGCCGGGGGGACCCCTGCTGAGAGGATTCTCATTCACGCCGCTGCCGTTCCAGCCAGCAGCGCCACAGTGCACTCTGGAGGCGACGCTCCGTGCGAAAGGAGGAGGGAGGGGATGGCGTAACGGCCGAGGATGAAGGAGATGATGAGGATGAAGGCTTAGAAGATGAGTATGAAGAGAGTCTGTCTGATCACAAGGATTCAGACACAGATGATTCGGAGGAAACCCCTGAGGTCAGTTACATCCCCGTGTCTGACGGGGATGGTCCTTCCAGGGGGTCCGGGGGTGTGATCCATGTTGATTTCCATGTTTGACTTGATTTGACCGTGGCTGGAGCATTCCGAGCTCCTCGCCTGTCCTCAATCTGCCGTCCCTCTGCAGGTGTTTGTAGACTCCACCTCACAGCCTGACACCAGCTGTGGACCTGAGCATTCAGGGCCCCCAGAAATCAACCCTGGGGTCACGGTAAACGATCCAGACAAGGTGAGCCGGTCACCAACGAAGATTTAGACACTCCTGAGACAGCCTAGGCTCTTTTTTTTTTTACTGTTTTTACTCTTGCACTAAAATATTACCTTTTTTTTGCTCATTCGAGGTTCCTGTGAGTGTGAACCGCAGCGGCAGGATGAATCTCTTTTCTCTGATGCAGTCCATCAGTGAAATGGATGATGTCAACAAAGAACAGGTAAACAAATCCCTTTCCAGTGTGGCTGGCAATCTAAATTTTAGCTTTATTTCATCATTGAAACGTGTATTTCCTGGTTGCTGTGAAAGTGTGCTGGCAGTCCAAGGCGATCCCCACGACAGCGCAGGCCAAGCCAGAGCCGACGGGGTCTGATTCACCAGAGAGCGTGCGTGGACGTGTCACCTGACCCGCCAAGACTGCCAGACGCAGGCTCAAGCAAAACATAAAGAAATGAAGCACAAACGAGCACAAACAAGCGCTTAAAACCCCTATTACAGCCACAGTTTTTACACACTGATCACCTGTAGACGGAGAGATCGTGTCAGAGATCAGAGTATTTAGTGAAAGTTGTATTCTTGTCTGCATGCAAGTGCTGAGCAACATCTGTGAACTATTTTGAAGTGAAATCAGCGTAGCGGAGGATACATATACTGCTGGATACGTGTTCTTTGTGCAGAACACGTGCTGACTCACAGCCCTTCCCGGGTTGTAGCTTCCTGCCGCGCTCCCGCGTCCCCGAGACGACGTCTATGCAATTAAGCTTCGCCTTTATCTCCCTCCATGAGACTGAACGCTTCCATTCCAAAGGTTTTATATTTAGCTCCCTTTCGCTCAGCAGTAGATTACGCCCTCCTAGATAGGAGTTTGGTTTTTTTTAACTGTGCATTATGAAAAAAGACAAGTCAACGTTGCAAACTGTTGTTTTCCAAATGGATTCACATGTGCCAATGACTACATGAATCTATCAATATGTTGACGGTCAACCATTAGAGCTGAGGAGATCGAGTGCCTTCAACCTGAAAATCAAATAATTCACAATTTATTTTATGACATGGTAGCTGTATTATGTGTATTTTCTATTATCACTTTGATGGAACTATAAATGTAACTTCTCCAGTTATTCATTTAGTATATATACACACGTATGTATGGACACATATGTGCTGATTTTCTGCGTGCATGTTTATGTGTTTTCATGCCAAACTCTTCAGGGTTTCCTCCAGTATTTATATAGACTTTTAATGGATTGGGGTAAATTATTAGTGTTTTGGTCATTTCGACCAATGAAATTGTCTCATGCTGGTCTTATTTGTTCTCCAGTGAAGAAACGCGCGATCCAGTCAATGTGCATGCACTATGGTTGGGCCTAAAGCTGTTAGCGCACAGGTGCTTTCGTCAACTGAGCCAGCGTCCTCTTCCTGTATTGCACCCTTCTTCTACACTGTTTCTAAGTTTACAATCACCGAGTGAGAAATAAATGGCCCAGTCCCTCTGGGTACTGCCTCTTAGCGTCTTAGAAATGAGACCAGATGCAGAAAACTGTGTGTACTTTCATTTTATTTTCTCAAGGGATCATCCACTAAACCAGGGCTACACAACAAGTTTGCAAAATGAACAGCAGGCTGAAAATCACGTGTCGACATACTTTCTTCTGGGTTCGCTGAGGATGATTCCGCCCTCTTTCATTGCCGCCCTGAATGACTGAATCTGTAAAAGATTAATAACGTAAAGAGGCAAGCGCGTCATGACGCGGAGGCGCCACGGGCGGTGCCCGTACTCACAGCCTTGGAGCGGTAGGCCCAGGGAATCTCCCTGTACACCATCCTGTTGATCCCAGCCTGCACGCAGCGATGGGCCAGCACCTCTCCAACAGCTTGGCAGGCAGCCACGCAGGTCGTGGACGACAACTCTCGCTTCAGTGCCCACTCCTTAGTGGAGCAGGAGAGCACTGGGACGGGGGAACTGCTGGAGAACACTTCTGCTGTCACATGGTGCTGAGTGCGCGTAAACACCAACCTAAGCGGATGGAAATGACCAAATAAAAGGACATTGGGATAATTCCATCAAGTGCACTTCTGTCATATAGTTTTCTCACCATACATATCGTTAACCCAGAAAACCACTAGTTAACTGGGTTTTAAACTTGCTCGTAAGACCAGAGGGGACTATAAACTGCAATCTTGTCTACAACAGAATTGCAAGGTTGAAACTTCCCCCTTTAACGTTCTCATGGTGTCTTCTATTACGTCCGCCTTACAACAACGCGTTAGGGGCACCGCACCGTAGGGCGCGCCAGACATTTTGGAGAAAATGTATGACTTTTAAGTGCGCCTTACGGTAAAAGTTGCCTCCAACATGACAAATAAAAGGGACTTTGTCTGTGTAAATGTAATACGTTCAGACAGACCTGTGGTAGAAGGACCGGTGCGGCCATGTCGTCTTCCAGCCGCGGTCCTTGACGGCCAGAGCCATCTGCTCCAGGTTCCGGGGGTTTCTGTTCACAAAGGTCCGGTTCACGGCTTCATCGCCATCCGGGCAGGGCTCCGTCTGGCGGGCTGCATAGCTCACACATCGAGCTGCGAAGCAAGAACTATTTTAGATGTTTGCAGACAACTTAAAGGGAATAGAAACGACTATATTTACCGTTCCGATTCACAGTGGGACGACACAGTTGAATTTGACCCATCAGCAGACGTACGCCCCGACTCATTTCAGACAATGCCATTTCTTCAACAATGTTAGTCAGAGGTTTTAAAATGCTGCATCTGACAAAGTCCTATATCCTAGAAAAAGGTTAAAAATTACTTTTTTGTCTTAAGATATGTTATGGATAAAGGGAGACATGCGAATCGTCGTCCATCTTTGACATTCACACAACATCCTGAACATAGTGTTACAATAAATACCGCTCGGGTGGAAACACGAAAGGCTTCAAATGGTCCTTTTGCTAGTCGCCGGTTCTAGTTTTTGTGTTGCCTGTTTAGTTGTAAAAAATTTAAAAAGGAAAAGACGTAAAGGAAAAACCGTTCTGGGTTATTTTCTGCTTATTTTCCCAAAAATAACTTATTCCACATTTTGAACAACGCTATTGATTTACTTGTTAGACGGTGGCGTGTAAATGTTTGGTCACTGTGGGGCGCTGTGGTGTGGCCAATATTGATGAGTTAAGTGAAGAAGACGACAACCGACTTCCTCTTCCTGCTTCGTAAATCAATTCCCAGGTAAACACAAACACGCTGGAGCCGACCAAGATTAAAAATGTCCATCGCTTTTCTCCAAAACGCATCGTGCTGCGACAAATCCAGACAAAGTAAAACTAAACATAGGGCGGTCTACAGTTCTTCGATGTCATTTCATCCCAATGCTATTGTTAGATAATCAATGGGCATGACCAATTATGCATGTTATGAGAAAACTATGTATGGATTTTTTTAAAAACTTATGTGAATTTCTATTAAAGATCAATAAAGTATATAATCTAACATTGTACATTGTTTGTGAGGACTGATAACAATTTCTAAGGCAAAATGTTGTTCATTTGAATCTTAGGCGTATGTACATTATGGCATATTTACGCTGAAGTTCCTTAATCCATGACTGTAATTAATAAATGTTCTAAACAACAAAGCACCTGGCATGGCCTGACTGAATTACATTCAATAATATTATTGTGCATGATAAATCAGGTTTAATTTCAGCTCATTATTGATGAACTACACAGTGCAAACTGACAGAAATTAAACACAACTGAACACTGAACATTCTGGTCAAATTATTGGCAATATCATAAGTGTAATGTTCAAAACACACAGTTCATGGACAAAGCAGCCATCTTTTATAAGGCACAATTACTGCAAATAAAAACCACGTTGTGCTTGTGGTTGTGCTGAATTGAACATTTTGGCTCATTGAGGACATTCATCACTCCCTGGTATGCAAAAAAGATGAAGAGACAGTGTGCGTTCCCTTTTCAAGTCTATTACATGTTCATACCTCAAAAAGTAAACTGTAAAAGTAAATTATTTTGGGCTATTTAATAATGACAAATGAATACATAGCAAATGACAAGAGTGACAATTAAAAGTCATGTTATGTAATAATTGTAATTTAAAGTTAAAAAAAATGCTACTGTGATATTTTCGTTATGCTGTTGCAAATAACAGTCGATACCATCATGGTCATTATGTGAGTTAATTAAACTTTCAAAGCTACAGGCAATAAAATTGCATTGATTAGAAAAAGAAAAACTGGGCTACTGCACAGTGGTTTACAAAACCGTTGTTAGTATGCAGTGTTTGTTCGGTCATATCGCAGGTGGTGCATTGATCATTGATGAGAAAGAGAAGGGGTTCAGTTTGTAGCCTGATCCACTGTAGAACTTGTTTTGAAATTCCACCCTGAAGGAGAAGAGAGGAAAAAGTCAACATGAAAAAAAACTATTTTTCCACAAGAAAAGAACTGGAGCTCGGTTAGAACCAGACTCATGTTTATAATCATGTGCAGGATGAAAGGAACTGAGTGCATCTGATTAGAGTTCATGGAAAAGCTTTTTTTTTTTGGGGAAGGTGACTAATAGTCCTCTGAATATAACTGTAGGCCAGAACCATGAAGACGATACAAGAATCTTTGCTGCAGAAACTGGACAACCTCAACAACTAAACTCAAATAGGAAACAAAAAGCTGGTTGTGTGAATTACCTGCTTTAAAACACCTTGGCTACTAATAGAAGTGTACTTACAACAACATTTTCTTACCAGTGTAAACGAAGTGCATGCAGGAAAGCTGAGAGTCCCTCCATGATCAGCAGGATGGAGACGGTCAACACAGCAAAGAAGGCAAAAATCACAAAGAGCACTGCTGCGCCCACATAGCCTTGCCATTTCAACGCAATCCGCATCACCATTCCCCACAGCACCTCTGACAACTCTGCAAAGACACAAATAGCTGGTCAGCTGACAGCCACCAGTACACGGAACAAAAGAAAAGTATGTGTGTGTGTGTCCGTGTGTGTCCGTGTGTGACTGGCAAAGAAGAACTCTTTGTTTGATTTTAGTGCGGAAACTGTGTGAATCATGAGAGTGTGACAGCGTGCGCTGTGTTCCACTCACGTGCGTGCGCCAGACTTAGGGCCCAGAGTCGGAGGTAGGAGGCGGTGTTTGAGATGCAGCCCAGGCAGTACTCTATGGTGTGGATGGCCTGATGCATTAATACATCTGCTGTATCAAACACCTGCAAAACGCACAGTTTCACCATTTACACCAGAACGACAAAACCACACAAAGGTTATTTCCGTAACAGGAGTTTCGGGGTTTCTTTTACCGCCTCATTCTCAGTCGATCCTTCCTCCACTTCTCCCGACCGGGTGTTGATATTGCTGCTGTCACCCATGAGTGGATGTCTGTCTTCCTCCTGGCATTTTAGACAACCGGAAGTCTGTCAGAATCCACAGCCGACTGGAGAACAAGGTTCAGTTGACGTAAAACACAGGCTCACCACATGAGAGCGTCTCTTCTTGTACGTCACATATTTGCATATGGGCTTCCCTAGCAGGAGGACGGGGACCGCACACACGGCAACGACCAACAGGACCTTCTGCACAACGTCCTACATGAGCGACACAAACAGCTGTTAAAGGCCTACGTCGGTTTTAGCAGGACCCAGACGTGTGATCTAAAAAAGCTGATTCACACACCTGATGTTTATACAATAGGGGATTCTGAGCATTTTCAGTAAAGAGGAACATGTCTATGAAGTGGATGAGTATGCTGGGAGCAAATTTAGACTGGGCAGGGGTGTAGACGATCCATTTGAAGACCACCATAAACACCAGGTAGCCGAAGAGACACAGCATGAAGACCAGCTCAGGAATCAGCACGCAAAAAATGCTGCTAATGTGGCGGAAGTGGCTAGAAAAAAACAGGAAAAAGAAGCATATGAAGGAAGAGTCAGAACACCTGTTCAATTATTGCAGTTTGTTTCAACAGCC
This sequence comes from Tetraodon nigroviridis, assembly GCA_000180735.1. Classification (NCBI taxonomy): domain Eukaryota; kingdom Metazoa; phylum Chordata; class Actinopteri; order Tetraodontiformes; family Tetraodontidae; genus Tetraodon; species Tetraodon nigroviridis. Next base: position 183,567 of record CAAE01014944.1, read on the forward strand.
CCACTATTAACACACAATCGGAGAGGTTTTACAATAGCTTTGAGGTACAAATGTCAGGCTGTGAGGGCGTATTGTTGTACCGTTAACTTACATGTAGTTGAAGAATGACAAGCAGACTCCAAACGTCATGTGGATCACCCCGATGATGACTGACATCTTCATCTTGTAGGAGTTCAGGAAAGTTAGTTTGTTGTTGGCCAGCCCCCAAATCTGAAGAAAAACAGACAGATTGAAATTAAATCACGAAAAGAGCTTAAAAAAGGCTCATGACTGAAAGTTTGACAAGTGTGTCGTCCATACTGGGTCAATGCCGAATGGGTAGGGGGATGTAAAAACGCCCGGCACCACAGGATCCATGGGTAGGAACTGGGTCCCTGACAAGACTGATGAACTGAAGCCAAAAAGAAGAGTACCAGTATATCAAAATGGGTTTTGAGGTTGGGATAGATGAAAGGAAACACACTGACTTCCACACGTTGTTGTCGAACATGGGCTTCACGTGCCAGCCGGAGTTGAAAGTGCTGAGGCTTTTGCTGAAACACTCGTTGTAGATGGCTCCGGTGTAGATGGAGAAGAGCCCCATCAGCAGAATCAGATACCGGCCCCCAAACATCATCCTCCAAATCTGAAACACACATCCCCTCATTTTCATTTCGTCTGCAGTGCCAAAGACACCTTCCAGCTCTTCTACGTGATTGCACAATGTTGCAGACATCCAAGCTCAATTTCTTATCCGGACAACCCCTCAGTAAAAAAGGAAAAGAATTCAGAAGGGAGCAAACGTCTTTGAATGACCTCATTGCTGTTGTTCCTTAATTTAGGATCCTTTTCCTCAAGGACCATCCAGAGGGCGGCCAGTGTCATCAGTATACCGTGACCCACGTCCCCGAACATCACCGCAAACAGGAAGGGGAACGTGATGATGGTGTACACCGCTGTGGAGGACAAAACCGGCAAAAGTCAGATGTAAGGCCAGAGGAGGAGGACAAAGGCAATCCCTTTAGAAGGGTGCAGGCCCACCTGGATTGACTTCGCGGTAGTCCGCCACACCGTAGGCATCCACAATGTTCTGAAAGCCAGTTGTGAAAGAGTTGAGAGGAAACAGCGTAGGGGGAGGCGTGGAGGTCGCCAGCCGGTTGTAGAAGGAATCCACCGTGCTGCCACTTTTCCGCTGGTGAGCCAAAGAAAAGAAAAAGAGAGAGGGGGAATTCTAAGTACTGGAACACCTGCGTGTCTGTGGCGCTTGGGGTGGACCTACCCCTCCCTCTCTGAGAGCACTCTGCAGCTCCGGCAGCTTGGCGGTGGGACACCAGGCCTCGGCGATCAGGCACTTTTCTGTGACGGAGGAGCTGCAGAGGTTCAGCACCGTCTGGACCGCCTTACACTTCTGCACGCGCACCTTCCACTGCGGCAGGACGGCCACCGCCCGCAGCAGCAGCTGCTGCAAGTAGGACTCGGTCTGCGAAAGCACCTGAGGCGGAAAGAGGAAGAGTGAATATCAAAGCGGCACCACACAGAATCGGCCACCTGCTAAAAATCATAGTGTTTCCTGTTGACGCTTACGGATTTGATGTCTTCAATTCTGGTCTGAAGCCCCTGGAGAATCTCCTCTCTCTCGGTTTGGCTCTCTGGGTAGGCAAATGTCTGCGTATGGAAGCTGTACGAACAGGAAATGAAAAGATTCGTCTTAGTCCTCACATGACGAGGGGGGGTGTCCAACTGTCCACACAAATACAGTCTGGTTCGTTTCATTTGGACATTTCTAAATCAAGACTGCGCTTCACACCAACAACCTGACGCAAAACTGCACCCACCAATCGCAAATCTTCTTCACTTTCTGTCCAATCTGCGACCCCCAGTAGGAGATGAGGAACACGGTCCACTGCACCATTTCCCCCTGTAGAAGAAAAGAAAAGAAAAGGGCTGATAACACACCCGCAGGGAAACACCCTCCAGGGGTGAGAAACCGTGGGTCCCTCCCGCTTCCCACCGTTTCTGGGTGCTCAAGTCGGTCCTCCATTTCTCTGAAATCCACAATAATGTAACCGCGGCAAGCTCGCCATAGCAGCCTTTCAAACGAGGCCACCTTCCACGGATGGACCACTCCTGCCACGAAACTGAGAACGGAGAGCCCTGAATAAAAACGGGTCGCGTGGACAAATAGAACCGAACAATCCCAGCGGCCCTTTCGGGGCGCGTTACCTCAGGCGGACGTCTTGGCGGTTCTCAAACAGGCCCTGGCTTTCAAGGACAGGCGGTGGTGGTGCCTGTGGGAAGAAACCGGTGAAGAACAGCTTACCACCTGCTTTTCGATCTCATCGAGAGTGTGATAAAAGGGGTGAGGAAAAGGAACGTTTGGAAGCACCTGTGAGGCTGTGATAGAGTGTGTCCTGGTCAGGACACCCCGGTACTGACACAGCTGGGTCAGCTGAGCCCGCAGGCTGTCGCGGTTCCGGGAGACCTAGTCAGACGAGCAGAAATCACTCCGGGACTGTTCAGACTGTCGAAGATGGTGCGAGCAGCTGCGTGATCTGTCGGCGCGCTCACCTCTTTGAGCTCCCTGGCCAGCCTCTCGCTCTCCTCCTCGATGGTGATGAGTTCAAGGGGTTGAGGGGCCAGCGGCGTTGGGCACGGAGGAGGGAGGGGACCTCGCAACGGAGGGGTGATGGAGCGATTGATCTCCTGCTCCAAGAAGGCTGAGAGAGGGGGCAAATGGGGGCAGAAACAGCACAAAGGTAAATAACAAGGCCAAACCTATACTCGGGAAACAGCCAGTCAGTACTTACTAAAGGTTTTTTCTAGTTCTTCACATCGCCTGACTTCACCAACAAACTTCCTCTGAAAGGCGTTCACGTTGGGGTTTAGCTGCAACGTGACAGCAATGATCGACAATTACAGACGGAAAAAAAAAAGGAGTCGCTCATGACTCGAATCAAGCAAAGAAACAAGTTGGACAGGAAAAACATTTTGGCGAAGCCCCGATTTAGCCCGGAGGGAACTCACATCTCTGAACTCGACCAATCCCAGCTCTCCCAGCTCACTGACACAGTTGTAAGCGGAGCTGGACTGAAGGAAGAGCTGCACCAGACACACCTCCTCGCTGCGGAACAACGAGCCCATCGTCGCCAAACGAGAAGGAAATAACAGCCCAGGTTGTGAGTGCCTGACAACAGAAACCAGGAACACTCTTTAAAAAGGATGATTATTATTATTAATATTAGTAGTGGTAGTTTTGGATGGAGATGACAGCTGCAGTGAGATGCTGGAATAATGATGATCCAAGGCTATCGGTTTAGAATTAAAGCCTTGCAAGAACAATGAAGAAGTACGAGTCCAAAACCAAGAACGCAGGGCGACTAGTTTTCAAAACGAGATTCAAGATGGGATTTCCATTCTTGCATAGGCACGTTTGGGCAACTTCAGTTTTGTTTCCCATTTCACAGTCAAATTCCTCTGTCATAAACTTCAACGCAGCGCTGTCAAAATGACTGATAGGCAGCCAGCATGTGTCAAATAAATGTAAGGTTCAAATAGGATTTGCATTTACAGCATCAAAAATGTAAACTAAGAAAATCCAACACCTTTTCAAGAACTCCGAACATTAAAACCTCCACTAAAGTACCGCAGTATGCCTACAGTACATATAGCTACGTTTGGTAAAATAAATAAATAATTTAAATTTGTTTTAAAACATATGGGCACTATCCATTAAAAAAATAACATAACTTCGTGTAAAAAAAACAAAACAAAAAAAATATAAATGTTGAAATAAAATCCCAGTATTTCTCCTAATAAGTGGGGATTTGGTAAGGTACGTGTCATTTTGTTTAGAATGCTGTGTAAATCATTTGCTTATGTTATTTTAGTAATTTAATAAACACTCAAAATGACGACAAACAAACCTATATTTGTAAAAACATTTCAATGCAGCGGTGTAATGTGTGCACATATCAGCACTCAAACTCAGTCAATAGAAACCGCTTCAAACGAGCACGTTCTAATCAGAACCAGATGAAACCTCACCAGAGTGCCTCCTCGCCGTGGCCGGACTTTAACCCGCGATCTTCCAGACGGTCCTGCTGTCTTTCGATCCAGCCACGCAGGGACGGACGCGCCGGTGAGTGTTTACCGGAGAAACTCGACCGAAGCTCAGATGTGTGACAAAGTTGTCGCTTCTGGTCCACTTCCTGTTTGTGGAAGTCACGTTACGGGCGTCACGTGACCGATGACGCTCCGCTAGGACCACGAGACCGTCTGCGAAAATGGCGTGGAATCGATATACGTTAAAGCAATTTGGACAAAATGTCCTAAATTTTCTGTCATGTCTGCTAGCAACCAAATGGTTTCGTTTTAGTAATAGCACTGCAGATATAACAACGGCAGAATCGTGGATTGGCTTATTTCGGGTTGCAAGGCAACGCCAAAGTTAAATGAGTGTCGTGACTCTTTTAATTACGACAAATATGTTCCGGGTTTAGCCCGCGACCACACTAGCGTGGAAAGCAGAATAAAAACTAAACTCAAGGCTCAAACTGTTAGAGAAAAATCTTGTTCGAACTAACGGACTTTTACACACACACGCAATACTCATTTTAGGAGTGCTGGTGCACGAAAATTGTTTCCGTTCATGGCACGAATTGAGGTTCCTAGGGCGGCTGTCCCGTTTTTACCATGTGACCTTTACATTTTACACTTTTGACACCCGTACAGTGTCAAATGTGTTTCATAGTTTTTTAGACTAATGTACAACTGAAATGTCCATCATTCTGCTCTGGGGTTAAGTAAGTACATGTTTAAAAGCAGTCTTATGACTTTAACATGCCAAGAGTTCAGTTCTGTTCTTCACAGGAACACTAAGATCTAAGAGGGCCCATTAGATCAGAATAAAAACACAACACTAATAATCTTGATCCAAATGAATGGCAATACAAAAGATAGTTTATTTCATTGTAAAAGGGCAGAATTAAATGGTTTAACTGGAAAAAAGCACAGTTTTAAGTAAGGAGGAAAGGGCTTAAACAAGTCTACCTTTTTAAGTTGACAATAACTCTGGAACACCTATTTATATCCATCATCCACTCTTGCTGTACACCACTAAAGATGCATTCATCTCAGCCTAGTGATATCGAATGAAGCTGATCTACATTAGGATTGCGCTCACACCAACAGTTGCTTAAAGAAATAAAACACAGCGAAATAAAAACCAACAAAAGAACACGTTCTAACATGGACCTGTGGACATCAGATATGATTCATTTTACCTCATTTACAGTTCAGACGTATGCTAAAGTTGATCTTGAACTGGGCTGCTGTGCATTAATATAGCGGCCAGTTAAAAGGATGTTTTTCTATGGGATGAAAAATTAGGCCAACGATCACAAGTAAATGTCAAATTGCTGTCCTGCAAAGATAATTCTATTCTCCTCTAAACAGTTCTCTGTTTTTACCATAACTGTTTCTTTTTCTACAAGCTGTAAAATTTGAGACTTCTATCCATTCCAGCGGAGGACAAGAACCGAGCATTATCGCCAAAGGCAACTCCGGTCACCAACCCAGTGTGGTCTAAAATGGAGGAAAAAATCAGGTGAAAACCACTGAAACGCTAGATAATCTAAACAGATAAGAGATGTGGACTTTATTCCCTCACCAGTAAAGTTGAGGACCTCAGACCACTGCTTGCAGATGTAGACTCGGATGTCAGATCCGCCGACAGCCAGGTAGGTACCGCTCTGGTCAAACACCAGGGATTTCACCTGGACAGAAGACAAATACAGACAATGTCAGTCTATAAAAGAGAAGCATTAGGTAAGATATGCAGTAATCGACAGGCTTGTTGTCCCCAATAAGACATATGCCATAAAGTCTGGTTCCCTACCTCGTAGTTGTTATCCAGGGTAATCGTTTTGAAGTTCTTTAGTTTTCTCAGATCCCACAGCTTCAGAGAGCTATCCTGGGCACCTGGATAAAATGACATGCTAAGATTCAAAATTCCAGATACACAGCGCCTGGACATTAAAATCAAATGTTGGTTGCGTTGAAGAACAGCAGCTATACTGTGGTACAGTTGGCCCTAGTCCTTACCGGTGGCCAGATAGTATCCGTTCTCAGAGAAGGCAATGGAGGTGACGGGTCCAGAGTGGCCTGGGAAGTTGGCCACATTTGTACGCTCCTTCAAATCCCAGATCTTGATTTGAGAATCAGCAGTCCCAGTGCCAAAAATAAGACCATCAGGGTGGAACTGAGCACAGGTGAGAGCTTTTGGGGGCAGAAAGAATCATTACTTCCTGCAACAGGAATGAAAATAGTAGGACTATATAAGACAAACAAGGAACTAACCACAGCCAGCACTTTCATCCGTCACTTTGGTGAGCACCCGACCAGTCTGGATATCAGAAAACGCCCAGTACTGCAAACAATTAAGAAGTCAAGATGAAAAAGATGAGCATGTTGGTGAATTTAACAAGAAAGTTTGATAATTTTGTCTAGCTGCGCACACACACACACACACCTGATCCTCAGAGGAGCTAAGCAGGTAGTCCCCTGTAGCATGGAGAGAGAGCCCGGTGACACCAGCCTCGTGGGCACGTACCACCTGGACGCAGTTACCCCCGGTGACAGACCACACACGTATGGTGCTGTCTGGAGATGCAGAGAAGACCACAGACTAAAACAAGAAAAACAACAAGTGTGAGGACAAAAGACCCAGCTGGGCTGGGGCTGGACGCGACAGAACTTCCTATTCTGGAAACAGACCTGGGATGGGTGGTAAATAACAGAGGTGACCTTCTTGGTGTGACCCTTAAATGTTGCCACGATCTGCTCCTCATTCTTGTCAAATACCACCACGTTCTTATCCGCTCCACCTGTTCAAGTTAGAAAGTTAGATTTACCTATAAATACCTACATTTTAAGTATTCATTCTTGGAGGGAGGAGAAAAAAAAGACTGTACCAGTAAGAACTTTGCTGGTGTCTGAAGGACACAGATCCAGAGCCAGAATACCAGGAACACTTGCACTGTGAAGACCCTAAAAAAAGAGTGCAGGGTAAAAATAAAATTCAATAAAAGCAAGTTATCTCTGATTAGATGGAAGACTTGAAAGAGCAATGCAAACTTACAACATGTGAAGCCACTTGGTGATATTTGCCAAGATCCTCAGCTCTAACCAAGTCCTCTGGAACAGTTTTGCCTCTCTGGAGAAAATATTTGTGTTCAGCATAAATGTCACAGATTAAATAAACATGTAAAAAAAAAAGATATAATACCTTCTTTCTTTCTGTGGTGAGGATGGTTGCTTTGTCTTGGAGCTACAGTCAGAAAAAAGATCACAATCAATTGCAAATTAAAACTTGATAAAGTATATTAACTCTTAAGGAGAAAACACTTTCCAGCACACGGCGG
>CAAE01014944.1:191355-234499 GCA_000180735.1 Tetraodon nigroviridis
TGTCGAAGGGTGAAGCTATGAAGCATAACAGCATCCTGCAGAAAAAGTATATATATTGATATTATTATGAAAACAAACTCAAAATAACTTTGATAGAAAAGGAAACTGTTGCACTTTAAGTTGAACATTACTTACCCACTCATCCTGAAGTGACTTAAGAATGGCAGGAATGCTCGTTGCCGAAGGGGCTTTGGGTCGAATAGGATGCGAGACTGAAAAAGAGAGATATTCTGCACATTTAAAGACTTTCATGAAAATGTATCTAATTTGGGCAGTAAACTCAAAAGACAATAAATCACTATATTTACACAAATACTAAGGTAAAATAAACCTGCACAGAATTTTTGCACAAAATAACATATTATACTCTTTAAATATTAGTTAGCGTGTTCATGGAAGTAGAAAACCACATTTATAGTTACGCCTTAAAAACTTTTTCAGCCATAGAATGTAATTTTATTTAATTATTTAACCTTCTAATGGGTGCCAATCAGCAGAACCCTAATAATCTTAAAGCCTGGAGAGTGGATTTAGCAGTAGTGTTATTTGTTCTGATCGTAACATCCATTTACACCCTGTAAATGAACACGTTAACACACAACATTCGCCATGATCGAAATGATGCCAACAGCCGTTCGATCATAGCTAAGGACGAGAGCACGATTCAGCTAAACAAAATCAAAATACACTCCACTTCTATATGTAAACTGAATATGGCTATTGCTCATTACAACGCTATCTATGTCGTTCTTAATTGTGAGTAATTAAAGCACAGCAAAGTAATATACATTTTATATCTACGAGCTGTTCTTCAGACAACGGTTGTCCATTCATCGGATCCGTCCCATTTTCGGCGATGTACTTTTCGATCAGCCTGCGCTCAAACACCTGGTTGGACACCGGGGAGACGCAAGGATGCTCCGGTACTTCGTTGCAGACTAAAAGAAAAGATAATTATGATTAAAACACGCATTACAACAATCACTAACTAGCACAATGTAGCAGTGCATGGCCGCCAATGTTAGCTAAACCAGCTAGCAAAATTAGCCCAGAGACTAGCTAACATGCGCCGTCTCGGTCCGGTTATTAATCACAATTTGACTTACTTGCACAAACTAAAGACATTTTTCCAACACAGTTATTGTGTCTCTTCCGAAAATGAAATCCAGTTAGTCCCGTATCGTGTAATTAATAACGCTGCTTTATACTTTACTTATGTTTGACTTAAACTGTAAGCAACACGCCGTCCTTTCATTGCCGCTACAAACGCATCTTCTTCTACGCCTCTTTTTACTTTTGGCGCTGAGTGTCACGGGTGCTTTACTGCCCCCTATCGGATAAAAGCAGCCATTGTTGACGTGCACAGACTATCGCAAGCAAATCAAAATTATTGTCGGCAATCAGAAGAAAAATGTCTTTGACACATTTATTTTGATTTTGTTTATAAAGTGATGATTTTGTACTTTATTGGTAGACAAGAAAGTATTTTAGGATCCAACAGTCGTGGTAATGTCACAACTTCACTGAAAATTTAAGTAACGAGATAGACCTCTTCTGTAACTTTTTTTTTTTACATATTAAAGTGATGCAGTGCAGACGAATCGTTATTGTCTTTTACACCTTTAGAACAATCCTAATTTTTCTGGACCAAGAATTAAATACAGCCCCACTGAAGGCCTAGGTATGGCATGCATAGCCCAAAACTGTACTGCAGTGTGTGTGTGTGTGTGTGTGTGTGTGTGTGTGTGTGTGTGTGTGTGAGTGTGACGTGTGAATTATAACAGTCAGGGATGCCTAATACGATTGTCAGCATCTGTAGCCACTGGGTTACTATCACTGTACAAATAACATTTTTCAGACACACTAACCAGTCTAACCACTATACACAAAAACAGTCACTCGGTATGGTCAGTGTAGGTCATGTTGGTCCTGAAGGACTGGAGGTAGGTCACAACCGAAGACTTCTGCTATCCATTTGCAGTACTATAACATTTTTATGAAACGTTTTTTTTCCACTGAAACAAAATGGCCTGTGCATAAGGAGATTCACATAAAAATGCTATGCAGTTGCTCATATTTTACTTTTAAAGGTATGTTTAAGTGATTCTCTATGTTTGTTTTATGTTTTTTGTCCCTCGGCTCTAAATCTTTGATTTATCAGATATTTAGTTTATCAGATGTGTAAACGCTGCACTCGTCTAACGCGGCGTTCTCGTCTAACGGGTTTGCAGAGAAGCGGTCCTGAGATTTCCTCCACTCTGCTTTGTCTTTGTCTTTCCTCAGCGGAAACCGAACACACTCCTCAGAGGACTGGAGACAGTCCGAAGACCCAGGCACAAAAAAAGAAATTGTTCTTTCCTCCTCATTAGATGCATTCTAGAAGGAACAAACAAGCAAACACACGATGAGACATTTCAGTCTGTGACAGATAAATGGATAAAGTTGAGTTTTTGCTCTATTATTTACATTATAGCGAGGGGAGTCTGAATCTGTCCGCCTGGTTAATTCTTGGATCTGAGCCTTTGGAGTGTCTACTGTCACAGAACTGTAACCCTGGGGGAAAAAAAGACAAAAGCAAGCGTTACTGACTGTTTTCAAATCTAACCAGCTCACATCATTTGGTCCATTAGCCCCACCGTTCGAGTTGGACTTGACCTCGGTGTCCATTTCCTGGGTGTTTCAGGCTGCTGGGCGTCACTGGTGCAGCCTGAGGGCAGAGGGCTCATCTGGCTGTAGTCCTGCGCACATCAACACAGACACACAAAAATCAGGCACAACCTTCGGCTATAACTCTTGGTTAATGTGCAGCGCTCCCGTCAGGGTCCGGGTCGAGTCTATTTTCATGGTTAGGGTCCGGGTCCGGGTCAGGGTCCGGGTCCGGGTCCGGGTCATCGTCATGCTTGGGAATTCTAAAATTACTAACACTGATAAGGTGAATGTATAAGATGTGACCCATTTGTTTTGTGTTATTATGAAAGATTGTGTGCCAGTAGTTGTAATTTGTGCATTCACAGCACCTCCTATTCATGCTCCTACCACAACCACAGAAGTAATAAGGCCTCCAGTCCGAGCTTACCTGGACGCTCACCTCAGGAGGGTTCGCCGCTGGCTTCGGCTTTCGTCTGAGGCCAGAGGTCAGCTGGGAGACGCTGCAACCTAGAAACCGCTTCAAGAAGAGGATTAAGCCAACCAAGGTCAGGAGCACTCCGGAAAAAGCGCGAAGAAAAGCGTAAACGGTGTAAACGGTGTTTTCTCTCTGTCCTGTAGAGATCACAAAGATATGATCCTGTGAAAGGGGCAGAAATTTGCATTAGGGACATTTTACCGCAACCTGTGACTCACCTCCAACCTGCAACACTGTTGATGACACCAGGTTGTGACTCCGGTCCCTGATTTCATAAAGCCCGCTGTGACCGCTCTTCAGACCAGTTAGGATGATTTCCTTCTTGGAACCGTTCCCTCTCAAAGAAATCAGGTCCCTGAAGCGCACGTCGCTGTTGGTGACCTGGCCGTTATGGATCAGCTGCACAGCACCAGAACGGAACGTGGTGCTCGGGCTCGTCAGAGTGCTTTGTGGGGATGAATGTAAGGATGCCGTGAGGAACGGGAAGGGGCAGGTTTATAGACTCCCTGACCAGACGGCTGAAATGGAAAGAGCGCGCTGGTTGCAGGGTGATGAACAGAGAGAGAGAGAGTGTCAGATGGAGAGAGAAAGATAAACCCAAGTTTAATAGGTCCTGCTCAGTCGATCAGCTCGGCATCGTCTTCTGTCTCACCGAGGACGCCGAGTCTGCTGTGCGACAGCACGTTCCCCGCTGGCGTTCCTCACGATGTAGTCGCCCTGGTCTGCCTGCGTGACTCCCTCGGCCACCCAGAGCTCCCCGCCCTGCTCCAGCCGACCCCGGCCGGCATGGGTGACCTCCAGGTCGGTGCGGTTCCAAAGCACGACTGGCATGGCCTCTTCTGGAGCTCCACTGGGAGAAAACTCCAGCAGGGAAGCATTTTCAGAAATGTTTTGCTCAAAGTTTTCCCCGTAGTACCTCTTGAGCGATACTATGCAATCTGGAGCAACATAAAAGACAGACGAATCAGTGCAAAGCTCCTAAAATATTATGACAAATCTGTTAGATTAGAGTACCTAAAACTTTCAACCTGAGCGTCTCATATGCAAATCCAGATGACAGTTTGATACTATAAAGTCCCTGATCGCTCTTCGTCACTTCTCTCAAGACCAGCATCCTACCTTTGGTCAGTTCAAAGCGCGGGTCTCTGACCTGCCGTCACAAAGCACAGAGGCTCCAGATACTCAAACACACTGAAAGAAATGAACGAATCAACCAAAAACAAGACAAGAGGGCGGAGAGTTTCCCTCACAGAGGTGTTTTCCAGCAGAACGCGCTTGGGTTCCCCAGAGTCCGGCGTAAACGTCACGGTTCTGGACGTGGAATACACGGGCAGACGGAACTCCTTCCCAGCACACACCTCTTCTCTCTCGCCTGTCCACATGAATGTGTAGGTAAGCGTTCTCACAGACCACATTTTGACTGTAACAACACACACAATTATTAGGGGAGAGGTGAGTAATCTGTCCCAGACACACACAAATTTGTCTGATCCAATTCTCTAAATAAAATTGGTTGTGTTTATTTCCATTCTTCTGTTTTACTGTTCTAAAAAAAAGAGCTTTGCAGCACAAATAGGTTACTCTTCAGCAAAGGTGTTGAACAGCCACCGACCACTTCACATTACCACAGTCTGCAGGTGAGATATGACTAATTAAAGACAAATAATACATTTAATGCAATAGAAAACGTGCATCATAATCTTACCCGTGGCTAAATGGAAGGAGGAACAGGGTCGTGAAAAGCACAGATGGAGACATTTTCCCCTGCGTGGACATCAGAATTATTAGGACTGCGTCGTTTATTTGACTGGCTCATCAATCCTAATGTCCATCTTTACGCAGGAGGGAGCCAGATTACAACCAGAGCGACGTTTGACCCTGGAGAGGGTTGGTACAGACGTTCAAATGCATCTTCTTGCACCTAAAAACAGCTACTTTAAGCCACCGAGATGTCCGTCGTGTTTTGCAGGCGACGAGCAACATAATAACAGCACAGAAGCGCTCTTGCGGACGAAGGGTCACCAGGGAGACCCGAAATGATCGGACCCCTCTGATAATGATACTATTATTGTTATCATTATCAAATGATCAGTCTCACCTGAACTCACCTGTGAAACAAGTGCGGATTAAATCCGCTCCTATTTTTCCAAACGTTTCTATAAATTGGGGACACCGTCAAAGGCAGATGTGCGCATGCGCGCCGCCTCCATCCATGGCGCAGAAAGATGCGCCGAGCGCTGCTTCATCCAATAAAGTATGAATAAAAAAATGTTGCTTCACTCACCCACTTCTCTAATTAAGCAGAAGCTACGTATTACACAGTTCCCAAAAACTACATTGACGGAATTCATTTGTGTTTGGATTCATTGCTGATCGGGGTCACTTGGAAATTTTCTTATTTATCAAAGAAAAACCACAGTTTTTTCAGTAAAGAGAACTTTAAACTAATCCAAAATACACTCTATACGTTGCTAATGTGGTAAATGACTCTTCTAGCCTCAAATGTCTGGTTCTTGGTGCAGCATCTACATGTGGTGTGTAGAGGCCCACTTTCCGCAACTCTCACTCCAGAGTTCCACAGCGTGTTTGCTCATTGCTTCAGAAGGCTAATGGATGATTGGGAAACCATTCTGCATTCATGTTAGCACAGCTAAAAACAGTTTAGCTGGTTAGAAAAGCTATGAAACTGACCTTCCGTTGAGCAGGTTGAGTATCTGGAGCATCACATTTGTGATAGATTAAAAGCTCAAAATGGCCAGAAAAAGAGAAGAGTACTGGCAAAGAAAAAGCCATATCTGAGACTGGTCAGTAAAAGAAAACAACACAGATATTGAGTAAGATTGGAAAAAAAGTGTTAAGGACAAATGAATCGAAGACTGAGGTGTTTGGATCACACAGAAGAACAGTTGCGAGATGCAGAACAACTGCAGAGACGCTGGAAGAGTTCCTGACGCCGTCTGTCAAACATGGTAGGGGTGACGTGACAGTCTGGGGTCGCTTTGGCGCTCGTAAGGTGGGAGATTTGTTCAGGGTAAAGGGGATTTTGAATAAGGAAGGACATCACTCTTGTGGGGGAGCTTCTAGGGGTGTAATTTCCCCTTTTATTACCTTTGCCAAAGGGTTAGGGTTAGGTGACAGCCGGGGTGTTTGTCCGTATATTTGATTGCATTACAAAAAAACCGCAAAAACGAAAATGAAAAAAGGGCGTAGTAATAAGTCAGTCTATGTCGAGGGAGTGCAGGAGTATAACAACAAATGGGATTAAAAATGGAAACTTTAAAGTGTCAAAGTTTTAACATTTAACATTTATCACGCTGCCATGGTCACAAACTGGTCGGACTTTTCAAGCTGTCGCTCAGAGACATGTTCTTTCCTGATTATATCCCTGTACTCCAGCTGTTCTATTTAATGTTTGCAGTGGGTTTAAAGAGTCAACACACCTCTGTTACAAGACCGAGACAAACAAATATAAGAGGATAAAAAAAAAATAAACAAAAATAATAATGTGGGTACATAAATGTGCACACCCTCCTGCAGTTGGAAGCATTCAGAATCAAGTCAACAGTGACCAGAGGTCAGCGGCTAACATTTACACAATAGTGACTATTCCCAAAGAAGGTTCAGCTGTTGCTGCATCCGAAAGCAAAATTCAGAGAGCTTTAAAAGTCTCCAAGACAATCGAGTGTCTGGCAGTGGGGCTGTTACGGTAGCGTAAAGTCCCACAGTCCCTGAAGGTGTCACGAACGTCCTTCTGGCCGTGTGCGCTTCAGGGCCGAGGAGCGTCTAGGAGGAGCCGCCCTCTGGACGTTCGCACGGTTTCTGAGCGGAATAAATGTCAGTTTTAAATATATAGGTTTGAATTGCATCACTCGTTTTTTTTTTTTACTTGAAAAGCAGGTAGTGACTATTATCAACTACTTTGTATAGACGCTCACTCGCGGTTGTTTTCTATCTCGAACGATCATGTTGTTGTTCTTCGCGTTGGTCGCCTTTTCCTGCCTCGGTAAGTCAAAATAATCAGCGCTTATGTGGTAGTAAAATCTTTAAATGCACAAGAAAATGCACAGAGCACTTCTTAGAAAACAACATGTTGTTCCATTATAATGTATTTTGAGAGAAAGTGTTTTTGAATCTCCGGTATTGGTCGATTAAAAAAGTCGTTAATAGTTGCCATGTGTTTTTAAAACTGGCATTGGTCGAGTTATAAATAGGTAATTAAATTGTTAAAGATAGTAAATGATGGAGTCTCATCAATGATGGAGATAGTAAATGATGGAATTTCATCATTTACGCCCCTTTTGGAAAACAAATGGACATATGAATATTTTTTTTAATATATGTGTTTTTCTGATTTAAGGTTTTTCAACGGGAGTTGAAAATCGAAGGATTTGTTATGGCAGACAGCTTTTTCTACCAACTTCCTTTAATCCACAACTTTACAAAGGGCCGATTTACTTTACGCCCAGAGGTAAAGGACAAGCTTACCGAAGGACCATCATGGACAACGGACAGGTAACCATCCATCCGCCAGAACGCATCAGTGCACTGAAGTGTCTGTCCTGAGTAGATGTGTTTTTATTCTTCAGCCAAACCATCCCCGTCTCAAAGTTGGAGCCGGTCCCTGTTCTTTGACTGACCTGAGAGAAACCGATGATGGGATCTATTCTGTCTCATTTGGTGGGAATCGGATCACTGATATCATTGATCTGGAAGTTTTGGGTAAGACTATTCTCCCCTGTAATACAATTTCAAAAAAAAAACAAAACAAAAAAACCCCAAACTTGATAGCTAATGTGTGTCTGCAATAAGCCCGTTGTGATTTGTGCTCCTGCAGACTGTGCTGATGACGTCACCAGGACCTACTGGCATGCGCTGTCCATCAACGTTCCCAGAGATGCTCACTATCTGGAGTTCACGCCACTCAGTGGCGGAGAAGCAACCGTCCTGTGGAACCGCACTGGATCTCAGGCCAAGAAGGACAAAGTACAGTTTAAATGGAACGTCATTGATGTTTTCTACCTGACTCAGGCCGACAACGGCTACTACAACCTCAGGAAAAAAGATAACACTTTGATGAAAAGGAAAAGGCTTCAGGTGGAAGGTAATAAGATAAAATATCATGTGTATTTGTACGTGGTTACAAGTATGAGACAACTAACTGTGTGTTTCACCCAGCCACTGAATTAGACCTCAGCGCCGAAGAGGATGAGCGCCTCTACATCCGGTTTCCCTTCACCTCAGCCACGCTGAGTGTGACGTATATCCGAGATGGGGAGAGCGAAGAGCACACGCTGATTGACAACGGTATCACCGTGAGAGACAGCATGCAGTATTCCTTCAGAAGGAGGTTTTATAAGCTGAAAGACAGCTTTGAGATTAACCCCGTGGAGAGAAACGACGGCGGCACCTTTTATTTCAAGGACCAAAACGGCAACCTGGCTCATACTGTAAGGTTGAGGGTTGAGAATGGTGAGCGCACACACGTCGGGGTCCAGCAGAGACGCCTACGTCTTGGACCTGGACCAACTCACCTGTCTTCTTCTGCCTTCCAGCGACTCTTCCTACCTACGTTTATATTATTGTTCCCATTCTGGCAATCCTGCTGTTGATCTGCTGCTGCTGTTGTGTGAAAAAGTGCTGCTGCAAAAAGAGTTCCTCCAAAAGAACCGAGTCAGAACCGGCCGTTCAGTACCAAAGTCCGGTCAGTGTTTCTGTCGATGCGTTTGTTGTGGAGTTGGTGCTGGTGTTTTTATCTCGGTCTTCCTGCTGCAGGCTCAGACTCAACCATCTGTGCCTTACTATGGGGCACCAGCAACTCTGATCAGTTATCAGCCAGCAAAGCCCGACGCTCCGGCAGGACCTGCGCCACCTTACTCCACCGGCCCACCGGTGGGTTTTCCAAGGGGTTTGGGAATTCTAGAGGGCACCCTGTCACACTTTCTCATCACATGACGACGACCTGTCACCGTCAGGGTTTACGACCTCTTTAGGCAGCCTGTTTTGACACAGACACTGCTGACACTGTCTCCTGGCTCTCTTCCAGGCGGCAGCTCCGTCTCAGCCCACAGCCTCGCCAGCTGCTTTCAGCGCCCAGCCCAACTTCTTGTCCACGGATGTCGAACCCACATTTGAGCTGAAAGGATCCAACTTCCCCTCTGCTCCCCTGTTTAGCTCCGACTCAACGTCCGCTGATGTTTACACCTCTGACAAGCTCAATTTTCTTTAGGTATTGTGCTAAATAATCAGGAATGGGCTAAATTCAGGTCTCTGAGAATCGCTGGGAAATTTTCATACACACGTAGACAGTTAGAAATACCCAGAAACCAGCAGGAAACCACTAACATTAGGTACACTCATAACATTTATAGACATTAGAATATAGTATAGTCGTTTTTAATAAGAGTGTTGTCTGTGTAGGTTCTCAATCGTCCAGGCCATAGTTGTCCAACAGTAGACTGTGTGTTCATCTGGACTGGTTTATGTTTTCTTTGAAAACGTTTCGCCTTCTATCCAAAAGGCTTCATCTCAACTGATGAAGCCTCTGAATATTGAGATAATAATATCACTACAGTGTTAATATTGTCTCGATATTTAGAAAGTGGTTGCAGTTGGGAACAACGCAAAGAGTAAAACCAAAATAACTTGAACAGTGAACAGTGCAAAATCAAGAATGTAGGAAGCCGTTTATCTCAGATTCCTCAGGTAAGGAAGAACAAACCTCACTCTCTGCTCTTCCACATTTTTTATATAAAGAGTTTTTTTGGTTGGGTTTTTTTTTTAATATACATTTTGTATACATCTGTGGTGTACTCATAGAAAGGGTGAGTTTACAGGTGAAGATGTTGAACTGCAGCCATCTGTATAAGCAACCGTCTATTTCAATTTAGAACATTTATGTGCCTGACACACTTTGTTTTTATTGTATCTAAAGTGGAGCTGTCTTTTTTCTCTGTAACTCTGCCTAAATGAGGGTTGCATCTGTGACTATTTACATGCTGCATAATGCTGTTACATTTGTAAGACATGTTTTTTGAAAATATGTACCAGCTTTCTTGTATACTGACTGATGCAAAATCAGTAACACTGTTGACATTAAACCTCTTTTCCTTGAATTGCAAACAATCTTTTAAGTTTTAATGTTGCCTTTTCAATAATATTGTTAGGAATAGCTGACAATTGCTGACCCAAATGACTCCAAGTTCTCATGCTGACTATAAGAACTTTTCCTCTCACAAACTCATAAAGAAACAACATCTTTTGATTGATATTGTATCTATGTCCAAGACCAGATGATGCATTTACTCACACAATTTTGGGAAAATACACACACACACACACACACACACACACACACACACACACACACACACACACTATAAAAACATTATGGTTCTGTGAAAATATGGTTGCTCTTGTGTCTGAGAGCTTCATCCTACTCTGAAGCCCTGGAAGAGCATTAACCTCCACCAAGCAGACTCGTTCATAAAAAATCCAGGATCTCGGATCCAGGATCTATACACAGGCAGTAGTAATACAAGGTTACACAACGTTATAGGTAAAATGGTGAGCTGGCCCCTCTTCTGTGGTATGCTGCTCGGTGAGCGTGTGTTTGTGCTCCGTGGAGCAGCTGCTTCTTTTTATCCGTCATTGTGTTGAGGAAATTCCGCTGGCAGCGGGGGCGCTGCGCCAGCCCGGCGGGTGCACAACGTGAACGTGGCTCAAAGCTCACGGCACACTTGATATACACATAACAAGAGACGCTGCGTGCACGCTGTCACTCCTATTATCGTTCGTTTTTCAATGAAGTCGCCGATCGACGCGCGGTCAACTCATTTGCAACGAAAACCAGCGACGGACGTCGTTGGTGGTAAAAAGTCCGACAATCCGCGAACGTCTCACGGACGCCCTTCCGGGCATGTGTACTTCAGGGACCTCCTTCCGAGCGGTTGCGTGCCACAGCGGAATGCGTGTACAGATCTAACTCATTTTATACTGTTTATTTATTTATTTTAATTTGCTACACAATTAAACATTGTGGCGTCGTATCAGGAGCTACTTTAAACAGGTTTTTTTTAAAAAACTGTTTTCTACCACGAGGGGTCATGCTGCTGCAGATCTTTCTGTTGACCAGCTTTTGTTGCGTTGGTAAGTTAATCTGTTTAGTTGTTCTTTCTCACTATCGATACTAGTGTAATCTGTGGATGCAAAATATTATGCATCAATTTAGTTTGAAGACAGTGTCGATCTTTTTTTAAATGTATATATATCGGTGCTCGGAACCGATTCGCACACGTAAGCGTTTTCTGACTATAATCAGGTTGTTTTTCTTAAATATCTCTGCAGGAGTCGCTGATTAAATAATACAAAATACACAAATATTTGGATTTGTAAACGTATATAAATAGAAAATAGGGGACGCCGCCTTCACGTTCACGTCTGGTTTGGTCTCCTCGACATAAATAATTATATGTTTAGAATAAATTATTTTCAGCCAATAATTACAAATCCTATCAATAAAGAGCTCCTCTTTGTCACTGTAACCATGCACCCCAAACCAGTTTCTGTCTCAGATTATCGCTAATGTATTTCTGATTTTATGCAAATATAATACTACGTAAATATGTTTTGTTAATGTAACGTTTTATAACATGACCCAAAACGTGTTTTCTTGGCAAAAATTGAAAAAAAAATTCTATCACATGTCTCCATAGCAACATAAACACACTACTTGGAAAATATTACTTTAAACACGTTTGGTACTTTAAACTATGATTTTTTTTTTTTTAAATAAATTGTGGTTTTCCATGACCCTTAAGGTCATAAATAAAGGCAATTTTTTGCAGGTGATTTTTTTTTAATCCACTGTTGTTAAATACACCTATGTGCATACTTCCACATGGCATCATGAGTAAATACATTCACTTACCATTAATAATGCCTTCATGTGCAAATGAGGAGTTCCTAGTTCATTCAAAGGAGACGTGTTAGGCCAAGCTCACTTTTTCGGTGCATCAGAACACATATTTTGTGTATCCGGAGTTCTGATGAGACCAGAACTGATGAAGCCTTTTGGATAGAAGGCGAAACGTTTTCCAAAAAGAAAATTGAAACGTCCAGATGAACACAGAAGCTTTTCTCGGATAACTATGACCTGGATGACTGAGAACCTACACAGACATGTATCCGGAGTGCCTTTCCACTTTATAAGGTTCACTTCTGAAAACAAATTCAATGTTTTTGTAATGTGCCAGATTAAGAGAGCGGAAGCACTCTATTTTAAACTTCCTCTGGACTGTTGCATAACAGCTGATTTGAATAAGTCCTCCCTTGTCGCTGCGTGTCTCCTTCGTGCAACCACGGCCCATCTTACTTAAAAAAAGTCATTTGTTGAAGGTTCCAGCTCCAACACCGGCTTTGTTTTCATGCCTCTTCCAGGCTGCTCTTTGGATGTTAGCGTCGACTACAGGGACAGCTACAAGATCTGGCTGTCCAGCAGGGCGAAAACGCTGGAGGTCAGGTACCCGAAGGGGTCCGACCCCGTCGTCTTGTGGAACAGCTCAAACCCTCTCCTGCCTGAAAGCAGCAGCCGGAGGTGGGTTGGCTATTTCTACATGATGAATAATTTAACCCAGGCTGATATCGGCCAGTACGTAACGAGGGACAAAAATGGGTTAGAGCTGGAAGTCTATAACATCCACGTTAGAGGTGAGTTTTTATCTAAAAAAGACAATGACCCCACTTTGCTGTCTTCCCTGCCGCCATGAGCGAGTTCTTTCTGTTCCTCGTGTGTTCCAGAAAACACAAAATCCTACAAACGCAAAAGTGGAGGAACCATCTGGATGGGTTTCAGGCTGGACCCCGAGTCCTGCAACGTTTATTTCTTCTCGGACAGCAAGATGAGCATGATCCAGATGGTCAGCAGAGGAACAGTGACCAGGGACGTGTACTACTCCGGCTGTTCCTACATGGAGCTGGAGCAGCCGTGCGCGATTTATTTTACTTACATCAAATCGACTTGCAAAGGTCAGTTTGAGTTCCGGGATCAGAATGACAACAAGGCCTTGGTGGTGACCTTGGACGTTGAGCGTAAGTACGTTTTGGGGTGTGTCACAATCGCCGAGTCACTCCAGATCCTTCCTGATGGGTGTGTAATGTTCGTTTTCTTCCAGCTGAGGAGCTGAACCTGTCGCCCGTGGGGATAACCCTCGGGGTGCTGAGCATCCTCTCGGGCTGCTGCGGCTGCTTGAAGTACTGCTGCTGTGGAAGCAGCTCTTCCCAAAAAGAGGAAGAGGAAGAGGAAGAGGAAGAGGGGGAAGGATCTCCTGAAAACGAACCTGCGGTGCGACACAACGAGGCGAGGCTGTTCCCCATAAAGCAGCCGGTCACCTGAGCGTGCGCGCTGGTGTAACTGGACAGGTCCTGGTTTTCCTTGCTAACCTTGTTCCCGTCTGACTGCAGAATGACAGCGAGACCGTGCGGATCAAGTTGGAAGATTCTGCTCCGGATGGGTACGGCTTTGCTCAGCCCTCTTCCAATGAAACCGGCCCGCTGGTCAGTGTCACGTTTACTGAGAGAAGCGCCTGTCCGTGCACTCTTTCCTCTCCACTAATGAGCCTCTCTAACCTGCAGATGCAAACTCCTCCGCCTGGGGCCATTAAATACCCCCAGGTATGACTCCAGGCCCACAAACACCCTCAGACTGGCCGCTTTCACTTCACAGATGGTTTAGTTGCCAAACATTTGTTCCTAATCACTGCTCCCGTCACTGAGTGGATGATATTGATGAACGTCTCTCTCTAAAAACCAAAACATTTCAAAAAACCAAAACATTCCATTGATTTAAATTAGAAAAACCTGCTCTAATTGTCTACAGACGGACAGCAGGATGGTGCAGTTCTTACCACAGTTGCGTCCCGATTAGCATCAGCACCGGTTCATCAACTCCAGCAGCTGTACCAGCTGTACCAGTGTGTACTGTCACCGCGGTAACCTGCTTGTAACGCGTCTCCTTCTGTGTCCAGGCTTCTGGGTCAGACCAGGGGGCCATCCACGGCCCCTCGTCCATCATCTCGGAGCCGTGCTTCACTGTGAAGGGATTGAATTTTCCCTCTGCGCTGAGTTCCGAGTCCACTTCCCATGAAGTCTACACTTCAGACAAGCTCAACTTCAGCTAGAAACCCTGAACAACAGTCGCCCACGCTGCACTGCCGGAACAGCTTTGCCTTTCAAATGTGTGTACCTGCGCTTATGTCCCTGACCTCCTGTTTGCTCGTTCAGAAACATCGACACGTGACGCTCCACTTCTACTGTAGCTCAGATTAACGTCCCTTTTTTTTTCCAGTAAACACCTGAACTGCAAATATTTATGAACGCAGTCATCTGAAAATGTATTTTTCTTCCATCACGGGCTCCCTAGATTCTTCCACTCCCCAAGAGTTTGGGGCCGGTGGGAATGTTTCCCCTGGGCCAGGTTCCACTTGCTTGCTCAGTGTCTTTCCTTTCTCCAAATGTGCGTTCATCTTTATGTACATAGACAAAATAGCCGTTTAGGTGAGCGTCATGTCGATTTGTTTTCACTTTTGAATCGAGGTATTTTAGGCTAATTTGAGCTTAAAGGTTTTTTTGAACAGACTGGTGCCTTTTTCAGCCACAGAGGAGGTTTAAGCTGTAAGTGACCGGCAAACTCAGTTGAAACAAAGATCTCTCTAAACCTCTACCTCACCGTCTTTACTACCTGAATTTTAAAGTCTCTCTTGCTTCTCCTGCTGCTGAAGGAGAAACTCTGTCGTTCTCACTGTTGTGTCAGAGATGTGACATTTCATGCACTTCCTTCACATTTAAAGCCTAAGCCACCTTACCATTTTTCAGAACTCATTATTTATATGCATGTTTGTTGTTTGTTGGATGTGGTATTTATGTGATGCATTTATGTGTTGGCTGTATATTAGAAAATGAAGATTGTAGAATATATCTGTGCTTGAATCACATTGCTAGTATAGTGAGTCGAGTATTACTGATTTGAAATACACTAACTATAAGCACCAGTTGCCTTTAACACACCTACTGTATTTAAACAGCCTTAACCTAGTTGAATTAACATGCCTACAGGGATCGTGATACTGACCTCGTTACTTTGAATTGTACGCCTTGAAATCGTGCATTTGTAACCATTTGTAATCATCAGTAAGACATATCACTCTGTTACCAAACTGAAATTGTCATGTGTTTTTGAGCTGTTACTTGCAATAAATGTAAACCATGTGAAGAATCGTATTTCGGAGACACATTTCTTTTGCTCTGACTGGTTTCCACCTAGTTCATCATGGCTGACGTTCGGTAATCCCAGGCATCCACGTGTAGGAGGGGCTGACGTTTGCTGCTCCAGGCTGAGATGACAGAGAGGAGAATGGTGGTACTGGGGTGGTGTCATTCCACTCGAGTGGAAAAGCATCACCGCTGTGAGCCTGGTGGGTCAACAGGATGTCTGGTTGACTGAGCAGCAGGGAACCGGTGAGGGAAAAAGATCAGAAAGGATCCGCTTTACTGTGGTTAAGAATGCCACTTTGCTCGGTAAGACAATATAAAGGTGGCCACCTTCAGTTCAGCAAATGCTAAATTGCATAATTGTTTTACAGATTAGGAATCTGGCCAGGTTTGAATAATCTCCGGATTTGTATTCTTCAGGGTGGTTACGAGCTGTTGCAGCCTCAGCTGCTGTTTTACACTGACAGAAGCAGCTCTGAGTGTTGCTCCTCTGCTCTTCTGACCCGTTTTATAGATTTTAGTTGTGTGTTCAGAGGTCCACTTTTCCATTTTCTAATTTCACTTCATTTTCATAAACTATCATTGCGTTTAACCAAAGATCTGTTTCCTAGGCTGGGTGCGTTTCATTGCTTGTCTGTGATTGGTCGATTAGATACCAGCACCAACGCACCAATCGCTGTCGAGTATCCCTCGACCACACAAACATGTAGTGAGACTTGTGGGCGTGTACAGATTCAGTCGTCCAATCATCTTTGGGCAATGCCACACAGATATTAGCATAAAAATATGTGATTGTTTTTTTCTTCTAAATAATGTAATAAAGAAATATTTCTCATTTTAAAATCCCACACTTTAATTACCTTTAATGGTTTGACATGTCTACAGAAACCATCAGCATAATATTTTCTTAGACCAACAATTACCATCATATTTTTCTTTCACCTCTTCTTGTCACTAGTCTCCTTTCCTCTTCTCCACCGCTCTCAAACGGCCCTCCAGGTTCCTCAGCCGGGTGTCCGTTGAGCAAGGCTTTTCAGAGTCTGATTTCAGCAGATTCAAAAGAACGCAGCCCAGAACCAGTCCCCACAGCCGAACCGCCGTGGTGTCCGCGGTCGCGTTCTTGTCGGTCACAATCAGACCGAAAAGCCAGAGAGCCAGGACGGTTTTCACCACCCAGAACACCCGCTTCAGAACACAGATCAGCAGATGGAGGAGCACGCTCAGCACCCAGTAGCCAAAGAGAGCCAGGAGGCCCCACTGGGCAATGGCGGTCACACCCTCCGGAGTGAAAAGAGGTAACCTCACCGCAACTGTGAGGAGAAACAAAGAAACACACCTTTTTTAACCAAAGATACAGTCAGAAAAAGCAATGATCCGAATAGGTTTTTGTTTTTCCATTAAGACAACGAACGCACTCTTGGCAGAAAAATCGCCCGAGGCAAGTCTGCTTTTTTTTTATCTGCTCTTAGGAGTTTTTTCACTCAGTGGAGGCGGAACACACACAAACACACACACGGCAAAACACTGAGCCCGGTGCGACATCGGCACACACAGCGATGAGCACAGGGCCCCTGGAACCTACTGTCAAATCCCGTGACCCTGAGGATCTCTGCGACGTACACAGCGATGACGTTGAGGCCGCTGGCGGCTCCCTCGGCCAGGAATCGGATCACCGTCTCCAGAAACTGTTCAGAGGAAGAGCGGAGATGTGTTTGACTCTCGGACCAGGAGAAAAACACTGATTTCAACAGATTCGTCCAACGATTCCAACGATCACAGCCGAGCAGCTGAACCGTTCCCGCAGAAACAAACACATATCACACACACACACACACACAAAGAGCAGCGTGGGCAGCCAAGGTCACGGGCGCTGCGGAAGGTTGGACAAGTGTCTTATCGGCACCTGTTGCACGACTGGCACGAGGACTGCCCGAGCACGTCGGCGCAGCAGTCAGGCATTTGTCAGCTGGTAAGTCTATACGTCAAACCTGTTCTTGAGCCTTACGGCTGGATCAGAGACGCGATCGCCTCAAACAAGCAGCCACACACAAGTCGGTAACTGCTGTGACTGGTTTTACACCCAGGGATCAGCTGGTAAACGGATGGCACGTCTGAAAAAGTCAACATCCTGTCAGTGACGGGAGGGCATTCAGGTCCATCCAGTTACTGAGGTGGGATTGATCAGTGACAATAGTTGACTGAACCAGTGAGTTATTGGTTTTGGTTGCATGTAGGTGGAAGGCTGGAGAAGAGAAGAGAAGAAAAGAAAAGAAAAGAAAAGAAAAGAAAAGAAAAGAAAAGAAAAGAAAAGAAAAGAAAAGAATGTTCTGTCCTAAAATCATCTAGCTGATGACAGGGTCATCAGGCCTCAGTGTTGAATCAAGCGTTTGCCAGCATCACTATTTAAATTTGGCCATTTGTTGGATAAAAAACGAGAGAAATTACAGAAGAGTAATAGAGCCACCCATGAAAAAAGAGAAGATTTTTTTCATCAGTCACATGAGAAGAAAGTGGAGAACCAATGTCAACAGTAAATCTTCTGAGACTGAGAACCGCCGTGGCTGCTTCTACAAGTGTCGTGCAGACAGTTAGAAGACTTGCAGAAAATGTAGCAACAAAGAACTTGGTTTTTTTACTCTCGCGGCGTCTTGACTGACCACATATTCCTTGTATGAGGGTTTTTCGTGCTAACTGGATCTATGTGGACTCAGCGAATGTCGGTTTCTGTCCAGTGACGACATTTCTTTCTTCAACATTATGTTTTTTTGAGACATTTGCCCCTTTTTTTCTGGACATTTAGACTAAAAAAAACCTCCCCCTTAGTTTTTTTTCCCCCATGGGTAGCCCTAATCTTCTTTGGTAGGAAATCCAGCACTAATTAGGGCACATAAGACTATTTCACACGAGAACCAGAGTCAAACCGGTTTTGGGAGTTGGTAGGCGCCTCATCTTTTGGCGTGCACGCGCTCGGAGCTGCAGATCCATGTTGAACGAGTTCGGCTGACCTCCGACACACAACTGCTGCACCACAAACTATTCACAGGCACGACTACAGAGAGGGTTTCTCATGCACACGTCTGCGTCCAGGGTGCACACAAGCATGCTCAGAACCTTGACAGTACACAGGGACGAGAGCAGGGCCCCCGTTTCAGGGGCCACATCTGAGGACAGGCTAGTTGGAGGGGTTCTTCTTACCATGGCCATCGTATAGACGTTCTCCTGACCGAGCAACGACTCGAGGAACAACACTGCACTCTGGGGAAGAGGGAGTCAGGTTGGGACGGAAGCAGGGAGGGAGCAAAGTGTGTGTTGGGTGAAGAGGGGGCAGGGATGTGGGGAGGCATGGGATAAGGGCAAAGATGATGAGGGGATCAGGAGGGAAGATTTACACCACGAGGGGCAAATACGGATGGTTGGACACAGGTGGAAGGGTGGGAGTTCAAAATTAGTCATCAGATATTGATTAAAGAACATCAGCCAATCAAACAGTGAGGTTAGACCCAACGGCTGAAACAGAAGGTTGCAGAAAAGAGGAGTAAACAGGAGGTGTTGCACCGCGCTGGTACCTCAACAGCTGAGCGGACGACGCCGATTCCCATCGCAGACTCCGCGTAACGCTGGACCTCCCGGTAGGTTCCTGCCAGCAGATCCCCCAGGGTCAACCCCGCCGGGTTTCCCTCTGCCGACTTGGCCTTGTCGGTTCCTGCCGGAGTAGCAGCCCAGCTCACCGCCAGAGCGAGCACCAGCACAGCCACGGGGAGGAAAAGGCGAGCCTTGGCACCTCCGCCGCGCCCGGACGCACCAAAAACCATGGTCGGAGAGGCGAAAACAGCAGCGGGGAAGAAAGGAGGGACGCGGAGAGAAAGAGGAGCAGGTCCGAACCGCAGCTAGGAGCAGGTCTGGCAGCTCGCTGAGCCAAGACGGGCTTGTCAGACAAAGACTTAAAAATGGCTTCTGCTGAGCGCATTCATTGGATACAAGCGAGAGGTGGGGAAAAAAGAAAAAAGGGAAGAGAAACTCGCCGAGGCTTTTTAAAAACCACACACAAGGAGGCGGGTTTGGGAGCTCTAGGACTCAATCAGACCCAAACTAGTGGACGCAAGCTGAGATTTTAATTATAAACTTTGGCAACGGCGCAAATGTCCAAAGCGAGACGGCTGCGTCAAGGACGCTCCGGAATTACCAGCAGCTATATTTGGTAAGAAAGCGACCGGCGGGGCCCCAAGAAGGACGGCAGGGAGGAAATCAGGAGGAAAAACAAGCAAACAAAACGTGGAAGTGCAGAAAGGATCCCGCAACTTTCAAACGCGACCGGAAAGGAAGGAGAAGGCGGAGGCGCTGAGCTCGAGCACGAGTCCGACAAAGCCGCTTATTTCTGCGCCGATTCGCTGCTCTTGTGTTCGCCCGCTTGTTGGAAACGCGCTGCAGGGCCAGATTAGGTTGCACAAGCTTTTAAAAAGTCCCTTTGGACGCTGCTGCCACATGACCCTCCAGCCTCCCAGCGCTTCTGTTCCGACCGTCAAACACGTCTTCATCCCAGGGAGGAGGAGGAGGAGGAGGAAGAGGAGGATGAACACACACTTGCACACTGGGACTTGTGGTTTTGTTGCTCCGGGTGAAACCGGTGGTCTTGGTCACCCGGTTGGACTAATAAAAAGCAGAATCAAACTTAGAGAAGGAGTTTTCTTGAGCCTAACTTCACTAAGTCACGTTTATTTCTGTTTTTCCTTCATCCCTGAGGAGGTCCGATTCCTCACAGGCCCTTCAAGTGATTCTCCTCCTCTGCTTTTATTAGAAGGTTTGATAACAATAAACAACAGGAACCTGAAAACATCAGCCGGACAGTTTAATGTCGTACAAACCAAGCACAGAAGAGGCAGTTTCAGATCAAAATGTGAACCAAAAAATACACAGCAATGACAGACGGAAGTACACAAAGTACCCACAATTGTACATAAGTTACTGAACCGGGAGGAGTTTTATTTTCTCACCCCAGTTCTGGACAGGTGTGTTACCTTGATGTGAGCTCCCAGGAGAACAGGACCATCAGAGGAGAGAACGTTTGTCTTCTGGAACTTCGTCGTCCAGTCCGGAGCCTCTGCTGACCTGAGGAGACCTGAGCCACCGTGTCGCTGACAGGAGGAAGGGTGGGTGCTCCTCTCCCTCAGCGCTGTGTGTGTGTGTGTGTGCGCGTGTGTGTGTGTGTGGCATCAGCCGATGTAAATGCGGTGGAAGTCGTTGGCTCCGAAAGCGGCGTTGCACTTGGGGCACTTCCTCTGGCGCGTGTCGTAGCGCGTCTTGACGCACTCGAAGCAGAAAACGTGGAAGCACTTGGTCAGCACGGCGTCCTTCACCCTGGAGTTGCAGCACGGACACGTCAGACGGGCCTGGCGGAGGGAAAAGGAAAGGCTGGATGAAGCAGAGAAGGTCTGGCTCTGGGCCCCTCTGAGCTACAGGAACCAGGGCTAACCGAGCTGAAGACCGCACAAACAGGTTTCCTTTCTACTGATGCAACACGAGGGCATGATATCCAACGCGCCGTCAGAGCTGACCTTGTATTCGCTGATCTCTTCGTTCAGAATGTCGTCTCCATTGCTGATTTTCTCAGCTGGTTTCTTGGCCTTCTCAATCTTTCTTCTCAGTTTGGAGATGTCCTCCTGAAAGACGGGATTATATGTGTACATAAATATATATACGGTCACCGTTGAACTAGACTTGGGCAGTCTCTCGTGCAAAAAAGCTTAAAAGTCCAAATGTTGCAAAAGCCCGGTGTTTTGTTATGAGTTCAGATTTCCAGAACTACAGATGCAAAGGTTATTTTTGTTTCCTACTCGTCTGTGCTCTTTGTAAAGTAAGTAGGTGTGACAGCACAATGCTGCAGTCTCACCACAAAGACGTTTCGGTGCACAAGCACGGTGCTACTGTACGCCTAGCGTGTTGATACCTGTGCTCGGCGGGCATTAAAGGATTCTTTCTCCCTTGAGATGCTGTTCTCCACCACTTCCTCCCTGACCAGGCTGAGTCTCTGCTGAACCTGCTCCAGCTGAACTTTCACCTCTTCTGACAGTGTTGCAGATTCCTGAGCCTGGAGACAGAGAGGTGGTTTTGTTTTTCCCTCGGAGGAATGGGATTTCCTCATTGCAGAGTCCTTTAGGTGCCATCCCTGCGGGTTTTACCTTGCGCTTGTTCATGTCTAGAGCCTGTGTGCGGAGTGCAAGCTCCCTTTCTGCAGTGCTGATGGTGCCCTGCAGCAGGCGCTCCTTTTCCTCCAGCTTCCTCACCACCTGTAGTTGTGCGTCCACCTAGGATGGAAAAATAATGACAGAGAAAGTCAAATGGAAGTCAAAATTACTGAAAGGGTCTGGTCTGGGGCGTTCAGGAGCCAGTGTTCTGTCCTTGTGACTCACTTGGGTTTTTAAAGTCAGCAGTTGGTCAGCCAGTTCCTCCTTCTCTTCTTTCAGCAGCTTATGGATCTGGTTGGACTTGATCCTCTCGCTCATCAGCTTGAAGTTGGCGTCGTCTTTTTCTCTGAGCTGCTGCATCAGGCGGATATTCTGCTCCTGCATGTCCTCGAAGGCCTGGCCCGTCACGTCCATCTCGCTCAGTAGGGCGTCCTCCTCCTAGACACGGAGCGAGGAGGAGAAACAGAGAGAGAGAGAGAGGTAAAACGGGGACAAGTGGCTTTGAAAAGCAAACAAAGACAAGAAAAAAAACAGGCCACAAACCTGTTTAGCTATGGAGAGCTTCTTGTTTAGCATATCGATCTGCTCCTCCACAGAGCGGATTTTCCTCAGAGCTTCCTCGTCTGCCATTTTCTTCCCCTCCCTCCTCTCTCTTTCCTCCAGTTCCCTCAGCCTCTGCCGCAGCTCCTCTCCCTGAAATGAGAACTGAACTTGTAAAAATGACTGAAGACTCTGCAAAAGGGGGGGGGAGGGTGCCCGGGGCTAACAAACAAGCATATTGTGCTGAGTCTGCACACATGACCTCGTACTGCAAACTGCCAGTGTGGCTGACGTGCGGAGCAACAGCCTCATCACCTCTGAGTTGTACTTCTTTTCTGCAGCCATAAGCTGGACTTTGTCCCTCTGCTCCTTGGGTGCTGAGCGGTACATGTCCAGCAGCAGCTTCATCTCTCTTTGGGACTCCTGGGCTTTCCTGAACGGAGCCGACAAACAGGCCTTCACCTACGTTACAGCCACACGGAGGCCGTTTGCCTCACCAGTGACGCGTTTTTGCCACTTTTGTAGCCGATGAAGCTTACTTGAGCTCGGCCCTCACGATCTTCAGCTGCTCCATCTCCTTCCTTTTGGACCCCCCGACCACCGACGTGCGCTCGCCGCCCGACTCATCCAGCTGGCTGCTGCTCCCCGGCTTCTCCTTCTCCTCTTTGATCGCACCACTGCGGATCGACCTCTCTCTGTCCCTCTCCCTCTCTCTCTCCCGCTCCCGCTCCTTCTCCTCTTTCTTCACAATGTCCTTTTCTTTCTTGTCCTCCTTGTCTTTCTTCTCCTCTTTCTCCTCTTCCTTCGTTGTCACCTCAGGCTCCGCTCCAGGTTCTGTTTTCACCACGCCTGCACACCAAAGATGGACCTTTCTCACATCGCCATTACGGAGTGTTGCTGTGTTTGCTTTAGTTGAAGGGGGGATGGGTGTTGCTTACCAGCGCTGGGTGTGGTGGGACCAGCGTCAGACTCTGTCTTCATCACAGGCTCTCCGGAGCCTGCTGGAGCTGGAGACGTCGTCTCCTCCTTCACTTCCATGTCTGTGCTCGACTGAGACTGGAGGATGGCGCTTCCCTTTGAGGCACGGACCTAAAGACAGGAAAGAAATCCAGGCGTTTCGGTACGTCGCTGTTGTTTTCCCCATCATTAGCAACCTTCCGATCGGGCTCACCTGGCTGAGCTCAGCTTGCGTCTCCCTCAGTCTGATCTTGTATTTCACCACCTCTCCCTTCATCTGTTGGTTGTGCGTTTGCAGTGTGCTGATGAGGTGGCGCATCTCTCTGTTGATGGGACCTGGGGAAAAAAAACAAGCAGGCAAAGTGAATCGAAAGAAAAAGGAAAGCAAAGGGCGCTTCTAAATCTAGGCGTTGCTCACCTGCTTGCTCGTTGGCAGCGAGGGTTTGCTCAAACTCGATGCGCAACATCTCGTACTCCTTCCTGACCTGAGCCAGCGTGTCCTCCAGCTGAAACACCTCGGTGCGAACCTTCCTCTGCAGCGCCACCTCGTCGTTCTGCGTACAGCCAGGGAAGAAGTGAGGAAAAGGAAAACCGGCTGTAAAACAGGAAAAAACCCAAAACTCCCTCTTTACCTCCATGTGCTCCAGCTGCCGGAGCCTCGCCGTTCTGGTGGTGTTGAGACGAGCCCGAGTCTCGTCCAGCTGACCTTTGAGCGTCAGAGACTCGTTGTACAGGACAGAAAACTGAGACTGCAGACAGCGATACTCAGAGGTGTCTTTCACCATCTCCTCGGCTCGACTCAGCAGGTCCACCTACAAATAGAAACCACGCTTGAATAGAGAAAACTTGCATATTTGTTTCTTACCCCTCCGGTACAGTGTTTCTGTGTGCTTTTCTACAATAAGACAGATTTACAGTTTTGGGCCGCAGAAAAAACAGAAGAGTCGTAGAACTCGCAAAGATATAAACGGGAAAGCAAAAGAATTACCTTCATATTGTTGTTTTCCTGGTGCACATTTTGCAGATCCTGCTGAAGCTTCTGCAGCTCAATCATGCGGTTGTCTGCCAGCTCCTTGCTCTCCTCCATCTCACTGTTCATTTCTTCAAACTTATTGAAACAAAACCAAAAAAAAAAAAATTAAAGGCCAAAAAAATTGGCAGCTTAAGTCGCCCACATTTCACATCATTGTCTAAAATATCACTCCTACCTTTCTCTTGTTGATGGTGATGGTGCCACAAACACTGCTGGCCTCTCCACAGACCTTATAGCCTTTACTATTCACCTGAAATACAAACAGTCATTGTTACATTTATTTGATTATAACTTCTCAAAGAGACAAGTAAGTCAGACAAACAGAAGGGCACAAGCACACCCTCTCCAGGATCTCTGTCAGATGTGCGTTCAGTCTGTTCTCTCTGCGCCGGATCTTCTCCATGTCCCACTGGAGCTCCTCGATCAGCACTTGCAGTTCACCGATGCGCTGGTCCGCTTTGTTAGCTGCGCGGCCAAGAGGCCGGGACTAAACAAGGGCCAAACAAACACAAATTTTAGCCTTTTAGAGACATTTCTTCACAAGCTGGGCTGCATTTTATGCACATCTGTGGTGAAAAAACCCTCCAAAAGGCCAAATATCAACTCCACGGTGAAAATGACACGGTGGACTCTTCCAGATATACTGTTTTGAAGACAACATTTTTACCTCGCTTGTCATGTGACCGTGTTTCTGCTTGAGGTCTTCGGTGAACTGTTTCAGCCTCTCGCTTTCACTGCCCAGCAGGGAGTTTAGTTTGGCTGCTGCCTGCCATAAACTTCCCTCTGAGAAACAGTCACAAAATCACACTTAAAGCTGAGCTAATGCACGTTTCACAAACCTAATTATATTGAAGCTTCAGCGCATTTACAGGCTTTCATTGTTCTGCTTTTTTAACTCACCCGTTCCAGAGTCCAAGTCTGCCCTCAGCTGGTCCACAGCGCTCTTTAGACACTCGTAGATCTCCACAGCATGACTGGCCTGCTTTTTGCTGGACTCAACCCTCTCTTGTAGCTCTGCCTCCATCTCCTCACTGGTGCTGCTTGCAAGTGTCGCCAGGAAGGAGTTTGCTGTCTCTCCCTGTTGACCTGACCATGACCGTAGGAGGACAGACATCTGCGCTTTAATGGCTGGATATTAATCTAATGGAAGCGTCTGCCAGTTGAAATGACCTGAGTCTTTACCTCTGTCCTTGGCTCGTTCTTGGTTGGAATCCCCGTCGGACTCTGGAGTTTCAGGCTTGAGGCTCCTTCCCTCACTGAACAGTGATTTCTCAGGTTCGCTGTTTGCTTGGTCATAACGTCGGCTGATCAGCTTAATATTTTCATCAAACTGAAGAAAAGAGAACGCCATTACATTCTAATTCTTCAGCGTTTGTGACACTTGTGACATGAGGTCTGAGCACATTTACCTGATTCCAGTATCTATTGAGGATCAGAAGGCTGGCATCATCAGTTGCCTGGCGGGTTTCCAGTCGTTCGATTCGTTCTCGCAATTCATCCTCAATCACCTGCAATGCATCAAATGAGCTACTCATATCTTCCATTAAAGAAAAAAACACTGCAGCGTTCTACATACGTTAATGTGTGGTTACGATCACCGAGCGGACGTACCTGTCTCTGATCTAGAGATTCACCCAGCTTCCGGTTCTTAACTTGTAGAGCTTTAATGTCTTGCTCCTCCTGAAAAACAATGATGCATTAATCTGTGTATTGTGACCCGTTAATTCTAGGTGGATCAAAAGGTGCATGTTCATGTTGTACGGAGAAAGGTGGGGGCTCACCGAGTTGGACACTCCACCCAGCTTGATGACCGTCTCCACGGCGGTGCTCCCACCAGCGGCCGAGCTCACTCCGGGTCCTCCATCCTCTCCTTCCCTCTCCCTTCGCTTCTCTGGGGGGCCCCCGGAGGACGAGGCACTGCTGGGGTCAGCAGGGCGCTTCTGCCCCGACATCCTCTGACTTCTGAAGGAATAAGAGAGGCCAAATATACCGGTGTTACACAGAAAGCAACCTGTTTTTAACAGTGCCCATTGCAGTTCAGGGGCTTCCACGGAATGAATGAGAAGTCAGCTGTTATTTTGGTGACGTAAAGTGCCCCAGGATAAAGTTCTAAATGTTAGATTTAGGACTGTTTTACAAACACCACGAAGAGTAACATTATTTCTAAATTTATAACGCAAATAAATGTATCAGATTTGTCAGTGCAGCGCCGAGCTAACACTAGCCAAATGCTAACGTCCGCTGTTAATGCTTCTAATACACCCCGGAACTTGAGGCAGACGGGCGATGCATAAACCTTAAAACAGTGTATGTTTTCTTTACACGTGATTTATCAAGACTTACCGTCGATAGTGTAAAAGTTTTATTCGAAATTAAAAATTATATCTGCAACTGTTGTGGTTTTCAATGGCTTCTCGGAAACGGAAAGGGTATGGTCGAGGAAGACAGAGAGACAGAGAGAGAGAGAGAGAGAGAGTCGCTCCAGACGCCGCAGCGCCACCTGTCGCCCTGGGGTGGAAGCGCGACCTGGCGCTCGTAATAATACTCTGCTAAAACACCCTCAAACCAGCCTTTATAAATCCTAGTTATAGCAGGTTCTGGTAATTGTGATTCTTATTATTTTTTAAGTTTGGTTTCACGTTGCATCACAGAGTTCCGGAACTCAGCTGATCAATAGATTCAGGATGAAACTTACAATCCACAAAACGTATCACATGCAAATGTAGGCGTCCTGTCGACAAAACTATTAGAGTTGCAGTATTTTGAGTGAAAAAAAAAACAGCGAGTTGGCAACTACGACAGTAAAAACAGTGTTTTCATGTTGAAAGTTATTTGCATTCGCTTGATAAAGGATCTTCACTTAGAATATGAAGAATTTGCTCTGCCAGTTTCCCATTTTCTTAATCAACCCCTGTGCAGACCAGGACCGGCCACCGATAAGCAGAGGGAGCAGAGTCCAGATTGGGTAAAAGCTGGCTCGTCTTTATTTGTGAGGCCTAGATCTACCCCCCACCATCCACCTCTGTTGTTATCAACAGTGACGGCGTTTCAAAATCCACTGCACAGGCGTTTTTTCGGGGGCATTTTCGGACAATCGGTCTGTGCGTGACGTGCGTGGTGACGCAAAACATGGGTGCAGGGACATTTTGTATAAACAAGTACATTGAACAGCATTTTTTGCAACTCTTAAAAAAAAAAAAAAACGAAACAAGCGATGGCTGTTCTATCCAACCATCCCTTGACAGGATCGGAGGAACCTGAATTTCAGCATTGCAGCGGCTTCCACGTCCACGCCACTTTTGGACAAAGTCTCAGTCTTGAGCAACACAAGTCGGCTATGAGGCGCGGCCACGCGTCCCCATTATACACGCACGCTCATCAACGTCCACGCAAATGTGATTTTAACACATTTGCGCCCACCGACGCTTGTCCCCGCACAAACACCGCCCACGGACGCGCCTGAGCGGGCCAATGGCGATCCCCGGGGCGCCCCGCGCCCCGCCACGTCACGAACACCTCCCCTCACGTCGTGCAGCTGGGGCATAAAAGCAGCTTCGTGGACGAGCCTCGTCCTCCTCAATCAGTCCACTTGCGTGTCCGGAGGACGCAGAAGCCGCTTGTCACGTCTGTCGCGCTGTTCGATCCGACTTTCAGGTAAAGCGCATCAACTTGTTGCAACTGTTGGGTGGCTGTTGCTCCACTTTAGATTTCACCTCCAACGCCAACATTCCGGCCTCTTTAAAGTTGGCAGGATAACGTGCATCCATTTATTTCTTTAATCAGTGCGCGTTTGCACGGATAAAAAAATAGTTTTGGAAACAGTCGGTGATTCACAAAGACAAAGAGAATTTTGCTGCCTGCTGAAAACGCCACAGGGTGTTTTTCCATGTTTGTACAAAGGCTTTGGGGCATAGACACCAACTATCAGGAAGTTGTTTTGAAAAATACGGCAAGTGCAGAAGATGCTGAAAAAATAATAAACTATTATCGGCTGTGAGCAAAGTGGAGAGACGCGTTGCACCTGCAAAGGTAACTCTTATCTCCCTGGAGGCCAAAGTTCAACAGTTGAAGCCAAATATTTACAGAGGTGGCGCAAGAGAGGCAGGACCACTGGATGGTCTCTGATATGGACTGTGAAATTAAAGGAATTCCTCCATGGTCTCTGCGCTATCACATGTCTCTTTTTGTCCCCCAGGATGACCCATCAGTTCCCGTCGCTGTCTAAGGCGCAGAAGGAGGAGCTCGCCGGCATCGCCCAGAGGATCGTGGCTCCAGGAAAGGGAATCCTGGCTGCAGATGAGTCAACAGGTGAGGCTGAAGGTGGCTGATTGGGGCTCCCTGGTGGATGTGTGGAGGCGGGGGGGGGGGCGCTAGCGCGCAGCTGACAGGGCCCTCTGCCGTGTGGACAGGAACCATGGGGAAGCGTCTGCAGAAGATCAACGTGGAGAACAACGAGGAGAACCGCCGCACTTTCCGCGACATCCTCTTCTCCTCCGACGCCTCCGTGTCCAAATGCGTGGGTGGGGTCATCTTCTTCCACGAGACGCTGTACCAGAAGTCGGACAGTGGCAAGCTCTTCCCCCAGGTCATCAAGGAGAAGGGCATCGTTGTTGGCATCAAGGTGAGGAGCTTCTCAATGCAGACAGGCTTTTTTTTTACACCGGTTGGCCTTGACGATGACGCAGGCTTGGTTTGTCTTCAGGTGGACAAAGGCACAGCTGGTCTAAACGGAACCGACGGAGAGACCACCACACAGGGTACCTTCTAAGATTGATGGGAAGGGTCTTGTAAAAGTGAGACCACGGCCGTCGTCACCTGACCTGCTCCTCCGCAGGTCTCGACGGGCTGTCGGAGCGCTGCGCCCAGTATAAGAAGGACGGTTGCGACTTCGCCAAGTGGAGGTGCGTCCTTAAGATCTCGGACGGCTGCCCCTCAGCTCTCGCCATTGCCGAGAACGCCAACGTGCTGGCCAGATACGCTAGCATCTGCCAACAGGTGACGCTCCACCGCCGGTGCCGCCACTGCGATCGAACGCTCCGCTAACTGTGTCGCCTCACGCGTCTGTTCCACCAGAATGGACTGGTGCCCATCGTGGAACCAGAGATCCTCCCCGACGGAGACCACGATCTGCAGCGCTGCCAGTACGTCACGGAAAAGGTCAGTTTCCGAAGGGTCGGAGGTCACGGAGTGGCTGGAGCTGGTGGCGACCGGTGCGTCCGTGTCCCCTTTAGGTGCTGGCAGCCGTCTACAAGGCTCTGTCTGACCACCACGTGTACCTGGAGGGAACCCTGCTCAAGCCCAACATGGTGACCGCCGGACACGGCTGCACCAAGAAGTTCACCCCCCAGGAGGTGGCCATGGCAACAGTGTCCGCTCTGAGGCGCACTGTCCCCGCCGCTGTCCCTGGTACATTTTTTTTTTTCTCTTTAAAAGCGTATCGTCATGCTAAAAAGCTAAAGCCTGGATTTGCCTCAACTTTCAGGCATCTGCTTCCTGTCCGGAGGCCAGAGTGAGGAGGAGGCCTCCATCAACCTGAGCGCCATCAACCAGGTGCCGCTCCACCGCCCCTGGAAGCTGACCTTCTCCTACGGCCGTGCACTCCAGGCCTCCGCT
The DNA here is from genome assembly GCA_000180735.1 of Tetraodon nigroviridis. Lineage (NCBI taxonomy): Eukaryota > Metazoa > Chordata > Actinopteri > Tetraodontiformes > Tetraodontidae > Tetraodon > Tetraodon nigroviridis. Next base: position 221,069 of record CAAE01014944.1, read on the forward strand.
CTGGCCGCCTGGCAGGGCAAAACGGCAAACAGGGCAGCCGCACAAGAAGCCTTCCTCAACCGGGCAAAGGTGAGTTCAGAGGGCTAACGTGAGGAAACATCTTTCCCTTTCAGTCGTTGGCCAAGGGTAACGTTGCAAATGGGCCGTTTTCCCTCCTGTGCGTCCAGTTTTTACCCTGTCTGTTAATGATTAAAAAAAGTCTAGTCTTGAACTAATGCGTTTAACTTGGCTGATGATTAAACAGCTCGTTCTGACTTTGACCTCATCCTCAGATCAACGGTCTGGCTTCCAAAGGAGAATACAAGCCCAGCGGCTCCGCGGACCAGGCTTCCATGCAGTCGCTCCACACAGACAGCTACATTTATTAAGTACTGTGAAAACTAAAACGCAAACGCAAGGGACCAATTCTCACTTCGCTGTAATTCCCCCTCCTAAACGACCACCAGGGGAGCCTTCTTACTGTAAAACTACTGATTGTGTGTTAAGTAAAGTTGAAAATAAAGTGACCAAAATGTTCTCAGAGCCTATTTTTAACACATTCACGCTAGTCAGACTTTTTTTGTGTGTAATCTTTAAAAATACATGCTTTTTGAAAACATTCATACATGTTTACAGTCATGTTAGTGGCTTTGGCAAATTTAAGTTGACTCATTTCAGTAAACACCACTGAAACACTATTCTTTTTTTTTTTTTTAAATTTACAAATTGTACAGCACAGGTTAAACTGATAACGATCCCCAACCAGTGAGTACCAAGAGAAAAAAACAATGCACAAATTAAGATGCTGCATTTTGTAATTTTTTTGTATTACATTATTTTATAATCACATAGCTGCTCTACATTTTCAAAGCATTGTGGAACACTTATTTAGGTATTTGACCTTAATGTATATCGGTGCTAGCGTGTAGAAGCATTTAAAAAATTTACTGAGTATTGCAAATATATTGGAGTGGTCATTATAGTGATTGAAGATATAGTCTGCTTTAGCACTAATGCATTTACTATGCATTTGGATGATTTTTTTGACAGAATGATTTACAGATATTCTGCAGAAGAACCAGCATTACTTAACTGCTCTCAATATGAAGTGATGGTGGTCTGCGAGGGCCGCACATGATGCACAATAACCTGTTGGAGACAGGTGCCAAACACCATACTGAAGCTTTTTTTTTTCTCTTATTGTGTTTTTAAATCTCTTATACGTATTTAAACACAAGCTCCAAGCATTGTCGTTATCGACAAAAAAATTGTGGTAAATGAATTCTCTTTGTACCTGATTGCGTGTGGACTTGAGCGCCAACCGTGCAAAAGTGCACAAGCAGATGAGGATCACTAACATGCAGCCAGAGCTGGCCAACAGCAGCGACTGCACCCACACAAACTGCTCCTGAGAAGCAAAAAAAAAAAGAACGGCGTGGTTTCACAAAGCCCACGGAAACGCCGAAAGTAGGGAGAAGTGAAACTTACTCTTGTGCTAAAAGAAAGATGACGTATTGGCCACCCGTAAAAGTTAAGGTTGATTGCTCTGTAGAAAAAAGAGACAACGATGCCCAAGACTGTAACTATGTACATGGACAAACACACGATGACCTGAAGGAGACAAAAAAAACCAAAACAACAGGTTTGTGTGCAGTCAACAAGGGGAAAATGAATCGAAATGTGGGAATGTAAAAGTAAAATACAGTTTACCAACCAGCTTCTTGGACGGATGCGCTTCAGTGTAGATAGAAAGAGATCCGCAGACAAGAAACTTGGGAGAGAAAGAAACGATTTTTCATGAGGTCCAAAAAACGGAGTGAAAAGTTATGTTTCTGAGAATCAATCAAAATGCAGTTTTTTTTTTTTGTGTGTGTGGCCCTCTGAACTTGATCTGTTCCATGTTTTTCTCTTGTTGTGAGAGCTAATCAAGCACAGCATCATTAGAACACGCAGTGAGAAGACGTCACTGGCACACATCCGCACATTCTGTACCAGAAATCCTTGCCAGAAGGGAATGTAGCTGCCAAAATACATCACATCTTCGGTGAGCAGCGGTCTGCCCATCAGGAACTCTGCACATCCAAAAATCACAATAACCACCTAAGAAAAGAGTAAGGGTGGATCAGAACACACTCATTCGCACTGATTCACGCCTTGATCTCCCTAAAGCTGGTACCCCCAGTGTTTTGGGCTCCCTCTTGACATGGTGGTCAGCAGCACCGTCTGGTCCGCTGGCTGTTCCTGCTGGTGTCCTCTCCAGCTGTGGCCTGGCTGGATTCCATCGTCAGTCGACTGTCGCGCTGCTCTCTTCCGTTGGAGAAGACAGAAATGAAACAAACAACGGCAAAGTCTGCACCACCCTTCCAACAGAAGAGTCGGGTGATGTCAGAGGCCTCACAGGATGTTGCAACAACTGGCCTTGTTTTCCTCTCCAGCGCCGATTCTTGTTAACGGTACCAGGAGGGGAATGTTGTGGGAGGACGGAGGAAGTGGAAATGTGAGAGTTCAGCTTGTTTCTTCACGGGAGGAGGAGCCTCAGCCTGGAGGGGTGACCGCTACTAATGTGTCATCAGATACAACTGAAAGCCAAGAGGATTTGTTCTCATCATTATTTCTTTTTATTAACGTAAGAAAAGTTTGGTACAAAGTCACTTTGGTACTGAAGTCAGGAAAAGGTGCTTTAACACATTATGCAAGTAATCCATCCATCCATCCATACCAGGGATAGTCATTCTCACTAGAACCTTCATTTAAAAATGACTTTAAGTTAAAATGGTTGTCATAATTGGTGTTTCTAAAAGTAGGTCATAAAAATCTATCCTCTGTACAGCACTTGATCCAGATTACACCACGATGTAAGTGCACCATCACTTTTCTCATTCACACACACCAAACACCATAAATACACCAAAGAAAGACTAAATATACCCCGTGAGCTCATCAAGTTACACAAAAATATTAAAATAAACATCAAACAATTACACCAGTGACTCACGCATCAATTAGTCTGTTTTTTTACATTTAGCAAAAAACCCAAAGAACAAACAAAAGACAAAAACATAAAAGTGGTTTGATAACTGTTGAAAAAAATGGTTCAAGCCTGGAGGAATATTAGCCAAGCATCGTCTTCTAATGTTGACACATCTTATTATTGAGCATCAGTCACGGTTCAGGGAGGTGTGACTTCTTTTTTACATAACAACAGATGAACGCAGTAAAAAAGAGCTGTTTTTCCTGTCCTCCTGGTGTCAGGTTGACGACAGCTGGGACTCCGAGGGCTCCTTGTTGAGTCAGACTCACGAGGAGGTGCCGTCCTGCAAACGATCAAAAACAAATGTCCCGTCTGACTCCAGAACAAATCCAGCGTGTAAAACGGCGTTTCCAAGGCTCACCGGGACATCAGGGGAGAGAGGCAGCAGGTGGCGCTGCAGCAGACGGGCGGCTCTTCGTCCGATCGCCTCCTCGCTGTTGTACTGAAGGCTTTCCAAAAGTGAAAGCCCTTCCTGCCTCACGAACTCTTCAGCCACCTCAAAAATGAGAAGGAAAAAGGGAAAGTCTGTGGTGCATCGGCTCTGAACAGCCTCCAGCTTCTAACGGACTCACCTTCCTGTCGCCAACTACCAGCATGAACAAGACGTCCAAACTCAGGTTCACCATCTCTCCATCAGCCATTTTCAGTGAAGCAGAGATGGCTGGTAACAGGCCCAGATGGGCCAGCTGCAGACAGTGCTCCTTTTTCTTGTGGGAGATATTTGCCAGAACTCTGAGGACCTGAGCAAACCACAGACGGGTGTGAGGATGAAGGACAACGTGGTAAAAACGTAAAGTATCTGATGGAGGCTGTGAATCTGAGGTTGGCTTAAGCTGAGACGCACCATGGTGTTGATGCCTTGAGAGAAAGGGAGGAGCTGAATCAACCCAGGAACCAAGTTGAGAGTCACGAGAGCGGAGCAGCAAAGTACTGGAGAGAGCTGTAGGGAAGAGAGAAAAGACAGAAGATCGAACCTCAGCTTCAGTCTGTCCGTCACTCTGAGGAGACGACGCTCCAGGTGTGAGTAAACCTGTAACCTGTGAGGTTGTTGAGCACCCAGGCACACTCGCGAGCCAAGGCCGGCTGGGTCTGAAGGTAGGCCTGAAGGAGGGCAACCAGGGCCACGGCCAGGCGAACGTCGCCCACGTGGCTGCTCAGGGTTTCTACTGGGCAGGAACACAGAAGGTTCCCCACACATCTCACCAACGGAAAGATGAGCTGAAGAAAAGCAATGGCTTGGTTAATTAGGTCATATCTTCCTAATTGGTGTCGCTTCTACATAATTCAGGGATCAGAGAAATAAATATCTCCTCTGCTTGTGTCCGATTCATTTGAATCTGTATGTTTCCAGCAAGTCTTAAATCTATGAAGATATAGCTTATAAAGCTAATAAAGGTTCTATTACTATAATTAAAATTCTATTTTAATTTTTAGGTCAACTAGACCAAACAGCACTATATTAGCTACTTCTTTCATACCAGCTCCAGTCCGTCTTCTTGGTTTCCTTCGGCTACGGCGCCACCTAGCGACACCAACAGGGAACTGCACTTCAACAAGGCCCCATGTGACAACAATGCTCTGTTATTCTCAACACTGAGGAGAAAGGCAGAGGAAGAAGATGAAATATAATAGTGACCAGTCAAAAAACCCCTCATATTTACAGATCATCACCTCTCTGTGCAGGTAAGGTAGTGCAGACACCACGCACATTCAATGGCTGCTGCCAGGCCGAACTCTGGGTCCGGGGTCAAGACGGACAACAAGTGTAATGGTAAACTGGAGGCCAAGACCATCCTGCACACAGAGGAAGACAATTATCCAGCTGAAAACAGAAAAAAAAATGCTTTTGGCAAAATTATTTCAACATTTGAGGCCAGATAACCAACAGGTGAGCCGGCGTCTTACGGGATTAGCTTCTTTTCGGCATCTTGAGCCTGGAGGAGCTGAGAAAGCGTGAAGCCTGCAGCTTCCACCACAGCAAGGTTACATCTGTGGATCTAAACACACACAAAAACTTTGGGAGACATTTTCACTGGATAGCAGTGGCTAGAGGTTGGCAATAAAAACAGTTTTCAGTTTTACTGAGCCAAAGGTGGTCAAACCTTGTGAGTTTACCTCTATGCAGTTTGTCAAAGCAGGTATTATTCCCTGGGCCACAAGTTTGTTTTTCACAACGTCCGCTGGACATAAATTACCAAGCGTGTATAGACATAGTTCCTGTGAACGCATAACCAATAAATAAAATTAGGAAAAGTTAGCTAATAATCGCACACGCGCGGTCTCACGTGGATACTCACGGTGAACTTGGTGCTCTGACCGGACAGGTAAGTGAGCAGGTAGGGAGTGGAAGGCACACAGGCTGCAGCCACGCTGCTGTGATGGGAGTGAGACAGCTCCAGGAGACAACGCACGGCCTGCAGGCGGCACGCAGCGTTGGATCCAGTAAGGAGCCCAACCAGAAAACGCACGCTGTTCTCCTGCCTGGAGGAAGAAGAGCCTAATAAGTAAGAGGAGCCAGAGAGATGGAAGAGGCAGCCCAAACCTACTGAACGTAATGAAGAACACCCTACTTGATGAAGGTGAGCTGTGCTGATGGGTTCCGGAGGACTTTGCTCATTGCTTGTAGGTGGCCCTCCTTCTCCGTCCCACCGTGTACGAGCTTGTGGAACAAACTGACCACGTCCTGGCAAAAAGAAACTGTTAGTGTTACATTAACATCATTATGAAAACAGCGCTGGCTGTAGCGGCCCACCGGCTCCAGGGTCTTGGTGTCCATCGGCACGTCCGCCTGATCTGCATCTTCAGCGGGCAGGAGTCTTCTGCTGACCAGCTGTCTGTCTCGGCGGGCCTGTCTCAGCTCTAGTCATTAACATTTAGAGAACATCATCTAATACCACCTTCAAAAGAGACTTATGTTTGTTTTGAACGGATGGTTTATCTGCATTTATAAAAACTCTAAAAAAAAAAAAAACCTCGTTATAATACAGCAATGACTTTATCCTTATAAATGGGGTTATTAGACTACGCTGCTACAACTTTCCAAAGGAAAATGTAGTAGTTATTTAAATCAAAGGTGTGTGAATTTTATTAGAACCTCATGTTTTTTTATACGATACTCACTTTTTTCGTGCTCTCGCCTTTTTAACTTAAACTCCTCGAGGCTGCCACAATGTCGACCAAGTTTTCTGCGAACTTTATTTAATCTCCACATTTTTTTCGAAAGCAAACGTTATCGATAACAGATCCTTAACAGATGGAAAACGCTCCGGACCACTGAGGAGGCAGCCATGATTGAATTCTTCTTCGATTTATTTGACGATCATGAGGAAAAGAATGTGCTGCCACCTAGCGGCAAGGTCGCTTACAACAGCCAAAAGTTTAAAAAAAAAAAAAAAGCCACAGAAATTTGGAATAAAACTTTTTTAAAAAATTTAAATTTTATGGCAGTGGTAAAGAAACACTGATAAAAACCCCAATCCTTTCACACCCAAAAAAAATTGTATAAAAATATTCAACTTCAATTTGTATTAAAACATACAGAAGCATATAAAAACATAAAAACAGGTTATTTCCTCAAGTAAAAAACTGATTGAATTTGATATTGGTCATGCTGTGAAGAGTATTTGTGTTTAGATTTATGTGTGAATGGATAAATGAGATGAATCGTTCACAAAGAAGATTAAGTACAGGCTGTTAAAAAGATTAAAAAAAGAAAAAGGTTTGTGGAATACTAATCAATACAAGTACAAAAACACTACCAAATCAGATGGCAATAGTGACAGATTTGCAATATTTAAATATCTTCAGCAATGACACTAGCAAATACTGTTTTCAAGACTAAATTGAGGAAAAAACATCTCTGCAGAACCTGTGAAATTTACAGATAAATGAATATTAATTTTGTTTGCTGCTTCAGGAGTTAGTTAGTTTAAAGGGATGTAGAACAATCTCAGGCTTCTGCAGACTTTTTTCCTGGAGAAAAAAAAAACAAAGCACATTAAAATATGTACCGTCAACAAGTCTTTGAGCGGCATGTTAGTAGGAGTGTCTACTCACGTTTCTTCTTCTCCGACAGAAGACCCACCGTCTCTTGACCGGGTCGAGGTGGAGTCAGTACCACAGAATCGTTTTTCATTGAAGATCCTTTTTTACTTTTGTGGTTTAATTTAGGAGTCCGCTCGTGATTTTCTTCCTTGTCAGCGGAAGGATTTGTTACGTTTTCTCCATCCTTCTGCTCTTCAAACATTTTTCTGTTTTCTACGAGCTCCGAATCTCCTTCGCGGTGCTTTCTTTTCTTTTTTTTCTTTCCATTTGAAATTTGCTCTGTCTTTTCTTCGGTTTCAGGTTCTCCCATCTGCATTTCCTCCACTCTAACTATCTTCTCTGGACTATCGGCATCAGTTTTCTCCTTTTTCCTCTTCTTCTTGGCTTTCTTTGACTGCACAGTTTCTTCTTCTTCAGCTGTTTTCTCTGAATTTACTTCACTTTCTGCTTTGTGCTCTGAAATTTCCTCACTTTTGTTTTTCTTTTTCTTCTTTGATTTCTTTTGCTGCAGTAGTGACACTGTTATCTCCACATTCCCTTTTAGTTCTCTGCCATCATCAACATCTCCTTTAGTGTCCTTCTTGTTTCCATAATCATGACCAAGCTTGCTGTTTGAGGCTGCGATTTCCTTTTTTAATTCCTCTTTACTGTTGATTTCTTGTTCAAAAAACTTGCCCAAATTGTCAGCAACTGCATCTTCATTCTTCTTTTTCTTTTTCTTCTTCTTCTTATCAGACTTTGGATCAATCTTTTCTTCCCTGTGAGCTGCAACATTTACGTTTTCTTCTTGTAGTGGTTCTTTTGGGGGAGATGGGATGGACGGTGAAGGTGAAGGCGTGACCTCGATGGTGTCGGTGTTTGAGTTCATGGCATCAGAAGAGCTAGAAGGTAGCTACTTTTCTGGATCTATTCTTCTTGGCCCCACCATTTTTTGCAGGTGTCTGCGCCACACCTCCTCCCAGCACTGAGCCCTTCTCATTAGACGTCTTATCGCCCTGCGGAGGCTGAACCTCTGTTTTTGCAGGGGACTTAGTCCGGGGTTTATTTTCTCTCTTTTTCCTTGGTTTTGGTGTTGAAGAGTCCAAAGCGTTGATTGCATCCAACTTGGCGACATCAGTCTCTGTTTAGGGACCAAACACAGCAAAACAAATGGCAGCTTTTGATTTATTTGCAGATTGAGACCTCTAACGCTGTCACATCATCATCACCGGATGATCCTTTCACCAGCCCAAGACTTAACTCAGCCTGTGGCTCAGCTATTCACCTGCTTTTAACGTAAAGTAGCAAATAAAAAAAAATTGTTGCAGAAGTTCTCATAGGACATGTCAGTTCTTCATTGCTTACCGGTCATGTTCAGGACCAGTTTCATCCATTTCTCGACGTCTAAACTGCTGTCAGAGTCTGAAGAGTCTCCTCCAGCAGCTTCACCTTTCATGGAGGTCTTGGGTTTTTTGGCCACCAGTTAAATTTTCTCCTGTTTTTTTCCTTTTTGCTGGCACCGACTAATACACACACACACACACACAAATCAGCCAAATGGGTCACCAAATCATTCAGTACTAAAGATTTGAAAACAGTTTGAAAACAAAATCCACCTTCTTCTGGTGCCTTTCTTTTTTAGCAGACTTGTCCACCTTTTTCTTTGCCTTTCCTGGTTGTCAGAAATGTATTAAAAAGTGTTTCATGGCCACAGAGGGCAAAAATATCATTGAAGACGTACCGGTAGGTGGCGCTGTTACAGCCACAGCTTGCTTTTGGGGCGTCTGGTCCTGATGAGAGCAATAACCTGAATTAGCATTTGCTGTCATCTGACTAAAAACACCTTTTAAAGGACATAATTGTCAGAAAAAGAAAACAAACCTTAACTGCCTTCTGCTTTTTGGCTGGGCCAGTTTTAATGTGATCAGCAGCATCGTTGTGAGACTTCGGTTGTCGAACTGGAGTTTTTTCAGAAGTCTGTTTTTTTTTAGAAAGATGCCATTTATATTAGTGCAACAGTTTCATTTTTTTGTCAATTCAAAAATCTGAGAAAGTCTGATTGGAGCTCTTGCATTCGCTCATCTCAGACAGTTGTTTAAATGAAAAAGAATGAGATATTTCCACTCGCCTCCTCTGATATATCAGTGGTGTCACTGGAGTCACCTGAAGCCCCAGCTGCCTGTGGGCATGGCCTCACTGGTTTGCCTGGAGACTGTGCAACTGGTTTACTTGGAGTCCTTGGGCCAGAGGAACTACTGGAAGCGAAGGGCGTCTGAAACATTAACATGCAGATAACAGTGGGGTTAAAACAGCACTGAGGGAGGCTCTGTTCAGTTCTGTTTCAGCCTTCACCTGGGGCAGCAGGCTCTGGCCCAGCTCCTCGCCACCTGAGTCACAGTCCTCCTCGGCCCGTGTCTGGTTGCAGACACTCGTGGTTTGTTTTTTCGAAGCTGAAGTCGGAGTAAAAAAAGGACAAATGCAAGTTAATTCATTAAAATCAAGGAAAAAAAGGTTTTTAAAGTGGCTTTTGCAGGGTAGAAGCTAAAACTAGTATCTGCATCAAGATGGAGGGAATCTAAAATGTAAACACAAATCACAATAACTCCTAGATTCTATTGGCGCTAATATTCAAACCACATATTGGTTTAAATTCAGAGCCGTACCCTTGTGAGAAGTTTTTCTTTGCCCTTTAATCGTGGACGGTTTTGTTGGGTCGGACTTCTTTTTTTGCTTTGAGTTACTGACACAAGAGGAGAAAAGAAGAAAATTGTCATTAAAACAAACTAACACAAGAGGCAAAGATTAAAATTAAAAAACGGCGTACTGACTTTAACCAGGAACTGTAGATGTCCAGCAGTGATATGGATATATTTGTCTTGCCCTGCAGTAACAAAAAGGACAAACACTGTAGTCATTTACCATTTTCTTTATGACAATAATAAATATTTAATAAAGAACACTATAAACTTTAAAGCCTTGGTAGTAACATCCCCACCTGGAAATCTACACCTCACCTGATCTCACCTGAAATTACACTGGCTTGATGTTTTTTGAGAAAGGCAGAATTAAAGAGTTTTTGTATTGTTGTTCAGTGATGAGTGTCAACAAAACTTTCTTTGCAGTTGTTACCCGAAACTACTTAACAAATAGAAGATTGGGGCATAATTTGGGAACAAAGCGCTGAGAGTTTGTTCTGATCAGCCGTTTCGTCACGTCCAAACACCTGCTGCTAAAACATACCAAAACCCACACATGTGGACACCATTAGTGATGAAAATGACAACACAAAGGCAACGGCTGTTTAAAAAAACGACATACAATAACACAGGAAAGTTTTCGCCCGTGAAACAAGAGTCGATTTAGAAATAGAGAAACCATACTTGCGCAAGACTGAAGAAGATGCGCATAGGATGGAGACGCTGGCACAATGTGGCACAGCATCCCGAGCACTAACGCTCAGCCTGTGTGGCATCTCTCTCTCTCTTCCGGGTGTGTGTGTGTGTGTGTGTGTGTGTGTGTGTGTGTGTGTGTGTGTGTGTACCTGTGGACTATGTATCTGCAGCTCCTCCGCAGCTGAGTTGAAGCCATGTTCTTTCAAATGGCGGTAGATAAGCTGGATAAGCTCACGTTTGGGTGCGTTCACGGACATTCTCGCCACGCAAGAGTTCGGTAGATTACAAACAACTGACAAATACGCAAACACAATCGATCTTGGAGTTTGAAGTCATGCTAAAGCTAGCATTGCTCAAAGGCAAAATTCGTCAACTCAGAAAGAAAGCGCACGAGTGTTGGAAACTTTAACCTCCGGATGTGGTTTGTGTTTCCGCCGCAATGCACCACGGGAGATGTAGTGTTAGCGCTCGTCATCTCAAGGAATTCACGAAAACTAAAAATCATTCTGATTACTCTATTCATTGTAATTAAATTAAGTTTATAACAATAAATATTACATATGTTTTTTACTATTTTAGAGTGTTTTTAGTTGAATTTGTAGATGTGTTTTAACCACAAAATACTTTATTCTAAGGGTTGTCCAGTTATTTTTTTTAAACACATCCCCCAGAAAAAAAAATAAAAAAAAAAAAAAAATTCTATCTTTTGATTTAAAAAGAAGTAAAAGGCATCAGGGTGAGTAAGTTGTGAGGCCTTGGGTCAAATTTGAGGGGAGGACTGGGTCAGCAGGAACTGAAGGACGTGAAGGACCTCCATTCATGGAGCAAAACCAGGGAAGGAAAGCAGTCCAAACTAAACATCAGGACTTGATTTTACTACTTTTACACACACACACACACACACACACACACACACACACACACACACACACACACACACACACACACACACACACACACACACAGGTTTGGCAACATGAGCTGGTTATGAGGCTGCAATCCTCAAGGTGTTGATGGGACGGACCACCAATGTTCCCTTAAAAAAAGAAGCCGTTTCTTAATTCTTAACAACTAACAAATGACTATGTTTGAATTATTAAGATATTAGTAAGGTATTATACTTATTGAAGTTAAATAGAAGTTGGGTATTTCCTTTTGCTTTGAAGACACACAGCAGAAAGAGTGGAATATTTGTACAGGCTAGCCTTGTAAATGGCACTCTGTTTCACAGGAAATAAATCCACCTCACAGTCAGTGTTTAGCAGCACACAACTGCATATCTTCTGCAGGTAACTGCCGGCAACTAGAGCTGTCAAATTTTGTTAGTGGGGAGACTTTCAAAGTGCACTTTCATGTCAGGATGCAAACTGCTCCTGAATGGAAACCTTTGGTGTGCATTCTCCAAGAGCTGGTTCAAGGCCTCCAAACACGTGCAGCTCAGTGCAGATTGTTCATTCATTCATTCAGGTCTTGTCACATGTTTTGCCAGGTTACTTTGTTGGATAATTAAGTGTTACGTCTGGCACTCCCAGATCCTGCTGCTGGGTGTCCACATAAATCAAATAAATACTCACGCTTTCAGCTTCCAAGTGTGTGTGTGTGTGTGTGTGTGTGTGTGTGTGTGTGTGTGTGTGTGTGTGTAAGATTGAGAGCGGGAGAAAGAAAAAATAAAAAGCTTTTTATGATTTGTTTTTTTTACATTAAATTGAAATCTAATTTATTCAGTCTTTAAGATACTGAGAAACAGTTAATATGTTTAAAACAGTTTATAAAACATAAATGGAGGGAGAAGTTTTGTGCAGACTGTTTTTGCTGTGCAAAAAGACACATAATTATTACCGGTACTTGACTTTATCAGCCAAACTTTTGCAAACATGGGTGGCACCTCTGCAAACTGGACGTCATCTGTTTTCCGAGTACAAAAATAGTCCACACTAAAGCTAAAAGTGTTTGTAAAATACCTAGAGTTCATTTTAGAGACCAACTCTGAAGGAAAAAAGCTAAAATATGTTGGACTTTCTATTTTAGCTTTTGGATTTAATACAAGAGTGCTATTTCAGTTTCGGACAAACTGAATGTAAACAAGAGTTTGTCTTATGCTGGCACACAAGAAGTGAAAAAAAGGTTTATCTGGTCTTGTTCACATTTGTAAATTTAGGTGAAAGAGGAAATGATGTGTAGGTTTACAGACATGACTGTGGCGGTTACAAAAGGGGTAGTGTTCACAGAAGGCGAGAAACTGCTTTCAGACGTTCTTTTAGCCAAAACATCTGATGAAGAACGACACATAGATCATTAGCAGCAGCCCAGTTTCTGTCTGCCCTTCAAATGATTATATCAATTCCACGTCTGCGTGGGAGAGTGGTCACATTAAATTGTGTTTTTTTCTGATTAAATCTTGCTCTGATTGATTTCTTCTCACTTCCTTTATATTATAATTAAAGCCTTTTGCAGTTTTTGATCGTTTTTTTTTTGTATGTAGCTCTAACTCACAATACAAAGAAGAAGAAGCAAAGAAGCCTCAAATGTTTGCAGCACATTTTTTGCCAACTCAGAGACCTTCAAAGTTGGCAACTCATGTTCTAATTTTTATTTATTACAGCAGTGTTTGAAATGTGTGTCTGACTGTGGGCAGGGTTGAGAACAACAAAACATATTTATATAACAGCAGGAAGATAAAATTAAAGAGCTAAACTTGGAAATTGACCTTTTCTCTCCTGCCTGACCGAACCGCTCGCTGCAGTTGTATTGAGTTATTACAGGACTACCCCAAACAACTTTCTGTAAATACATGGTGTTTATTTCAGACTTAATGACAAGCTTCCTGGAGTGACTGACCACCGTCAATAATGCTATTCTACTCAGAGTATAAAGAATTCTTTGTTCGTTGAAATAGATGTGTTGTGAGATATGTAACATATGTAGGAGAAAATATATTACTAAATATAATATATACTCATTACTTAAATATATACTATTTTCTACACCTAATAGTGAAGAAAGTCT
>CAAE01014944.1:234996-248883 GCA_000180735.1 Tetraodon nigroviridis
GAGAGTGTGTTTAAGGACATTCCAGTGAATTAGAAGAACAGTGCCTATGATTGTGCTCACAGGACCCTGAAACTCAAATCTCCCCCACATACCGTGTTTTGTGGAGTGAGGGTCTTTTCTGAAGAGTCTCTATCATCCATTCAGTTAAATCTGGGTCAAATGTGAAGTTTCACCCTCACTTCTGTTTAAGTAAAAATAATATTTTCTTTAGCATAAAAAAATGTAAGTGAATCAGAAAACTAGTACTACATTCAGCTTATATAAATGTAACCTATTCCTGCCATCTAATAGAAACATGTCTGTGACTGTGTGTGCTTGATTTCCAGTTAGGCAGGAAGGCAAATAGGCGGAGTTATTGGGACCACTGGGGAAAACAAGAGGTTTTTAGAGGTGGCTGAATCAGTGTGGAGTATCAGGACCAGTCTGGAGGTAAAGTTTTTCTTTGAGTTGCATGTTCATGCATATATTACAGGCTTTTTGAAACTGTAGACTGCAATGAATTTTACACAACTTCCACCTCACTGCATTATGGTTTGGTGACAGTAGGCAGCTCGCTAGTATTTGGTTGAGATTTTAAAGGAACCATGGCAACAACGGCTCTCACAAGCTTTTCTATGATGAGCCTGCTGAGTCTCAGTTATCTGACCTGGGACCTGATGAGTCCGAACCAGGTGGAAAATGAGGCAGACCTTCCATCTGCCCACAGGTCTTCCGTCCCAACTCCTCCTCACATCATTTTCATCATGACGGATGATCAAGGATTCAACGACATCGGCTATCACAGCTCAGATATCAAAACACCAGTGCTGGACAAACTGGCTGCAGACGGAGTCAAGCTGGAGAACTACTACATCCAACCCATCTGTACCCCTTCACGCAGTCAACTCATCACTGGCAGGTAAAAGGGTTTGAAATCGATCGCTTTATGCCCCTGCTTTTGTGGTATTCTAACAAGCAATTAGAGGCAAAACCCAGCTTTACTTTCTTAGGGTTAGGGTTAGGGTTAGGGTTATATTCATTTGATAAACATGTTGATGCAACCATTAAATCATCTTCAGCTCTGCTAAAAAAATCTTGAGCTCTTTTTTTTTTTTTTTAAACTTTATCAGAATCAGCCAGGGTGCAAAAGGGGAAGCATGTCGGTTATCGTAGTAGTGTAGTAAACCACAACCTCAGTGCAAGACGCTTTTTATCATGTTTTTAAGATGTGCTTAAATGTTTGTAAATGTCTTTGTGATACAGCCTTCAAAAACACATTTTTATACTAGATACTTGTAAAACAGATTGATTTTAGTCACCTGGTGTATTTGATATCAGCCATATGTCATGGATTTTCAATACACTACCCCTTATATATAATGTAATCATTTGATTTATTTATTTTATTTGTCTTTATTTTATTATTAACCCCGTAGGTATCAGATTCACACGGGTCTGCAACACTCCATCATTCGGCCCCGGCAGCCCAACTGTTTGCCCTTTGACCAGATCACCCTTCCCCAGAGGCTGCAGGAGCTGGGCTATTCTACTCACATGGTTGGCAAGTGGCACCTGGGTTTTTACAAGAAGGAATGCCTGCCCACCCGCCGTGGATTTGACACATACTTTGGCTCCCTGACTGGCAGCGTCAACTACTACACTTATGACTCCTGTGATGGGCCGGGGGTGTGTGGCTTTGACCTGCATGAGGGAGAGTCTGTTGCTTGGAGTCAAAGAGGTAAATACTCCACCCACCTCTATACGCAGAGAGTCCGCAAGATCCTGGCAACCCATGATCCTCAGTCACAGCCTCTGTTCATCTTCCTCTCCTTTCAAGCTGTTCATACACCCCTGCAGTGTCCGCAGGAGTACATCTACCCATACCGTGGGCTGGAAAACATAGCACGAAGGAAATACGCCGCAATGGTCTCGGCTGTAGACGAGGCTGTGCGTAATATAACATACGGGCTGCGCAAATATGGTTACTATCAGAACAGCATCATCATTTTCTCTACCGACAACGGTGGCCAACCCTTGTCAGGTGGCAGCAATTGGCCACTCAGAGGGCGTAAAGGCACCTACTGGGAAGGTGGTGTTCGAGGTCTGGGATTTGTTCACAGCCCTCTGTTACGAAAGAAGAGAAGGGTGAGCAAAGCCCTGGTGCACATCACTGACTGGTACCCCACTCTGGTTGGATTAGCGGGTGGCGATGAGTCCCACATTGAGGGTGTAGACGGATATGACGTTTGGGAGGCTATTAGTGATGGGAAAGAATCACCGAGGTTGGAGATTCTCCACAATATCGACCCTCTGTATAACCATGCACGAAGTGGCTCTCTGCAGAAAGGATATGGCATTTGGAATACAGCTGTGCAGGCCTCAATACGAGCTGGAGACTGGAAACTTCTAACAGGAGACCCTGGGTATGGGGACTGGATACCACCCCAGATTCTTCCAGGTTTTCCAGGAGACTGGTGGCACCTGGAGCGTAACACCAACCCTCGGAAATCAGTGTGGCTTTTTAACATTTCTGGAGACCCTTACGAGCGTTTTGACCTGTCTGAACAGAGACCAGATGTTGTCAAACAGCTGCTGGCAAGACTGGTATATTACAATCGCACTGCCGTACCAGTTAGGTACCCAACAGAGGACCTACGTGCTGATCCCCATCTAAATGGGGGGGCCTGGGTGCCTTGGGTCGGCGATGAACAGGAAACACCTGGGACAGGATCTATCACAAAAAAAATAAAGACTGAAAAAAATAAAGACGGCAAAAAGAGCCTAGACTATTCAAAAGCAGATCATTTTCGGGAGACTCAACACTATGATAATGTCCAACAAAATGCAAAGTTTTCAGAAGAACAGAGAGATGACTGACTAATAGAATGGAATCATTTTCCTTTGTGTCTTTTCCTCCTGTTTCTTGCTGCTGGGTTTCAAAGTGGTCCCACTTGAAGAACTGATTAAAAAACAAAAGAATTAAAGTCTGCAGTTTGTATGTTACTCATGTGAGTCCCAAAATGTAATAAGTCTGAACTGAAACAAGAATTTGAATATAAAAGACCTAAACCCATTCCATTTTCCGACTCCGTGCTCATCCTTTTCACATCGTAGGAGTGATGTGTTTGATCTTTCTTTGTCAATGTTTCCTAAAGACTGTAAAAGAAAGGTTCAGACTGAACAGCCAAAGCATGACTTTTTAATGCCACCTCGTTCGCTATGAGGCAAATATTTTCCAACGATGTGAATGTCTTCCATCTAAACAGGTGACAGTACAGGATGCCTGAACAAACGGGATGGAATATTTTTTTAGTATTCACAGGGGCTGACAGGTCAATAGAACTTTGAGGTCTAAGATCCTGGCCGGTTACTCGTCATGTCAGTGAATCTGACTCTGGTCTTTTAGGACAAGACTTCAAGGGTCCCACTGTAGTATTGCTATTATATAAAACTATGCAATACATTTGCTTGTGCTTTAAAAAATATATTTAGTAAAGGTTTAACAAAGACTGTTCTACTTGGTAAAAGAAAAACAAGCTTTTTACTGACAGCTTCAGTGTGAACCCACAAGCTGAGTAAGCATGAGGGTGTTTAGAAAAGAAAAAAAGGAGCAACTAATAGTGGTAATTTCTCCAATGATGTGCTACTTGTAACATGTACAACATTAAAAAGATAAATTGAAGAAAATGTTTTATATTTTAGTCAATGTGGTAAAGAACACTGTCTGTGCAATCTAGCACAATAATCTAGCACAATAATCTAGCACAATAATCTAGCACAATAATCTAGCACAATGATCTAGCACAATAATCTAGCACAATGATCTAGCACAATGCATGACAAAAAATCAGACACAAAGAAAAAAGTTAAGTGGTGAGATCTTATAAAACCCAAACTGGAGCCTCGATCTGCCTCTGACATTGCTGGGCCATACTGAAACTATGTCCACACCTCAACTTTGTTCCTTCTTGACACATAGATGACCAGCTTTGCCTAACTAGAAACAAAATTGAGAAGCTACCATTTATTTATATACCGTTTAAATACCTTGTGTCATTAGCATTAAAACTTATGCCATATTTTAAGGGTGGGAGAGCTTTTTAAAATGAAGACAACCATGTTTTGTAATTCATGTTCTCTTTAAAGGTGAAAAAAATGTCATTTTGCATTTTATAACGTAATGTATAATTGTCAAGGATAACTTTGACTGTGCCTTTATATGTGCCAAATTCAGTATTTCCAGGCACTTCAGTAAAATACTGGACTGCTCAGCTGTGTGTCCACAGACCTGGTTTATCTGCAGGGGTGATGTGGTCGCGTTGACCAACTAGACAGTAGTATAAGTATTCATGTTAGAGGGGATTTTCACTGTGCGTTTCTACTTCATTAAATAGATTTAAAGTATCCAGTTTCTGGTTGTGAAATTGGAAGACTCTCATGCTGTCTCTCTGTCTGTCTCTCTTTCTAAGAATGATGGAGAAAAAAAACACAATTGCCATTTCTCAGCAGCCTCACCACTTCCTCTCAAAGTGTTAGTCTTTGAAACAACACTAAACTCATTTTTAGTTTCTTCTGCTGATTAAGTGTTATTTTGAAGGATGGGGAAATTTTTTTGGTGATATTGTGATTTTTTTTTTAACATTATTTAATTCATTATTTACATGTTTTAGGTTTATATTGGGCTCAGACCCAGGTTTAATTTTAGTGTGAATATGACTTCAGTTTTTAATGAGGGAATGTGTTTATTTTATTAAGATACCCCCCCCCCCCCTTTTCCTCTATTGTTTCAGACAACGTCCTGCTCACACTTCTTCTGCGTGCCTTGGTAGTGGCCATTATCTTTAGTGGGATTTTCTTATATTTTACCTGGAAGAAGATGAAGGAGAAGAAGGGCTGCAAGATAACTTTGGCTTCTGACATCCAGATGGAACCGATGAATACAACTGTCATCATGGTTGAGAAAAGAGAAAAGACTGAGCTTTAAATGTCTGACAGGAAGACATTTACCATTTTAAATAATTCCCCTGCAAAATTGGTACTGGCGGTTTTCCACAAGAAGGACCTGTAAACCATGAAAATTCCTCTAAACTCAAGTTTTTTTTTTTTTTTTTTTTAAATTTTGTGAGGATTGTGTGTGTGGGTTTTCACCCACGAGTATCTAAAGCGCTTGTAAACCATTTGCATGCTAATGTTTGAGTGCTACCTACCAAGCAAAGCACGGAGAGAGTTTAGCATCTTAACTGCCATGAAGAAAAAGCTGTATTCTGTTGGTTTTGGCCCAGAAACTCAGCAGTCTCCTCCCTGAGAGCAGAAAGCTGAGGAGACTGTGAGATGGGTGGGGGGGGGGTCACCTGCAAACCTGGTGGCTTTGAGGGTGAGGTGGGTGTGTTAAATCTCCAGAGAAGAGGAAAGAGACACACAAATGACCATCTCAGCTGCTTCCACAGTGCGCTGCAGAGTCTTGCATTAGGAAATGGTGCAGCGCACTGTGGAAGCAGCTGATGCAAGCTAGAAGCTGCTCACCCGTCCACCGCAGCACCGTTGGTGGTTGGTGGAGGACGCTGGGCGTGCTCCCTCCCTAAGTCCACTGCAATCTCCTCCATCTTCTCCACATTCAGGTGGAGGTTGTTGTCCTTGCACCAGACAGCGTTGTTGTTATTGAATAGACCCACCACAGTTGTGTCGTCTGTGAGCCTGAGGAGTTTGATTGGAGCTGGATGGAGGTGAGCAGTAGGTCAGCTGAGTGGAGAGGGGGGCCCTCAGCACACATTGTTGGAGGGGGCCCCCGTGTTCAGTGTGATGGTGCTGGAGGGCTTACTGTCAATACACTTTCCTCCTCCATGATGCTCAAACTCATTTTGCATATATATAAAAAAAAGACATCTTAGAGTTTAATTCAGTCACAATCAACAGTGACGTAGGCAACGATGTGAAATCAAGGTGGTGGAGAGTGTGCCCCAAAATATAAAAAGTGGATTTTCTTTAAAACGGCTGATTAATCAGATGTTTAACTTTAGCCTTATGCTTTAAAATATGTACATCTATCTTTTGGTTAGTGTTTGTTCTGGTGTTTCATGTCCCCTTTAATAATCAAAGGACAAGGTGCGTGCAAATTAGACACAAACCTGCAAGTAAGCTCTGTTTCTGGTCAAGGTTATCGACCTGTTCCGAATCTTATTCTATTTTGTTCATCAAATAAATAAGAAAACAAGAGGAATTGAGTTGTGTCCTTAACATCCTTCCACAATAGCGCAAGCAGTTTTTTTTTAGGCTTGTGCAGAGTTGTGGTCACAAAAACACACAACTTGACAACGATTAACAACATACAGTAAATAAGAGATAAACGCAGCAGTGGGTCAAATTTCTGCTCTCAGTCTGGTCAGGAGACGTTACAGGACGCTCACCGCTGGTTGTTGCTGCTGGAGTTTGGGTGGATTTGCTGGGAGCTGCTGAGACGATCGACTGAGACCAAACACCGAGGAGGCATGAAGGCTGTGATCGGACTGTTGCTGATGCTGGTCAGAGTCTCTCTGGGTGAGCCGCTGAAGGAACCACCAGTCTGACCAGATCTAGACACACATTAAAGGAAGTGGCTCAACACCTTCCCACCCAGTATGAACCACTCAACGCTAAACACCATTCAGCAGTAAAGCTGCCACACAACCAGCAGAGGACACTGCAGCTGAACAAGTGAAGCAGATCCTGCGCGCAAACACCAGAACTGATGGAGGAGAAAGAATGCAGAACAGTCGGCGGTTACACAAGATAAATACACACAAACCCAGTGGAAAACATGTGTCATGATAGTCTCACATGAAACTACAGATTTTTAATGTTTGATAATCAGTTTTCATTCTATGAGCTTCATTCACCCTTGAATGTTTTGTCTTCTGTGAGTCTTTGAGCTTGCAATAAAATATGTTTTTTTGCAAATAAAGACACTGTTTTAATAATCCTCATATCAAAATCTAAGAAATGTTCTGGCTGATGTTAAATGATTGAGATCAGTGTTTGGAGAATTTCCAATAATTTCCAAGATTTCTGTTGATCTCATCATTTTGATACAGTCACAAATGTGCAGTTTTATTTGATTTCAACATTTGTGTGTTTGTTTATGTAGACAAACACATTCCTGACCAGTCGTATCTGATGCCTCACATGCTCCTATGGGCATGTTTGACTTCAGGGTTGTCCTGGGTCGGACACCTCTTGCTAATGATTCATTGTTAGATTCTGGTGACATTATTGACTCAGCTGAGATGGAAAATGTCTTTAACATTATTCATGTTTTAGCTGAGCAACAATAACAAAGGCAACAATAATGTCAAACTAATGTGGTTTCAGATGATCGTCTCCAGTCCCGTTTCAATGTAAAGAAGAAATGCTTCCTTCTTTTCCACTCAGTCCATCACCAGCCTGGGGGCCCATTTTTGTTCTGACTAAAGAGGAAGTGAAAGTCACATCACTTCCTCATCTACATGATGAGCACACAAAGAGATAAAAGCAGCAGTGGGTCAAATTCCTGCTCTCAGTCTGGTCAGGAGACGTTACAGGACGCTCACCGCTGGTTGTTGCTGCTGGAGTTTGGGTGGATTTGCTGGGAGCTGCTGAGACGATCGACTGAGACCAAACACCGAGGAGGCATGAAGGCTGTGATCGGACTGTTGCTGATGCTGGTCAGAGTCTCTCTGGGTGAGCCACTGAAGGAACCACCAGTCTGACCAGATCTGGACACACAGAGCAGAGTTCAGGGAAGATTTACTCACACTGAACCTTTTAAAGAAGTAGATGCTATTTACCCATTAAAAAAAACACAGAATTTAATGTTTAAGTTATAATTTGAGGATCAGACCTAAATGGTCATTAGATGATGTGATCCATGGATCTATTTTTAAAATCAATTTTGTAGCATGGTAATAATGCTTTCTTGAGCCTTTCATGTTGAACTCAATAGTGTACTTAGAAAGGAACAAGTGAACAAGTTTAAAACATCATGTTCAAGGTGTCTTCTTAGTTTTTATTTGATACTGTTATTTTGTCCTTTCTGTGTTGTGCAGGTGTAGAAACCTTCTGTGATGGCCGACAGAATCAAGCTCAGTGTTATGGAGCTCTGGGAGGAACCGTGGACATCAGGTTGATGGACAAAGTCCCAGAAAGTCCAAGATTTGAATTGTCAAACTCAAACAGAAAAATAGTCAGATGGACTGGAAACGGGTCTGTGAAACTGAGATTAGAGACGTTAGAGTTTACTTACAATAATGGAACAATGAGAATAAACAATCTGAAGAGGACTGATGATGGTGAATATAAAATCGAACTATTTGAAGATGGAAGAAGAACAGCTGTGAGGACTCTGCAGTTGAACATCCAAGGTACATTTGACTGAGAGGTTTGATGATATGTTCATGTCACCCTCAAACCTTCTAAAACACATAACAGAATTCATACTGATCTGAGTAGAGAGCTGATCACTTTCTGGTAAAATCAAAGTTCTCCTGTGTTTCTTTCAGCTCCTGTGTCGTCTGTCCAGCTGAAGTCTGAGTGTCTGTCCCAGGGTGTGAAGAGAATGTCCTGCTCCTGTGAAGGAGACAGTCCTCAGTTCAGCTGGACTCTGGATGGAGACACATTGAGAGATGATCAGCTCCTCTCTGGAAATAATGAGACTCGTGAGATCACTCTGAGAGCACCAGTGTCAGGAGAGCTGGTCTGTACAGCCTGGAATCACATCAGTAATTCCTCAGCATCACTGACGACACCAACCTGTGGTGAGTGACAACATGATGGACATCTTTGATCATGTGACATTGATACTCGTGGGTCAGTTGAACATTTTCCTCCCTTCAGGCTACATTTTTATTCAGTGCCAATTATCAAATGGGACAAACATCACACAGTGGGTGTTTGAAGCTAATAACACACTGTGTATTCATTCAACAACAACAATAACAACACCAACCATAACGTCTGACAATGTGGGTAAGAAGAGTGACATCACTGTGTCAAATAACCCCTCCACCACATTCACATCCTCCAATCAAACATCCTTGAGTAAAGATGATCCATGGTACTTTAGTAAGTGATGAGAACCTGCAGTGGATTTATTAAATGTATTCACATTTTTCTTTCATTTTCCCCCTCATGAAGCTTCTCACGTTTGCTAATCAACGTGTTTGTATTTGTTTTTTCTGCTTTTGGTTGCAGAACCTAATTACTTGATCATAATGGGAAGCGTGCTCTCCCTGCTGCTCATTGTCTTGATGGTCACTGCGATTTTTTTCTGTCTTAATAAAAGAAGAGAAAGCAACAAAACTCAAGGTAAAAAAAAAAAAATGCACATCTACAAGCTGTACGAAATATGCTGCTTTATACCTGGACACATTAAATAAGTAACGCTTAATGTTTTGCAAAAGGACAAAATGATCAGGAGTTAGAGCATGCTGAAGTCAGGAGGCAGCGGGCGGACAGATATGAGCAACCAAAGGCCCAGCAGGTGGAATACGGACAAATCAATTTTGCCACGCGGCCCCAGCAGAATGACAGACGGATGGGCCCTGATGGAGCCCCGCAGGAGTCGGGGCAGGTGGAATACGGTCAAATCAAGTTTGTAGAGCGGCCTCAGCAGAACAATAGACGGTCGGGACCTAATGGAGGCCCAGAGGAGTCGGAGAAGGTGGAATACGGACAAATCAAGTTTGCAGAGCGGCCTCAGCAGACACCCAGACAGATGGGACACGATGGTGTCCCACAGCGGTCGGAGCAGGTGGAATACGGTCAAATCAAGTTCCAGTGAACAGCCTCGGCCAGGTGAATCCTGTTATTGTTTATTTTAGTGGACTGAGCTAACAGAACAGCATTCAACGCCATCAGAATTGTTTGTGCAGATTTTTCTCGTGTGTGTGTGTGTGTGTATCAAATTTTCTTGTACATATCGTGTAAAATCCCCGCGACTGCAAGGAAAAATGTCTTCCTTAAAAACGGCCCTCCTCTCAGGATGTCAGTCAGCACAAATTTGTGCCTGTGAGGGGAAAATTCTGCTTTTCCTCAGCTATAACTTCCGGTTTTTGGTAGTAGAGAAGTGCAGATTCTCAAGACCATTGCTTCAGTCTCTGAAATCTTTCCTTTCAATCTTTATAAGTTGGTCAGTTTTCACTGGATGGATGTATTTAAGACACACAAATATGGGCCACCTTTTTTGGTGATGTTAGAACTCAGCTTCTTTGCGGCAGAGGCCAGAGGAAAAACTATGCAAACAAGCTGGGTTAAGTAGGACAGTCAAATGCCCGTGTTCAACAGGCGCTCAGTGTCTGTAGAGGCGATTGTGGGTGGAATGCTATCGCACTCAAACTAAACGATGAACTTGACTTTTGGTTTTTGGTGTTTGACTTTTTGAAAAAGTATCTGCTCTAACATGTAAAATAAATGTATCTGCTGTAGCTTTAATGTGTTTAAATGTGATTGAGTCAAGGTTAGAGGTCGATGGTTGGACTGGCTTTCAGGTGATTCACGCAACCATAAAATTGGTGGACATGGTTCCCGAGCGTTGTGGTGTCCGTAAACAACCGCCTGAGATCCTCCTGGAACTTGTGACCAACATAATCTGCTGAGCAAATCATTGACGTTGCAGAAGAAGTGTAATAAAGTGTAATAAAGCCAACACTCCAGTTTGTGATCATGTTGATCGGTCATGTGCAGCAGGTGGGCTGCTGGGCCGGCGTTTCACCCAGTTCCTCTGAGAGCTGCACTTATTCTATTATTACACGCCCAGTATAGGCTTATTTTTAACTTGATGAGAATTCGTTTGTGGTCAAATAATGATAAGTAGTTATTTTTCTGCTCTAACACATTTTGAATATTTTATCTTGACTATTTCAGAAGACTATCAGCAGAGCCACATCAGAAGAACAAGTCTTAATGATAGGAAATGATCATCTAACCTCAGTGAACCAAAAAGTCAAGCTTTAAAAGATGTGCTTCCTCTTTTTTTAAAAATAAGACTAATAAAAAAGAGAAATACTGCACTGCTCCGTGTTTTTAAACTTGCATCTGTTTCAACCTCTTGGGAAAATGTTCAGTGTTAAAGGTGGCTGTCCTTCCTCTTTTTGATGCGCAGATGGAAACATCTCAAAAATGTGTTAACCCGTTTATCACTCAAGACATGCTCGAAATCGAGAGGTGAGATGCAGCACAGACGTAAAGTTTAGCATTTTAAAAGCAATCCAATCAAAGCAAGTCTCAGATTTCATCTTAGTTCTGCCTGAAGAGACATCATTTACACATCTCACGCATGTTTTATTCCTGACTTCTTTTACCTGTATAGATCCACCAGTGACATTCCATTCCTTCACCATTGTGTGTTAAATGTCCACTTGAACCCAGTCGGTACACGCTGGGCCAGCTCAGGGACATGCTTGCACAGTCGCACCCAGGGTTGGGTTTTCAAGTTCTGCCTTTTGCCTGACGCAAGTGTGTTTCGCTCCATCAGCGCTAGAGTTTCAGGCAACGATAACCAGACAACCACACTGTTGTTGGTTCCTCTTTTCTCAACACTTAAAAAGAAAAATTATATTAATACCAACACTCAACATTGGAGCAACTCACTGTCACATCCTCAGTCCTTTGCTATCTATCTGTCTATCTATCTATCTATCTATCTATCTATCTATCTATCTATCTATCTATCTATCTATCTATCTATCTATCTATCTATCCATCCATCCATCTATCTATCTATCTATCTATCTATCTATCTATCTATCTATCTATCTATCTATCTATCTATCTATCTATCTATCTATCTATCTATCTATCTGTTTGTCTGTGTAGGGTGTGCCGGTTACTGAACTTTTCCATATAAATCCACCTAGTTTAGTTGGTTTTCTTTTAAATGCATCAGCATGACTTAAAAACACATTTCTAAATAAAGAATCAAGTACAGCGTTACATCCTTCCTGCTTCATTCATTCTGCAGACATGACCAGAAAAACAGAACTTTTTGTTGCTAAGACAGCATTAGGACATATTTGGAGATGACACACCGTCAGTGGCGCCTTTAAATTCTAGAAAAACAGCAAAATCAGTCTGAGTGCCGATATGGGTTGATAATAACGGTGTGATTGACAGGGGTACATACTGGGACAGAGCTCGTGAATCGGCGTCATTCATTTAGTGGGAATCACAAATAATAATAAAAAGAGCATAAACGTATGTACACTTTTCATGTTCAATCAGTCTTTGGCGCTCACAGCTAGTATTCTTTTGGGACGCTGCCTGAGAAGAAGCCGTTGGGGCTCATGCCCGGCTGCGCTTCGGCCGACCCGGCGGGCCCCGGGGAGGCGAGGGTTGTCGTGGAGGCCGGAGACGAATGCTGCAGCCTCTTGCGGTTTATTTTTCTTTCTTTGGCTCGTCTGTTCTGAAACCAGATCTTTATCTAAAAAGTAGAGATAGAAGCAGCAAAGGCATTGATACGCTTAAATTACTCTCATGAGACAGTTGCCGGTTTTGTCACTTGCTTCTCTCACTTCTGCATTCGTTTGGTAATTTCCTTCTAGCGCCAATCGCTCCGGACACAGATCCTCTGACCAAAGGGCCAAACACGCACCCGTGAGGATTACCGATAATGAAACTTCGGCAAACTAACCACAATGTTCACTGGCACCAAACCCCAGTTGTTTGTGATAAACGAGTACAGATATTTTAATACATTTATCTGGAACCATCGAAAAGATCAACATAAAAACTCTGCTAGGGGAAATATTACACACAGACTAACATGAGCATGCTGAGTTTAGGAGGAAGGAAGGCTAAACCTGTGGTGATCTGGCTGATCCAGGCTCTAGAAGCGCTCTTAGCCTGCTGGAGGCTCACCTGTCTCTCAGAGAGGCCCAGTTCCAGCGACAGCTCCGCCTTCCTGCGCATGGTGATGTAGCGGTTGCTCTGAAACTCCTTCTCCAGCTCCAGCCGCTGCCTGTCGGTGTACACCACCCTGTACTTGTCCTTGGTGCGCGTCTTCCCTGCTGAAAAATTAAGCCAAAATTCAGCAAGGGGGCAACTCTGGAGGGAACTTTGGACCTCGCTGGTGATTCACGTGCACGGTGAGCTCAAACGGCAGACTAATCTGCAGCCGTCTGGTGCCACGTTCAAGTTCAGGCGCCACTTAAAGCCTCATCAGCTCTATTAATCACCTTAACTACAAATAATGCAAAGACTCCCCCTGCGTTGCATCAGAGCGTCTCCTTATCGCTGCCAGCGGTGTTGACACAAGTGTTTACATAGTCATTCTCCGACACACACGCTCACACACGCTTCCTCAGCAAACGGTGAATCAGAGTTATTGATCTGAGAAGTTGTGACAGCATCGACCCGCTCAGACCAACACAGGGACGGACACAAGCGAGGCCTTAAGCCCCAGGAGCAGATTTAGCCCGGCTCCTTCCTGCTGCGGCCATCTTATCAGTCTTGTCACCTCGCAGCCCACATGACAGACCGGATGGAGCCGAGCCCAAGCAGACCTCTCTGGCTCCTGCCTTGGCTCTGCAGCTCACAGCATTTGTCAGAGGAAAGAGGAAACAGACAGATGGATATGTGGAGTCTGGGGTTGCTCTGCAGAAAAGTCTAACTTCTGAGTTGGTTTCAAGCCCTTCGAGATGCAGTGCAACTGGGTACTGCAACTTGTTTATGTGCACACTTCCTGTCCGATGTAGCAACATTCATGGTGTAAAAGCGAGAAGCCACCCTGAAAATGACCCAGAGGCTCAAGCCGTTGGTTTAAAAGTCTCAGCGTGTTTGAACACCCTGAGACTTTAATAATAATTTAATAATTTAATAATTTAATCATTTAATAATAATCCACCTTTAATAATAATTATACGATAATCCCTCTGATTCCTATCACTGATGGTAATTGTAGTT
>CAAE01014944.1:259457-362035 GCA_000180735.1 Tetraodon nigroviridis
TTCAGACAACGTCCTGCTCACGCTTCTTCTGCGTGCCTTGGTAGTGGCCATTATCTTTAGTGGGATTTTCTTATATTTTACCTGGAAGAAGATGAAGGAGAAGAAGGAGAAGAAGGGCTGCAAGATAGCTTTGGCTTCTGACATCCAGATGGAACCGATGAATACAACTGTCATCATGGTTGAGAAAAGAGAAAAGACTGAGCTTTAAATGTCTGACAGGAAGACATTTACCATTTTAAATAATTCCCCTGCAAAATTGGTACTGGCGGTTTTCCAGAAGAAAGACCTGTAAACCATGAAAATTCCTCTAAACTTAAGTTTTTGTTTTTTTTTAATTTTGTGAGGATTGTGTGTGTGGGTTTTCACCCACGAGTATCTAAAGCACTTGTAAACCATTTGCATGCTAATCTTTGAGTGCTACCTACCAAGCAAAGCACGGAGAGAGTTTAGCATCTTGACTGCCAGGAAGAAAAAGCTGTATTCTGTTGGTTTTGGCCCAGAAACTCTGCAGTCTCCTCCCTGAGAGCAGAAAGCTGAGGAGACTGTGAGATGGGTGGGTGGGGTCACCGGCAAACCTGGTGGCTTTGAGGGTGAGGTGGGTGTGCTAAATCTCCAGAGAAGAGGAAAGAGACACACAAATGATCATCTCAGCTGCTTCCACAGTGCGCTACAGAGTCTTGCATTAGGAAATGGTGCAGCGCAGTGTGGAAGCAGCTGATGCAAGCTAGAAACTGCTCACCCGTCCACCGCAGCACCGTTGGTGGTTGGTGGAGGACGCTGGGCGTGCTCCCTCCCTACGTCCACTGCAATCCCCTCCATTTTCTCCACATTCAGGTGGAGGTTGTTGTCCTTGCACCAGACAGCGTTGTTGTTATTGAATAGACCCACCACAGTTGTGTCGTCTGTGAGCCTGATGAGTTTGATTGGAGCTGGATGGAGGTGAGCAGTAGGTCAGCTGAGTGGAGAGGGGGGCCTCAGCACACATTGTTGGAGGGGGCCCCGTGTTCAGTGTGATGGTGCTGGAGGGCTTACTGTCAATACACTTTCCTCCTCCATGATGCTCAAACTTTTTATATATATATATAAAAAAAGACATCTTAGAGTTTAATTCAGTCACAATCAACAGTGACGTAGGCAACGATGTGAAATCAAGGTGGTGGAGAGTGTGCCCCAAAATATAAAAAGTGGATTTTCTTTAAAACGGCTGATTAATCAGATGTTTAACTTTAGCCTTATGCTTTAAAATATGTACATCTATCTTTTGGTTAGTGTTTGTTCTGGTGTTTCATGTCCCCTTTAATAATCAAAGGACAAGGTGCGTGCAAATTAGACACAAACCTGCAAGTAAGCTCTGTTTCTGGTCAAGGTTATCGACCTGTTCCGAATCTTATTCTATTTTGTTCATCAAATAAATAAGAAAACAAGAGGAATTGAGTTGTGTCCTTAACATCC
The DNA here is from genome assembly GCA_000180735.1 of Tetraodon nigroviridis. NCBI lineage: Eukaryota > Metazoa > Chordata > Actinopteri > Tetraodontiformes > Tetraodontidae > Tetraodon > Tetraodon nigroviridis. Next base: position 260,910 of record CAAE01014944.1, read on the forward strand.
TTCCACAATAGCGCAAGCAGTTTTTTTTTAGGCTTGTGCAGAGTTGTGGTCACAAAAACACACAACTTGACAACGATTAACAACATACAGTAAATAAGAGATAAACGCAGCAGTGGGTCAAATTTCTGCTCTCAGTCTGGTCAGGAGACGTTACAGGACGCTCACCGCTGGTTGTTGCTGCTGGAGTTTGGGTGGATTTGCTGGGAGCTGCTGAGACGATCGACTGAGACCAAACACCGAGGAGGCATGAAGGCTGTGATCGGACTGTTGCTGATGCTGGTCAGAGTCTCTCTGGGTGAGCCGCTGAAGAAACCACCAGTCTGACCAGATCTGGACACACAGAGCAGAGTTCAGGGAAGATTTACTCACACTGAACCATTTAAAGAAGTAGATGCTATTTACCCATTAAGAAAGACACAGAATTTAATGTTTAAGTTAGAATTTGATGATCAGACCCAAATGGTCATTAGATGATGTGATCTATGAGACTATTCTGAAATGTATTTTTGTAGCACGTTAATAATGCTTTCTTGAGCCTTTCATGTTGAACTCAATAGTGTACTTAGAAAGGAACAAGTGAACAAGTTTAAGACATCATGTTCAAGGTGTCTTCTTAGTTTTTATTTGATACTGTTATTTTGTCCTTTCTGTGTTGTGCAGGTGTAGAAACCTTCTGTGATGGCCGACAGAATCAAGCTCAGTGTTTTGGAGCTCTGGGAGGAACCGTGGACATCAGGTTGATGGACAAATTACCAGAAAGACAAAGATTTGAATTGTCAAACTCAAACAAAATAATAGTCAGATGGCCTGGAAACAGGTCTGTGAGACTGAGATTAGAGACGTTAGAGTTTACTTTCAATAACGGAACAATGAGAATAAACAATCTGAACAGGACTGATGATGGTGAATATAAACTTGAACTATTTGAAGGAGGAAGATAACAGCTGTGAGGACTCTACAGTTGAACATCCAAGGTACATTTGACTGAGAGGTTTGATGATATGTTCATGTCACCTCAAACCTTCTAAAACACATAACAGAATTCATACTGATCTGAGTAGAGAGCTGATCACTTTCTGGTAAGAGTCAAGTCTCGTGTGTCTTTCAGCTCCTGTGTCGTCTGTCCAGCTGAAGTCTGAGTGCGCGCAAACACCAGAACTGATGGAGGAGAAAGAATGCAGAAAAGTCGGCGGTTACACAAGATAAATACACACAAACCCAGTGGAAAACATGTGTCATGATAGTCTCACATGAAACTACAGATTTTTAATGTTTGATAATCAGTTTTCATTCTATGAGCTTCATTCACCCTTGAATGTTTTGTCTTCTGTGAGTCTTTGAGCTTGCAATAAAATATGTTTTTTTGCAAATAAAGACACTGTTGTAATAATCCTCATATCAAAATCTAAGAAATGTTCTGGCTGATGTTAGATGATTGAGATCAGTGTTTAAAGAATTTCCAATAATTTCTAACATTTCTGTTGATCTCATCATTTTGATACAGTCACAGATGTGCAGTTTTATTTGATTTCAACATTTGTGTGTTTGTTTATGTAGACAAACACATTCCTGACCAGTCGTATCTGATGCCTCACATGCTCCTATGGGCATTTTTGACTTCAGGGTCGTCCTGGGTCGGACACCTCTTGCTAATGATTCACTGTTAGATTCTGGTGACATTATTGACTCAGCTGAGATGGAAAATGTCTTTAACATTATTCATGTTTTAGCTGAGCATCAATAACAAAGGCAACAATAATGTAAAACAAATATGGTTTCAGATGTTTGTCTCCAGTCCCGTTTCAACGTGAAGAAGAAATGCTTCCTTCTTTTCCACTCAGTCCATCACCAGCCTGGGGGCCTTTTTTTGTCCTGACTAAAGAGGAAGTAAAAATCACATCACTTCCTCATCTACATGATGAGCAGTCGGTCAAATTTCTGCTCTCAGTCTGGTCAGGAGACGTTACAGGACGCTCACCGCTGGTTGTTGCTGCTGGAGTTTGGGTGGATTTGCTGGGAGCTGCTGAGACGATCGACTGAGACCAAACACCGAGGAGGCATGAAGGCTGTGATCGGACTGTTGCTGATGCTGGTCAGAGTCTCTCTGGGTGAGCCGCTGAAGAAACCACCAGTCTGATCAGATCTAGACACACAGAGCAGAGTTCAGGGAAGATTTACTCACACAGAACCTTTTAAAGAAGTAGATGCTATTTACCCATTAAAAAAACACAGAATTTAATGTTTAAGTTTTAAGTAATAATTTGAGGATCAGACCCAAATGGTCATTAGATGATGTGATCTATGAGACTATTTTGAAATGTATTTTTGTAGCACGTTAATAATGCTTTCTTGAGCCTTTCATGTTGAACTCAATAGTTTACTTAGAAAGGAACAAGTGAACAAGTGTAAAACATCATGTTCAAGGCTGTTCCGGTTCTGCTCGCTGGCCCCCCTGCAGTCTGGTTCGGGTGCTCCCTCCTCGTCCAGCAGGGGGCCCAGGGCCTGAGGATCCAGCAGCGGCACAACACAGCTGCTGGGGATCAGCTCATCAGCCTTGAATAAAGGGAGGCAACGAGCTGGTCCCCGCTGCTGGATCATTTTGGATTTTGGTTTTTGGAGTTTGGTTTTTGGTTTCGTGCTCGTCCTGTGTCCCCGGTTCCTGGTGAATGATCAGTGTGGCTATCGTGTGGACTCTGTGGTTTTCTTGCTTCCTTGTTTTTGGTGAGTTGCGGATTTTTGGCCCGTGTGCTCGTTCGATTTTTGTATGCTCGCTCGCTTGTTTTTGTCTCCGTCCTGCTCGAAGTTTTGTGTCTTGGCGAGTCACCCAATAAAGGGTTTTCTTGTTTGCCGCGCCAACCTCTGTCTGCATTTGGGTCCTGAAACACACGCAACCCTAACAAAGGCGTCTTCTTAGTTTTTATTTGATACTGTTCTTTTGTCCTTTCTGTGTTGTGCAGGTGTAGAAACCTTCTGTGATGGCCGACAGAATCAAGCTCAGTGTTTTGGAGCTCTGGGAGGAACCGTGGACATCAGGTTGATGGACAAAGTCCCAGAAAGACAAATATTTGGATTGTCAAACTCAAACAAAATAATAGTCAGATGGACTGGAAATGGGCCTGTGAGAGTGAGATTAGAGACGTTAGAGTTTACTTACAATAACGGAACAATGAGAATAAACAGTCTGAACAGGACTGATGATGGTGAATATAGACTTGAACTATTTGAAGATGGAAAGAGAACAGCTGTGAGGACTCTACAGTTGAACATCCAAGGTACATTTGACTGAGAGGTTTGATGATATGTTCATGTCACCCTCAAACCTTCTAAAACACATAACAGAATTCATACTGATCTGAGTAGAGAGCTGATCACTTCCTGGTAAAATCAAAGTTCTCTTGTGTTTCTTTCAGCTCCTGTGTCGTCTGTCCAGCTGAAGTCTGAGTGTCTGTCCCAGGGTGTGAAGAGAATGTCCTGCTCCTGTAAAGGAGACAGTCCTCAGTTCAGCTGGACTCTGGATGGAGACACATTGAGAGATGATCAGCTCCTCTCTGGAAATAATGAGACTCGTGAGATCACTCTGAGAGCACCAGTGTCAGGAGAGCTGGTCTGTACAGCCTGGAATCACATCAGTAATTCCTCAGCATCACTGACGACACCAACCTGTGGTGAGTGACAACATGATGGACATCTTTGATCATGTGACATTGATACTCGTGGGTCAGTTGAACATTTTCCTCCCTTCAGGCTACATTTTTATTCAGTGCCAATTATCAAATGGGACAAACATCACACAGTGGGTGTTTGAAGCTAATAACACACTGTGTATTCATTCAACAACAACAATAACAACACCAACCATAACGTCTGACAATGTGGGTAAGAAGAGTGACATCACTGTGTCAAATAACCCCTCCACCACATTCACATCCTCCAATCAAACATCCTTGAGTAAAGATGATCCATGGTACTTTAGTAAGTGATGAGAACCTGCAGTGGATTTATTAAATGTATTCACATTTTTCTTTCATTTTCCCCCTCATGAAGCTTCTCACGTTTGCTAATCAACGTGTTTGTATTTGTTTTTTCTGCTTTTGGTTGCAGAACTAATTACTTGATCATAATGGGAAGCGTGCTCTCTCTGCTGCTCATTGTCTTGATGGTCACTGCGAGCTTTTTCTTTCTTAATAAGAGAAGAGAAAGCAACAAAACTCAAGGTAAAAAAAAAAAAATGCACATCTACGAGCTGTATGAAATATGCTACTTTATACCTGGAAACATTAAATAAGTAACGCTTAATGTTTTGCAAAAGGACAAAATGATCAGGAGTTAGAGCATGCTGAAGTCAGGAGGCAGCGGGCGGACAGATATGAGCAACCAAAGGCCCAGCAGGTGGAATACGGACAAATCAATTTTGCCACGCGGCCCCAGCAGAATGACAGACGGATGGGCCCTGATGGAGCCCCGCAGGAGTCGGGGCAGGTGGAATACGGACAAATCAAGTTTGTAGAGCGGCCTCAGCAGAACAATAGACGGTCGGGACCTAATGGAGGCCCAGAGGAGTCGGAGAAGGTGGAATACGGACAAATCAAGTTTGCAGAGCGGCCTCAGCAGACACCCAGACAGATGGGACACGATGGCGTCCCACAGCGGTCGGAGCAGGTGGAATACGGTCAGATCAAGTTCCAGTGAACAGCCTCGGCCAGGTGAATCCTGTTATTGTTTATTTTAGTGGACTGAGCTAACAGAACAGCATTCAACGCCATCAGAATTGTTTGTAAAGATTTTTCTCATGTGTGTGTGTGTGTATCAAATTTTCTTGTACATATCGTGTAAAATCCCCGCGACTGCAAGGAAAAATGTCTTCCTTAAAAACGGCCCTCCTCTCAGGATGTCAGTCAGCACAAATTTGTGCCTGTGAGGGGAAAATTCTGCTTTTCCTCAGCTATAACTTCCGGTTTTTGGTAGTAGAGAAGTGCAGATTCTCAAGACCATTGCTTCAGTCTCTGAAATCTTTCCTTTCAATCTTTATAAGTTGGTCAGTTTTCACTGGATGGATGTATTTAAGACACACAAATATGGGCCACCTTTTTTGGTGATGTTAGAACTCAGCTTCTTTGCGGCAGAGGCCAGAGGAAAAACTATGCAAACTAGCTGGGTTAAGTAGGACAGTCAAATGCCCGTGTTCAACAGGCGCTCAGTGTCTGTAGAGGCGATTGTGGGCGGAATGCTATCGCACTCAAACTAAACGATGAACTTGACTTTTAGTTTTTGGTGTTTTACTTTTTGAAAAAGTATCTGCTCTAACATGTAAAATAAATGTATCTGCTGTAGCTTTAATGTGTTTAAATGTGATTGAGTTAAGGTTAGAGGTCGATGGTTGGACTGGCTTTCAGGTGATTCACGCAACCATAAAATTGGTGGACATGGTTCCCGAGCGTTGTGGTGTCCGTAAACAACCGCCTGAGATCCTCCTGGAACTTGTGACCAACATAATCTGCTGAGCAAATCATTGACGTTGCAGAAGAAGTGTAATAAAGTGTAATAAAGCCAACACTCCAGTTTGTGATCATGTTGATCGGTCATGTGCAGCAGGTGGGCTGCTGGGCCGGCGTTTCACCCAGTTCCTCTGAGAGCTGCACTTATTCTATTATTACACGCCCAGTATGGGCTTATTTTTAACTTGATGAGAATTCGTTTGTGGTCAAATAATGATAAGTAGTTATTTTTCTGCTCTAACACATTTTGAATATTTTATCTTGACTATTTCAGAAGACTATCAGCAGAGCCACATCAGAAGAACAAGTCTTAATGATAGGAAATGATCATCTAACCTCAATGAACCAAAAAGTCAAGCTTTAAAAAAATGTGCTTCCTCTTTTTTTTAAAAATAAGACTAATAAAAAAGAGAAATACTGCACTGCTCCGTGTTTTTAAACTTGCATCTGTTTCAACCTCTTGGGAAAACGTTCAGTGTTGAAGGTGGCTGTCCTTCCTCTTTTTGATGCGCAGATGGAAACATCTCAAAAATGTGTTAACCCGTTTATCACTCAAGACATGCTCGAAATCGAGAGGTGAGATGCAGCACAGACGTAAAGTTTAGCATTTTAAAAGCAATCCAATCAAAGCAAGTCTCAGATTTCATCTTAGTTCCGCCTGAAGAGACATCATTTACACATCTGTCGCACACATTTTATTCCTGACTTCTTTTACCTGTATAGATCCACCAGTGACATTCCATTCCTTCACCATTGTGTGTTAAATGTCCACTTGAACCCAGTCGGTACACGCTGGGCCAGCTCAGGGACATGCTTGCACAGTCGCACCCAGGGTTGGGTTTTCAAGTTCTGCCTTTTGCCTGACGCAAGTGTGTTTCGCTCCATCAGCGCTAGAGTTTCAGGCAACGATAACCAGACAACCACACTGTTGTTGGTTCCTCTTTTCTCAACACTTAAAAAAAAAAATTATATTAATACCAACACTCAACATTGGAGCAACTCACTGTCACATCCTCAGTCCTTTGCTATCTATCTGTCTATCTATCTATCTATCTATCTATCTATCTATCTATCTATCTATCTATCTATCTATCTATCTATCTATCTATCTATCTATCTATCTATCTATCTATCTATCTATCTATCTGTCTATCTGTTTGTCTGTTTAGGGTGTGGCAGTTACTGAACTTTTCCATATAAATCCACCTAGTTTAGTTGGTTTTCTTTTAAATGCATCAGCATGACTTAAAAACACATTTCTAAATAAAGAATCAAGTACAGCGTTACATCCTTCCTGCTTCATTCATTCTGCAGACATGACCAGAAAAACAGAACTTTTTGTTGCTAAGACAGCATTAGGACATATTTGGAGATGACACACCGACAGTGGCGCCTTTAAATTCTAGAAAAACAGCAAAATCAGTCTGAGTGCCGATATGGGTTGATAATAACGGTGTGATTGACAGGGGTACATACTGGGACAGAGCTCGTGAATCGGCGTCATTCATTTAGTGGGAATCACAAATAATAATAAAAAAAAGCATAAACGTATGTACACTTTTCATGTTCAATCAGTCTTTGGCGCTCACAGCTAGTATTCTTTTGGGACGCTGCCTGAGAAGAAGCCGTTGGGGCTCATGCCCGGCTGGGCTTCGGCCGACCCGGCGGGCCCCGGGGAGGCGAGGGTTGTCGTGGAGGCCGGAGACGAATGCTGCAGCCTCTTGCGGTTTATTTTTCTTTCTTTGGCTCGTCTGTTCTGAAACCAGATCTTTATCTAAAAAGTAGAGATAGAAGCAGCAAAGGCATTGATACGCTTAAATTACTCTCGTGAGACAGTTGCCGGTTTTGTCACTTGCTTCTCTCACTTCTGCATTCGTTTGGTAATTTCCTTCTAACGCCAATCGCTCCGGACACAGATCCTCTGACCAAAGGGCCAAACACGCACCCGTGAGGATTACCGATAATGAAACTTTGGCAAACTAACCACAATGTTCACTGGCACCAAACCCCAGTTGTTTGTGATAAACGAGTACAGATATTTTAACACTTTATCTGGAACCATCGAAAAGATCAACATAAAAACTCTGCTAGGGGAAATATTACACACAGACTAACATGAGCATGCTGAGTTTAGGAGGAAGGAAGGCTAAACTTGTGGTGATCTGGCTGATCCAGGCTCTAGAAGTGCTCTTAGCCTGCTGGAGGCTCACCTGTCTCTCAGAGAGGCCCAGTTCCAGCGACAGTCCGCCTTCCTGCGCATGGTGATGTAGCGGTTGCTCTGAAACTCCTTCTCCAGCTCCAGCCGCTGCCTGTCGGTGTACACCACCCTGTACTTGTCCTTGGTGCGCGTCTTCCCTGCTGAAAAATAAAGCCAAAATTCAGCAAGGGGGCAACTCTGGAGGGAACTTTGGACCTCGCTGGTGATTCACGTGCACGGTGAGCTCAAACGGCAGACTAATCTGCAGCCGTCTGGTGCCACGTTCAAGTTCAGGCGCCACTTAAAGCCTCATCAGCTCTATTAATCACCTTAACTACAAATAATGCAAAGACTCCCCCTGCGTTGCATCAGAGCGTCTCCTTATCGCTGCCAGCGGTGTTGACACAAGTGTTTACATAGTCATTCTCCGACACACACGCTCACACACGCTTCCTCAGCAAACGGTGAATCAGAGTTATTGATCTGAGAAGTTGTGACAGCATCGACCCGCTCAGACCAACACAGGGACGGACACAAGCGAGGCCTTAAGCCCCAGGAGCAGATTTAGCCCGGCTCCTTCCTGCTGCAGCCATCTTATCAGTCTTGTCACCTCGCAGCCCACATGACAGACCGGATGGAGCCGAGCCCAAGCAGACCTCTCTGGCTCCTGCCTTGGCTCTGCAGCTCACAGCATTTGTCAGAGGAAAGAGGAAACAGACAGATGGATATGTGGAGTCTGGGGTTGCTCTGCAGAAAAGTCTAACTTCTGAGTTGGTTTCAAGCCCTTCGAGATGCAGTGCAACTGGGTACTGCAACTTGTTTATGTGCACACTTCCTGTCCGATGTAGCAACATTCATGGTGTAAAAGCGAGAAGCCACCCTGAAAATGACCCAGAGGCTCAAGCCGTTGGTTTAAAAGTCTCAGCGTGTTTGAACACCCTGAGACTTTAATAATAATTTAATAATTTAATAATTTAATCATTTAATAATAATCCACCTTTAATAATAATTATACGATAATCCCTCTGATTCCTATCACTGATGGTAATTGTAGTTTTTAAAGCACTGTTATGCAAATGTAACAGCCAGTTATTCCGTTCGACAGTTTCTGTTACCTAAATAATAAAAAGAGAAATCCTGTTTAAGATCCTGCTTTGAAAAGTACAACTTAAACTACAACCCTGGTTTAAATAACTTTTAGGGAATAACAAATATGTCTCAACACTCCAATATGAGAAGTGAAATCATTCTTGAAGGCCGTACTTTTGTATGAAAACATCAAGTATGTTCAGCATGAGAGTGCAGAAATGTTGGAAGAGTATTTATTCTTTCTTTATTCGAGCCCCATCCAAGCTCCGGCCCCATAATCTCACCTGAGGGGGTCGGCCTGCTGGGTTCCTGGGGTCTCCTCTTGAAGAAGAAGGGGTCCTGGTCGGGGGGGTCGTAGGTGGGGAACGATCCCCCACTAGTGGCGGTGGGCGTTCCACTCAGCTCCGCGGAGGAGAAACTCACCTGTCCCGGGCTGGGGCTTGACCCAGTTGCGTACCCGAAGGGAAACTCCTCCCGAGGCGCGTAGACGGAGTTCCAGGCACCTGCAGGCGACGGGTCAGCGAGTCCCGGGAAGTGATGGTAGCCGCTGAAGGGCTCATAGGGGCCGGGGATGTACTGACTGTTGACCGCCAGCGCCTGAGCCAGGTGTCTGACAGGCTGCGAGTTGTACATTTCCTGCGTCCTGGTGCGCACAGGTGCGTAAAATGTGGCACTGAACAAAAATCAGACAGCTGGGATCATCCCAGGTCTCCCAGCATTCCCAGAAGAGCGGCTGCTAGCTCCAGTCTAAGGTTCAGCTCACCTGTGCAGGGAGACTTTACACACCTTTATAGATTTACTGCCAAGGAGTTCAAAAGTACCAGCGTGACGTCACCAGGTACCTGACACCCACCTGCTGGGTTTGGAGCCATGTGAGGTCATTGACCGTGATTCCCTCTTTACTGCTGCTGGAATATGTTTATAAAACCGGTCAAAATGGACCCATGTGGCGGACAATGCTGAAAACATTCGCTGACTTTAATAATGCGCTTTTTATGGTTTTATGGTTTTTCTAATGCTTAATGACACTGCACTAAAATTAGCCCGAGATGATTTATTTTAAACAGATAAAAAGAAAATAATATTGTTGTTTTACAAACTTCCTGTTTTTTGCAGTTACAGACACATTTACATGATGGTCGGTTGGTGAATGCTTTTACATTTTTTTACACTTTAAATAAAAATACAACTTTCTTAGTCTGAGCACTTCTAATTTATACTAAATAATGTTTATTTCATAAATATTCGACTCATAAATGAGAAAATAAAGTTCTGTTTCTTTACCGTTCGTGTAATTCCACCGTTTGACCACTTGGGGGCAGAAAAATGACTGATTGACAGCCGAAGCGCGTCAGGAGTCTCCACAATGCGCTTTTTAGCCTATGTTTATTGCTCAGTTTATACAGCAGCATGTGATGAATTGTTGTTGCGTTTGTGTCAGTAAACTCTTCTCCATCATAGCACCAAACGCTCATTAAATATGTATGTTTGCATCCTGGTCAGAACACTTACAACAACCGTAACAGCTGTTAGAAGGACTGAGGCTTATGTTATTTCAAAGGAAAGTGCTTAAGGCCTAAACGTCAACAAAGGGCATCAGAAACATCAGTCACAAACAAAACCCGAAGAGCGAATGAACTACAATAACAAGGGGAAAGAATATGGCTACAAAAACACAGTGTCGAGACTTATGTTGCAAACTAAGGCATGCAGTAAAATATAAAACAGTGTCATTATATCAAATCTTGATGTGATTTAGTCAAGCGTGCAGCTCACTCATGGTTTAATACTCATCTCATCTTTGTAACTGCGTCAGAACTGATCTGTGGAGATCAAAGCCTTTTATATTCAATCGGTACAGATACATATTTGTATTTTGGAGCCAAGTCTAGTGACAGGCTTGTGAATGTATTTATTTATTTATTGTGTGAATGACACATTAATATTGTTCATGTCCATTTTACTGTTTTTATGCATGTTTTTGTGGCTGCTTGTCTCTGTGTGGTAGCATTTATTTGACCGTTTGCTTCACTGCCAGAGGAACGAGGGTCAAGGACAGCATGAAAGTCATTGGTTTCCCTTGGATGGTTGGATGGATAGATAGATAGATAGATAGATAGATAGACAGAATCTTCACTAAGATGGAAGATGAGTTTTGTGCTGTTTGGCCAGCTAATTGATGATTTTTTGTGAAAGACTTTTTCCTCATTTGTCCGTCTTTTAACGTCTTCAACAGGCCGATCAGTCTTTCTGTGCCATCGTCCATCTTCATCCATCAGAAAGATGTTTTGTTCAGGTCTCCAGGGCTTCCCGTCTCCACCTTTGAAGTCCTCTGGGAAACCCATTCGCCTGACAAAAACAGGTTGTGAAGAGTCCAGCTTTAACACATCTGCACCGGCCCTCCATCGGTCCCAGACTGCGTCGGACTGATGACCTGAATAACACCTTTATTTTTGACGCTTTTATTGCCCGAGGGTGTTGGTTGCAGATGTAACGTGCAGTAAAGGTTAAGGTGGGGGTGATTCTGGGTGGCGTTGCTCTACTCTTATCACCGACTCGCTCACTACTGCCAGCAGAGCTTTTATATTTACAACACGCTCTCAATTAGAGGAGAGGATGATTTCTATCCAATTTAGGCAGCAATCCTTCCACCCAGCCATCTGCCCCTGGTTAAGGAGAGAACGCCCTCATTGGCAGCAGGTTTGCATTCCCAATTTTATCCTGGGAAAAGGAGAAATTAGGGAGAGAGCCAAAATTACAAAGAAGCATGTATTTGGGACTGGTAAACTTTTTTTTTTAAATTCTCTGGCTGAAACTAACAGAGCACTTTCTGTCAGGACTCAGGGGCAGTGAGGCTGAAAGCATTCATTCCCATTTCTACCAGATTTTAAAGAAGGTTATTTAAGTTGTTTTCCTGAGAAACTTCCATGTTTGTTTCCAAAACCAGGAGCTCTGCCAAAGCACAACCCCTCCACCCTCCACCACCCCCATCTCACTTTTCTGCTCCTTTATATTGTGTTTGTTGTTTTATTGGAGGGGTTAGACGCGGTCCAGATTGCTGTTGCCAGTAGAGACTGTCTCAGTTCACCTCCATTCATAAACAAATCAGCCCAGCTCGGCGGACTCTCAGCGGCTACTGAAGAACAACAAGCAGGACTCAGACTCCATTCTGAACCTTTCCACGTCTGTCCATCTTTGCTTTTTCTCCGCATATTTCTTTCTCTTTCGCCTTTCCCAAACTCCCTTCCCTCTCTCAAATCTCCCTCCCTAACTCTCCCGGTCAGAGTGGGGTTGGACCACAGGCTCCTGCCTGTGTGAATCTGTCAGGGAAGCAGCGTGTCCGAGTGTGCACGCCTCCAGTCCCCTTTTTTTTTTTCCTCCAAAAAAGCTTTCAGCGCTCTTCAGGAGTGGGGGACAGACCTTGTTGTGAGAGGAGAGAGGAGAGGAAAGAAGACCCCCCCTTGGTGCTGCGATTTGACTAAACAAACAGCGGACGCGGGTGCCTCCTCCAGCAGGCTCCTGGGACAGCAGAGCTTAACCTCGGACTCTGAACATCTGAGGGATCTATACATCTGAAGCAGCGGCCCCGCGGAGACCACCGGCTGGAAATCGCTCCTCTGGTTTCTGAAGGAGGAGACTGGCCGCTGGCATTAAACCCCATCACACAGAGAGCTGAGATTCTCACTACATCTTGGACGACTCAGAAGGTAAGAGGCTCTCATCGCTTCCCTGCTCCACTCAGGAAATTTGCTTTTAGTCATGTTTATTGTCCTGAGTGAAGATGTGCTGGACAAAGTGCTGAAAGTTGCCGTCGTCTGCATGAGGAGGCCAGCGTGGACGGTCCAGTTGTCGAGTTGTCTTGTTGGGGATGCGGTCTGTACAGTGGGCTTTGCTCCAAACCCAAACTTCAATCAACAATCCGTTTTATTTGGTATCTTTCCATCTGTGAGAATGCGCCTCTGCTCGTCACACACATACTTGAAAATGTGCACAACAGGAATTACAAAGTGAGGGCAACCTGTTCAAACAGCGTCAAAAGTGGTTTGTGTGTCGCACACACAACTTTTCACTCGTTACACAGAGACACTTTAACAGTGTTTACCTTCTCAAGAAGAGAAAGGAAGGTATCCCAGAGTGCCTCCGTCACACACAAACATACACACACCGGGACTCAAAGCAGAGCTGTTTGTATGCTCCTCGCTTCTGAACTGCTTGTTTTTACGGCTCTCTTGTGTCACCCTGAGTGAACCGAGGCTCCTCGCAGCCACACCATCAGTCTCTTGTCTCTGAAAGGAGCAAATACAATCTGTATTCTCTGCAGGGCAGCACGGAGAAGCTGGTGGAGAAGCGGTGCATCGGCATCAGACCACCCATTAGCCACCGCGAACCAGCATCCTGTGTACCTGCTGATGGATCTCTTTTTACAGATAACACATTCCAAGCCGAGTTCGTGGCTCAACGCTTTAGTCACCACATCTTAGGTTGCGTCCAAAAGCCGTGAATCCGTTCTCGGGAATGTGCGAGCAGTCGGACGAACCATCTCCCCTCATTTATAACTGGAGAGTGTCTTACTGCTGTGACCTGTGCAGTAATGAGCGTTGCGCAGCGAAAAGCTTTTCCACTTCTCCCCTCACGTGTGGTTGCTGCAGACTTTAGTGCACATCCATCTTCTGTGCACCGATGACCCAACTGATATGAGAGCATTGGAGCTGGCGCTGCTAATCAGGGCTGACATCTGTTACGCGTCTGCCGTCCGTAGCTGAAGTCCTTGATCTTCCGGGGCTCTCTGGGTATTTCAGTCCAGGCGTACTTCAGTCTCTTCTGCTTCTGCTGCGATGGAGCTGCTGGAAAACGACGTGCTTGTCGTGCTTTCACCATCAACAATATTAAACAGCAATGCATTCATATCATATTTTCACCATCAGCTGGCTCTCTCTCTCTCTCTCTCTCTCTCTCTCTCTCTCTCTCTCTCTCTCTCTCTCTCTCTCTCTTTCTCTCTGGTCCTTTACGGGAACGATAAAACGCTCCTGACAAGTTACAACCGGGGTTCACCAAGCAGCAAGGAGTTTCATTTGTCTCCTTAACACTGGGGATTTTTTTCCCCCGTGCGTCAGGCGGCTGGTATGTGCCGCGGCACAGCCCCTGACACAGCGCGGCCCGGCGGCTCCGTTCTCCCGCCTGGCCCAAGACCTAATCCTTCATCATCAGCTGTTTCCTGCCCGCTCGGCCTCTCCGCATGCCAGCGTCTCTGAGAAGAAATCTGCTTCGCATTATGACCATGCAGAAAACATGCCAGGGCCTCCGATTTGGCTCACATGTGGTGAAATGTAACAGTTTGGCTTCAGCAGAAAGTTTTGAAACACACTGATCCCATTCTGTTCTCTGGTGATTTATCGCCCTTGAGAGGGAAGCACAGCTGTTCAGCAAACACACTGTAAACCTTTCTGTCCTTTCGATTGCAATGAATATAAAGCTGACAAAAGCCATTCTGAGCTGTCAAAGCCTCTCTGGTAAACATATCTTGTTTATTCAGTTTAAATATGTCGGTTCCTGACTTACTCTTTGATGGCTGATTCATTATTCATCACTCATTCTTCTGAGCTGAGCTGGTTCTGTGTCAGTCTTGAACCAGTCTCCTGCTTCTCAAATGGACTTGCACTTGTTTGAGTCATGTAGCTTTAATGAACATTAAGTAGTGCGGCAACACAGCATCCTGTTCTGCAGGCCATCCATCTGTGCCCCCCCCCACTCCCACCCACCCACCCACCCACTCACACGGGGCTGCAGGCAGCTGCATCCCATCTTCACTCTCAAATTAGCCCTAAACTGCTAATAAAATATGCCATTTTCAAACATGTGAATGAGAAACTGTTTAAACAAAAAGGCAACATGGTGGACAGCAACGTTCAGTACGACCTGAGGTCTGTAAATTACCCCTGTATTTAGATTTTACACACAGCATTTAAGTGCACGAAGGCACTTTTTTATTTATGGGATGCATTAATGCCAACGCACCTACAAGCTTTTAGATTAGTGACTATAAACAAGGCTTTTTAAATCAAAGTTGTTGTTTTTTTAAAATCAAAAGACTCTTAATCAGCTTCAATCACTCAGGGTTAAAAGTAAAGTTAGAAAAAAGTAAAAGTAAGAATCTCTCGTCTCCTCCGATAGCCATTCTGCTAGTTTACATATAAATAAAGTAGAAAATGGCCTCAGATCTAGAATCTTCCCTTCGTTTGTCTTGGTTCTAATAGAACATAGTGACCTATTTACACAATAAAGCAGGGCCTTGTTGCATCTTTTATCGAGTTAATATCATGTTAACGAGATACATTTATGTACAACAACAAATGACAATAGTAGGAAGGAGACACTAGAGGAGAATTTTGTCTTGTCTCATCAGTCTCCTGATATCAGTCAAACGCTCCCAGCAACCGTCTCCGGCAGCCTGTGTGCGCGGGGATTTACAGCAAATAAGAAAAGTGAAAGTTACTTGTCTTCGAGTGTTTTGTTTTCAATGAGAGACAGCCTGAATAGGTAAGATCCAGCTGCTATTGATCAACATTATTATTTATACATAAATCATTCTAATATTTTATGACTGAAAAGGTTTTTCTGTGTGAAAATGAATCTAAAGTCATACTAGCAAACAAAATGAGGCTTTTATGGATTTATGATGGATTTTGATTGATTCTGTAAATTCTGATTTGTAAACACCTGTGTTTTTCCAGCTCAACAAGGGTAATTTTATTACGATATAAAATTACTGAATAAGGAGAGAGAGAAAGAGAGACAGAGAGTATTTTCAGCAGGAAGGTTTGGTCTCCATCAGACTCTGGTAAAGCAGGAGTGTCTCCTCTGCAGTCGGATGTGTCCACAGTCCAACAAAAACATGCTGGAATTGGTGATACAGTGAGATGAGAGAGGACAAAGAAAAACAGGCTGTTGCTTAAAAGATAAGAATAGTTCACACAGTGGAAAAGGGGACCACTTTGGAGTGCTCAGTTTTACCAGAGCCATGGCTGCTTCCATTCTGTGTGGCGAGTTTTTTTCTTCTTAAAGTACAGCCATTTATTTTCCAATTTTATCAATAGTTACACTGAGACACACATGGGGAGAATTGTACAAGCTTAAATTATAACCCAGATTGGTGCTTCTCTCATTTCCCTTCTTTTCCCCTTCATTTCAACTTTATGTGTTTGGGGAAACGAGTGGAATTTGAGGCCAGTTAAGCCTAATTGTATTCAGCTGTTTCTGTTTCTGTCAGGAGTGTGGGTGTGAGTGGAGGGAGGAGGGATGGAGGGAAGGGCTGCGAGCATGTGCTGGTGTCCTTGGTTTTTCCCAGGTTCGGTGGTGGTACCTACTCAGCTCATAGGGAAGTTTATGTTTTTACTCTAAGCAGAGAAAAAAATAGAAAAATAGATGTTTTGTTGATGAAAACAGCTGCCTGTTTCCAGTTTGGTATTCAGGCTCCCCAAAAACTGGAAAATGGCTCTATAAAGTGATATCAAACAACAACCACATCTAAGGCTGTCATTCCAACCACCCGTTTACCCAGAGACCCTCCATATCCCCTCAGCCCCACTTCAAACAGCGTTTACAACTCGGGTTGACGGGGAGAGAACCGGGCCCCATGGTTCCCTGAACGTGTTGTCTCAGCATGTCTGCAGCGTTTCTGGCTGTCCAGGCAGGTCCAGTCACGATGAATGCTAAATTTGAACCAAACATAAATCACAGAATGGTTTCAAAATCTGCTGCACCCCAAAGATGCTGAGTTCATCTGGCGTTGGTGCAGTTGGACGCTCGAGTTACAGGAAACACACATTTTCTGGCTGATGCGGGACTTTTCTCTGTCCAGCTGTGAAGCTGCATCCTCCTGTAGAGGGACTTATTCCTAAAATATCACTCCAAACCCAGACCTTTTCATCCTTTCAGCCCATGTCTGCTCTTTTCTTTTTCTCTCTAATGATCTGTGCTTACATGGAGACCTCAGGGGCTCGGGACCCAAACAATGACCTGCATTTCTCTCGAGTCACCCCTTAACGCCTGTTCCTACAGCCGCAGGACTTTTCGTGCGCTGATAACATATCTTGTTCAATTGGTCAATGTGTTTTCCGACACCCCCGGTGCATTTTTGAGGTTGCAGTGACTTCAGAAGTGACTCAAACTATTTCCTGAATAGGTCAGACGTGATTGTAAAACAGACAACCACAGCTGAGTTGCAGATGTTGTACGGGAAGTTTTTACATGACCATACCTTTTACCAAATTGGACTTTTTCTGACTGTTTTAGCTACTAAAGTTACTTAAAGGATTAAGTATTGACAACTAGCTGTCAGATCTACAATCTTTGTCAAACCTCTACATTTCTGGTAGTGGGGAAGCTGTGGATAAACACACTGTGTCAAAACGACTGATGGAACCACAAAGTGTTTGAACACATTTATGCTGATGGAAACAGAAGCATGAAGACAAAAACATCAGATCCACGTGGGCGACTGCAACATTCTTTGGATTAAAAGAGGGACCCTGGAAAACACAGTAAACAACGCATCTAAGTGGCTCTTTTCCTGCATAGTATTTGGGGAATTTTAGCTGGAATCGAAAGTATTTTAATAATGACATACATCACTGAAAAAAGACATCTGAATGTTTTTCCATGCCAGAGATGCATATTCAAGTATTTCCTGCTCATTTATTCTGATGGCAGATAAATAACCCTTGATGTTTCAGCCTTTCTTAGTTCGCAAACACGCTTTATGGTCACGTTAGGAGGAGCGAGTGCTTTGTGGCTCTGCAGCTGAGGGCCAGAGAGCTCCATCGTGGGGAGCTGATCTGTTCGGGGCATGTGATAAAAATGGAAGTTTGTTTTGACTAAGACACCCTGGGTCATTATTTTCCCACAGAGCTCGTCAGACTCAGACTGTTCAAAGAAGCGTCAGGAAAGAAAGACACGTCTCCGAAACAAACTGAAAAGGATGGGAATGCTGCGCGTAAACGTGGTACTAGGCTCAGAACACGGGCCAACGCGTTTGCACGAAGTGACCAAAAACATCAGAGATGTTGCTCTGCCGATTGCAGCTTCCTGCACTCTTCAGCAGAGTAAATCGGCTGTGGTTGAAGACGTGCGCGCTCCTACTGTTGCCCCACGCTGTCCTTTCATGTAGCGCTTCCCATCATTTCCCTTCTGTATGTCTGCACGCTCCCTCTGTTGTTTGATCCACTCTTGCTGTGTGTAGCATTGTTGTGGTATGAAGATTTTATTTTTGTCATTGCTGTAATCTGCCTGTTTCTGCTGGCTGTTTGTGCAAAGTTCTCACTGGTTGTCTGAGGTTTTGTTTTTGTGGGTTTTTTTTGCTGTGTTTAGACTTATTTTAGATTGCGATTGATGTCTTTTGCTGCCTTTTAATCCAACTCGTTTCTGTGTTTCGAGCAGTTTCATTGTGTGCCGTATGTGTCAGTGTTTCCTTCGAAGTTGTGGTGGATTGCTCCATCACCGATGCATCACTTTTACACCCACACGAGGTCAGGAAAATTCCCTTCGCAGGAAATCAGAGCTCTCCAGCTGCAGTCAGGGATGCTTTTGGATGTACTTTTTCTCTTCACCACCCCCAAAAACTGCAAGCTTCATGTCCTTTGAGAAAAACCTAAACAAACAATTGGCTGTAAATGTGTTTCACAAGAAAGTTCCCCCCTCATGTACGAGTGCTTCATCGTTGCCAGATGTTTAAATAAATCACGCAGTTCCAGCACGTATAGATAATCCCAGAAGTGGGATTAGAGGGTGATGTGGAGCCGGAAAGATGCGTGGGCTGCATGTATCCCGCTGCTCGATTTTAGAGTTTTAACCCCGACTAGCTGGTGACACCTTGAACGTAGCAGCATTGTTTATAAAAACTGACAAGGGTCAGTCAGTCACCAAATTCCCAGCATCTGTGGGAAAACTCGTATGGTGGGATAACACTTTATCCATCATGGTGATTATTGTGCCATCGCTCTGTAAACACTGGCAGGCCTCCACTCATGGACTATCATGTTTCTCAGATTAGAATGATAATAAACCATAAATACGACAGAGGGGTGCTTGTTTTGATCCTTTAAATCCTCTCTTTTATCGTCAGACTCGGAGACTCACTTTGCCCACTGTTGTCACGGATGGTTCGTAAGAACATCAGGTGTCATCCTGGATGGTTGTTTAGCTGATCTCCCCAATCGTTTAGTGATAAAATAGCATCAGCTTACAGTCACAGTAACACTTGTTTTGTCCTCGCGGTGCCAAGTGACACATGCCTTCGGTGTTGCGGCGTTCGGCCGTCGCCGTGCAAAGTCATCACCGCTGACACCGAGGTTAGCGCCACTTGAGCGTTGATGTACGGCTTCCTCAGCGACAGTCTCACTCACTTCTGGAAAACCTGGGCCTCCCCCGGGGATAGAGTGACCCCAGTGCTCCTGCTCTCCCGAACGGCAGCGTCCCAAGTGTATCAGTGGTCCTGGGAAAGTTGCATGGGAATACTGTGGGAACATGAACTGTACACAGACAGCAGTGACACACAGTCGGCTGTGTGCGTGTGTGTGTGTGTGTGTGTGTCACTGTGTCCCTGTGCGTATGTGTGTGTCTGTGAGTATCAACACACTGGTGCCGGCGATAGTGTGTTTTAGTACATTATACTGCCGTACAGATGTGTGTCTGATTTCTCTGCTCTCTGGCTCTCCGTCTCATCTCTCTCTCCCCAGCCATCTTTTATTAGTACCAGGAAACTGGGGAGGAGATGTTTTTGGAGCGACTCGACTCGGGAACTTTTCATTTTGGGAACGGAAGTGCTAGAGGCAGTTATTTCAGCAGAAAAAAAAAAAACCAAAACAATGTGATTTTGGCGGAGGAGAACCTGTTAGACACCAGTGTGTTTTAGGAGACGATTAACCTGTGAAAACACTGCTGGGCTTCCAGGAGACGATCTCCCTAGGATAATACAGCATGGGAAAACAGGAATGAACGTGAAGATGGATAAACTGCATGACAATCATACTGAATATTCAGAAGATGTAACAAGAACCGGTACAACGAAAAAATTAAAAATAAATCATGACGTAAATACATTTGTATAACGACATGTGTGGAGCCGAATGATGACGTAAATACATTTGTTAACGATTTTTTCAGCTGAATGTGCCACGAATTGTATGAGTTTTAGAGTGATTATGAAAGGAAACATTTGTCTTCTCCATAATACAGCAAACATATTCCTCTCCATAATCACAAATAGCCCCAGTTTGGCTTGAATAGACCAAGTTTGGCTGAAATGAGCAAGCTTGCGCAAGATCCCTTTTCCAGTTTTTTTACTGGCTGCCACTTTTTCTTCCTCCTGCCACCCTCGCTTCTTCCTCAAGCCGCGCTCTTCCCAAGCCTTCTTCTTCCCACTCTCTGGCGTGCAGGCTCTGTGATCCAGTCCTTAACTGTTTCCAGACATGTGTGCAGACATGCAGGCGCTTCACCCCCCCCACCCCCACCCCCCCAAACATAATAACAAACCATTCCTCCCCCTGTTCAACCACCACTCCTGCCCTTTAACATTGCACTGAAATTGCCTGATAGAGAGTTAAGGTAAGGAGGCGAGGGTATTACAGTGAGCGTTTGGGGAACTTTGACCTCAGTCTGCTTTAAATTAATGCTGTTATGGTGCAACAGGATATACCACCGCGAGAGAAGACTTTTTCAGAAATAAGTGTGTTGCCTGTGTCAGCGGCATCTGCGAACGACCTCATTTTCACTTTTGTTTCCGCCGAAATCCAATTAAAGGCACAGCACGGCTTGGCCGCAGCATTGTTGCCAGCCAGCTTGTTGCAAAGCTGCACACAGTGACCCGTTTGTTGGCGGTCAGAATACCGGTGCACCGGGGACAAAAAGAGCTAGACATTGTTGCTCTGTCTTGGTGCAGCGGGGCATCAAATTTTTCCCCGAGAGAGGGAGAGAGAGCTGCATCTGCACCTCCAAATGTGTGTGCCAGCCGGAATCCTCCAAAGAAAGCAACGTGACACCACATAAATGCTGCGTTTGTTTCCTTTAGCATGAGCAGAATGCAGTTTGATGTCATTGACTCTTTGTAAAAGGGTGATTGCTCTGAAAGGCAGCGTCATTTATTCCCTCCACTCAAACTCCAACCTGACCCGCTGGAGCTCACCGGGGCAGGAATGGATCCCTCATGATAAGAAGATTAGGGAGATGTTAGCTGGCTGCTGCTGCGTGTCAGTGTTTGTTTGTTCTTTTTGAATTCATGCTGACGCCTGCCTTTTATTTTGTGTTTTTTCTGACAGAGGATGAATTAACATTTTTGTTTTTCTCCCGTTAGCAGGATTCAGCACGCCACTATGAAAGCAGCTGTGCTTCATCTGACGGTCACGCTTACAGGTGAGGAATTCCCAATCCCAAACTGGGATCTTTTGTCTTTTAAAACATATCTGAAGATTAATCCTCATGTCAATTCAATGGTTCCAAGTTTTTTTTTTACCAGGATGTGAGATGATTGAGATGCTTGATGGACGACACCGACCTCTATCATTTTGAATGTATCCGTCAGTGTCGGGCCATCATTATCCTCCCAAACGTCCCCCTCTGACAGCTTCTATCCTTCATCGTTTAGAGATAGACCAGGATGTGGCATGTCTTGTTGATTTAACCTTTGACCCCGCGCTGCGGTCTCTTTGCCCTCCATCCTGACCCTTCTGCTGTTGTTGTTGTGTGAATGCAGCTCTTCTATACTCCTGCACCCCTGCCAACTGTCTGAGGATGGTCCCTGATGACAGGCGGCACATCCTGGCCGAGGGCTCGTCCCTCTCCATCACCTGCTCCGGCTCGGGAGAGACCACCTGGGACTTCAAGAGCGAAGACGCGCCCTTCTTCCAAATGGAAGCCAAGAGCGGTGGCCTGAACTACAAAATCGTGCAGAGCAACCGCACCACCAGTGTTCTGACGTTATGGCACGTGAACTGGAAGTACACGGGGGTGTATCAGTGCAAAGACGTTCTCACTAAAGAAATGGAAGAAGTGGCTATTTTTGTCCCAGGTGAGGTGTTATAAAAATTAAAGTCCTGTGGCTGTTTTTCATTATATGACTTTGAAACGCTGCCCGAGCTCTTTTACAAGTTGTCAAATCCCAACATTACATTTTATGACCTTCTTCCTGGAGGCCCCTTCAAGTCTACAATAAAGCTTGGAGGGACCCTAATATGGGAGACAAGAGTAGCAACTGCAGCCGATGGGGTTTTTCAGACTGATTACATCTACATTTCACTTTTACAGAACACCCAAGAGCCTCTCTGTTTTCAAATAAATGCCAAAACAGTTTACGTCATGTTATTTATCTCATTATTTGATGCATTTAGAGTAAGACGTCTCCCACAACACATATCACAAAATAAAAAATTCGCAATTATAAATCTGAACCGTGGCAGTTCACAGGCTGGAACGCACTTTTTAAAATAAGACATTCTTAAAATGTGCAGCCCAGAAATGAACATTTCTTGTTCTTCGCAGTTAAGATGATGGGATGTTTCTGTCCTCAGACCCAGAGGTGTGGTTCATCAGGAGCGACCACGGCATGGTCCCAATGAACAGAGAGGAAAGCACGGTTCCCTGCCTGGTCACCAATCCCAACATCAGGGTCACCCTTCACGACAAGGACACCGGTTTGTCCATCGAGGGGGTTTATGTCCCTGGTGAGGGCTTCAAGGCCTATCTGGAGTACAGGACCTATGTGTGTCGAGGAGAGCTGAACGGGGAGGTGAAAGAGTCCCAGCCCTACAACGTCTACAGCGTTCATGGTACGTACTGAGGACGCGTGCAGGAAGTTTCTGCAGAGAAAAATGCACATTTTTGATGTATCCTCATGTGTGCACTACTGTTTTTAACCATAACCAATAAAAGCCTTGGACATCTGCCACTATTTAACCATGTTTACTTATATGATTAAGTTCAGGAAATCAGTTGTAAACCGTTCATAAGATATGGAAAAACTCCTATACAAAAACACCTATTTTAAAAATATTTTATTATCTTAGTTACAAAGATAAAAATCTTGTAATATGTGTAATGTGTTCTTGTGTTGTTGATCTTTACTGTCCAGCATTTATCTATTTGCATGGGTTTTATCTAATTCAAAAAGAATTGTTTCCATCTTTATCAGTTTGCCTGATTGCTCACAACGGAGTTTTCGACAGATTGTTTTAATGAATGACATGATGACCACCTCTCCTTCCGCTCGCTCCCTTCCTGTCTCAGTCCCGGAGGACATCGACGCCTACGTGAATGCCTCGAAGACCGTCCTAAAGCAAGGCGAACCGCTCACAGTCAACTGCACGGTGCAGGGAGTGGAGCTGGTGAACTTCTCCTGGGTTATCCCCAACAGAGACGTGAGTAGGCGCAGAACAAATGCTTTTGTTCATGAGAGCTCGGAGGCCTTGTGAGCCAAATGAATCCAAGATGTAGAGACACACCTTGTTTTCATACCATAACTCAATTGTTGGCAGTTCAACAATCAGCACATCTTTGGTTCATTCATTACAAAGATTCAGTTTTGTTTTAACTCTGCAGATTTTAACCTTTATTTCATTAAAATGAAAATGTCCTATTGTCTTTAAGAGCGTTGGGGCTCAGCCTCAAACAGACATCATCTCGGCCACAACCATGCGCTCCTGCCTGGTCTTTCCTCATGCTACGGTGGCCCACAGTGGAACCTACGTCTGTCGTGCTGTTGAGGGTATCCAGAACCAGGCGACCAATGCCAGCATTAACATCAGTGTTCTGGGTGAGACAGAGGCACACACACCAAAGTAACACACCAGTGATGGGCAGATGGTGTTATTACATTACCCTGCCAGAGAAGACCGCTTATTATATAAACCTTTGCAATTGACGTATAGAGAGGTGTTTCTTTTAATGGAAATTACTGTCTTGTTTTTAGGGTTAGGGTTCTGTTTAAAATCGATTTTAGTTCATTCTGTTGAAATAAACCACTGACACAGTGGTTGCTCTTAGTTATACCTTAAAAAACCAAAAGACTTAAATAATTGGGCCATTATAACTATCTTTAGGCTTTTGCAAACTAAATACATCTGCATTGGAAATGTTTATATATACATTTGGATTTCAACCTCTACAGTAAGAAAAGTCCAGAATAATATATTCTGTTGGAAAGAGTGGCTCTGAAGCCAACAAAAGCAGGGTTGGTCACACTGATCTTTTCCTCCTTGTTCTGACAGATTATTTTGAAATGCATTTGCTTATTCTATCTGCAGCAAGGCGTAGTTTTCAAGATAATCTTGAATGACTAATGCTCCATTTAGAGAAACAATGCGGGTTTCTGTAAGGAAAATACAAAAACTCTCTGACTGCAGCGGTGCAGGGCAGAGGATTAAGCTGCTCTCTCATGAATTTAAAGCGATTGGTATTGTTTATTCCTCAGAGACAGTGAATTTTAATCAATACCTCAATTCAATAAGCCATAGTATTTATTTCAGTGTAAGTTTAGGTTTTTCTAGTACAGAAATTCTGCATATTACCAAGCAGATTTAATAGCAGAAATAATATTTTTTTAAGATAGTTTTTTTAAACAGCATTAATGAAATGTTTACAGGCTGTGTATACTGCCCCCAAGTGGCGAGAAACTCACAGTACTCAACTTTATTCACTTTTGCATGAACTCATGTACGACAGTGACTTGATCTTTCTGTTTTAGAGAAAGGGTTTGTGGCTGTGAAATCTACTCAGAAACAAAACATCACCGCTAAACACCAGGAAAACGTGGAGCTGAGAGTGGAAATGGAAGCCTATCCTCCCCCTCAGATCCTCTGGAAGAAAGATGGGGCCACAGTCAAGGCAGACAGAACCATCGTAATCAGACAAGAGCATGAAATCAGGTGGGACGCACACCTCGGCCCTGCAGCTGACCTTCGACCCTTAAAAAAAGCTCTTCATCCCGGAGAACATTCTTGCAAAAACTGACACGTGTAAATATTTTGCGTCAGGGGAAGAACTTCCAGAGACATCAAGCTCTTGTCCGTCATCAATAAGATCTCCACAGAGAAACTCAATACCCTCTAGAGGGCTGCGCTCCATCATTCATCACGCAGGAACCATAAACACAACACGCCTGTCACAACTCACACACGTCTGTGAGACAAAAACGCCAAACCATGGTTTCCCTGATAAAATGAACATAGTACAATTACATTAATGACACTGTTTTAATCAACAATAACTTGATTTTGCAGCTTAGAAGGACACAAGAGCAGGAAGTAGTCTTTTTTTGTTTTTTGTTTTTTTAATTTCCATCTTTCTTCCTCATCAGGTACGTTACCATTCTGACCTTAGTGAGGGTGAGGTCGGAGCAGAAGGGCCTCTACACTGTCCTCATCACAAATGAAGACGATAGAAAGGAAGTGGCCTTTGCCCTGGAAGTCCAAAGTAAGAATTTTCTTTTATTAAAAGAGGAGCTGAGATATGTTTTTAAGTCCCATAGATTTTTTGTTTTGTTTTGTTTTGTTTTTCCTGAAACACGACTGAATTTTACTGGGTTTTACTGAAGTCAGAGTAAAGCAGCTAAAAACAACATGATAAAAAAAGTCTTAGTAGATGAAAAACACTTATTACCAGAAACCACAAATCTTGCTATTTATGGTAAGTCTTCTGTGCGGCAGTGACACCTTCGGGTGCCTCATCGGTGAGCTAACAGAAGCGGCGGCCCTGTTTTGATGTCTCGATGTGGCTTGATCAGAGAGACGCCCCTGTTGTTTGAGCTGCAGATGGGAACTTTCAAATGACACCATGCTTTTCAGATCAGGACCACCTCTCTTTATAGTGTGTGTCTCCTTTGGCGTTAAGGTAACAATAGATATTTCCATCTGTGTGTGCAGTCCCCGCTCAGGTTAAGGACCTGACGGACCACCACCTCCCCGGCAATAAACACCTGGTGACGTGTGTAGCTGAGGGGGTCCCGACCCCCGTCATACAGTGGCGCAGCTGCGACAGGATGCTCAAGTGAGTGTCGCCAGCATGGTGAAGTGGCGCGTAACACACACCAGTGGGCTGACCCCTCACGGCCACGTCTGCCTTGATTCGTCCCCCCCGCAGGTGCAGCAACCAGTCAGCCTTGTGGCAGCTGCTGACAGCCGATCCAGAGCTGCTGAGCATCCAGACCAACGTCACCGAGCCGCGGGGAACCAAGCAGGTACGGAGCCAGGTCACCTTCTTCAAACCTCAGCACGTCACGGTCCGCTGCGAGGCCAGCAACCAAGATGGACTCATCGACAGGAGGGACATCAAACTGGTGTCCAGCAGTAGGTGTCTCCAGAGTCTCAAGTAAAAATATGATATAATTGTCCAGAAATGAAATACAGCAAATAAAAACACAAAAAAATTAATTGAAATGGAAAAATCTGGTATTAAAAGTGTTTACCGACTGTTTTTGCCTGTTGCAGCTCTGTTCTCCCAGGTGGCCTTGTTGGCGGCTCTTCTGACATTAGTGCCCATTATTATCATGTCTATCATCATCCTCATCGCCGTGTGGAGGAAGGTAGGAAGACCCTCGACAGCCTTCGTAACGTGTAAACAGTCCTCCAAAAGGAGAGACAAGCCAGTGGGGTGTCTGGTGTCACGTGCACGTCTGCTGTACCTTGACAGAAGCCTCGCTACGAGATCAGATGGAAGGTGATCGAGTCGGTGAGCCAGGACGGCCACGAGTACATCTACGTGGACCCCATCCACCTGCCCTATGACCTGGCCTGGGAAATGTCGCGAGACAACCTGGTTCTGGGTGAGAGGTGGCAGGGAATAAAAAGGCAGTAAACAGGCAGTTCCAATTGGATGTCACATATTAAGATCAAATAAAGTTGGGGTAGTTGTATCGGATTCATTTTTTCTGGGAAAATAACCGATTCCAGGCCGTCATACTGTGAATATTACTGTAAATTGTTGCTTTTGTGATGCTGGTCTTTGGCAGTTTCTCTGCTGCAGTTGGTGCTTTTGCAGTTCAGGCTGGAATACTAAAGAATGTCTGGTAATCTCCTCATCTTGGCCCTAATCCCGCCTTGTTTTGGAGGCCTTTTACAGCTTTTGTCGTTGAGAATGTGTTGTTGTTGGTCAGCTGCTCCACAGAGGCAGCAGAATTCCCATGATCACGCAGACGCTAGGCAGTCAGACCTTTGCTCCCGGCTTCCTGCAAATGACATTTGTTTAGATGAACGTTTCGGCCAAACATAAAAGTTTTCCATTCCCCTTTCAGACCTGCCATGTGCTCCATTCACACCGCGTCCTAGCGAGCCTTTCTTTGTGTTTCAGGTCGCACTCTTGGATCAGGAGCCTTCGGCAGGGTGGTCGAGGCCACTGCGTATGGACTCATGCATTCCCAGTCCAGCATAAAAGTGGCGGTGAAAATGCTGAAATGTGAGACCTTAAATATAAAAACACAGCTGTCAAACACTGAGGCATCAGAGCCATGTTCCTGTGAGAACGGAGAGCCTGCTGAGCTTTAGCTGGTCTGCCAACCCGCTTTGAGGTGCAGCCAAGGGGTCAATTAAGCAGTTTGGCAGGGACAAGTCGCTCTGGGTAGGTTTAGTTCTCTGACAATGTCCCTTCTTTCTTCCTGTCTCTCTGCCGCCCCCCCCCCCCCCCCGCCCCCCTTTTGCTGCTCCTCCACTACAGCCCGGGAGAGCGAGACCCAGGCTCTGATGTCAGAACTGAAGATCATGAGCCACCTGGGGCCTCACCTCAACATTGTCAACTTACTGGCAGCTTGCACCAAACATGGTGAGGTGAAGAACCTGCACCAGCTTTGCCAGTACCACGTTCATGAATACAGTCATAACACCATTGTTTCGCCCAACCAATCAGGACCTTTGTATCTGGTCACCGAGTATTGTCGCTATGGTGACCTGGTGGACTACCTGCACAGAAACAAGCACACCTTTCTGCAGTATTACCTGGACAAGAACCAGGATGGCGGCAGTCTTATCTCAGGAGGAAGCACTCCACTCAGCCAGAGAAAAGGGTGAGCACATCTGAAAGTGCAACAGTTCCCTGTAAAGTTTGTTAGAACCAGGAACCATGCATTAATGTTAGATGTGCATCCGTTTTCCTTCACGTGTCCCTTCAGCTATGTGTCTTTTGGAAGTGAGAGTGACGGGGGATACATGGACATGAGCAAAGACGAGCCCGCAGTTTACGTTCCCATGCAGGAGCAGACGGACGCCATCAAGTATGCAGACATACAGCCGTCTCCGTACGACTCGCCCTACCAGCAGGACATCTACCAAGAGCAAGGTTCTGCCCCTTTATTACGGCAATAACTCATTGGACCGTGTTAAGAATGTTTATGAGGGTGAAGGTTTCTGCCCAGTGAATCCAGGAAGCAAGGAGGACAATCTGCTTATGTTTCTTAAAAGAAGTTCAACTTTAAAAGCTATCAAAATAGTATGAAATGAAACGATTGTTGTCTTGATGTAAATCTGTGACTATACTGGTTGCAGACTGTATCGAATGTACAGTCGGATGTTACAGCATTTCAGCCCGTGAAGTCACAGGACAGCAAGAATTTCC
Organism: Tetraodon nigroviridis; assembly: GCA_000180735.1. Taxonomy (NCBI): domain Eukaryota; kingdom Metazoa; phylum Chordata; class Actinopteri; order Tetraodontiformes; family Tetraodontidae; genus Tetraodon; species Tetraodon nigroviridis. The sequence goes on from CAAE01014944.1 coordinate 289,278, forward strand.
ACAACCAGACAATCCACTCATTCATGTGATGGTCCCCCCCCTTCTTTTCCTTCCTCTGGCGTCCTCGTTCTCACCTTTGCTCAGGTGGGGGCCGAGTGGACCTGGTCATCAGCGACTCTCCTGCTCTGACCTACGACGACCTTCTGGGCTTCAGCTACCAGGTGGCCAAAGGGATGGAGTTCCTCGCCTCCAAAAACGTAAGGGATGAAAAGAAATCCGTACGATGCACGTGTGCATGTCACTTCTGCCCTGATTCGATTCATTATTCCAGAATTTGTAACGCTAGCTGCTACTTATCTTGGCATTAAGATAAGTGTTGGCTTTTAATGATGACTGAAGCAGCTCTAAAGATCAGCAGGATAATTTCAAGTGTGAAGACAATATTCAGCTGATTTCCTTCACAGTGCGTCCACCGTGACCTCGCCGCCAGAAATGTGTTGATCTGTGAGGGCAAACTTGTGAAGATCTGTGACTTTGGCCTGGCCAGAGACATCATGCACGACTCCAACTACATCTCAAAAGGCAGCGTAAGTGTGCCGATCAGCGTCATGGCCCCAACCTGGGACGCAGAGCAAGAGATCCACGAGTCAGTCAACACCTTTGAACAACATTCTCTCCTCCAGACCTTCCTGCCGTTAAAATGGATGGCACCAGAGAGCATTTTCCATAACCTGTACACCACCCTGAGTGATGTGTGGTCATACGGGATCCTTCTCTGGGAGATTTTCACACTGGGTGAGTGGAAATCCACATCAGATTCACACATAAACAGCAGAGGGACAGAAGAGGAAGGGGACAAGATCCGGTGGACACAGAGGAGGGATTCATCCCCGTTAATTGCATATTTGGGTCACATATTTCTGTCTGCCCCTAAAATGTTTCGGTAAGGACTTTGTAAAGACTGGAACTTTTTGGAACACTTTTGGAATTGGTGAAGTGCAAATTTTCCAAGATATTGTTTTTCAACAAATGTAAAAAGAAAGGATTTCAAATTCCATAACATACCAGTTCCTTTGAGGCCTCAAATGAGGGCTTCATCTCATTAGACACAGTTAACCTACATAATCAGCATTTGCCGAGGGCCTTGGTCCCGCCCCAAACATCCCCATAAGTATCAAACACTCCAGGAAAAACAAAGGAGAGGGTTTATTACTGAACATATGGAGCAAGGCGGTGAAAAACAACTTCACAATTACACTGTTGTAAATAAGAATCAAAGATTCTCTGTATTTTTATCTCCCCGTCTAAAAGCCACTGGGCTAGTTGACGTCATTTTTTGCAGTGTCTGTCCGGTTTCTCTTAGGAAATAAAGATAATAAGTTTTCATATAATTTCCACCAGGTTACATTCTTTGACTGAGCTTACTGTCGTGTGCGCCACTTGTTTGAAAGCTGAAATGTGTTGCGCAGGAGGAACGCCGTACCCTGATCTTCCCATGAACGAGCTGTTCTACAGCGCGCTGAAGAGAGGCTATAGGATGGCCAAACCGGCTCACGCCTCCGACGAAGTGTGAGTCTCACCTCAGTCGCATCATCGTAGTTTCTGACACAACGCACACGACACAGACGGCTTTACAAACAGATTGTGGTGTGGTTGTATTTGCAGCTATGAGATCATGAAGAGGTGCTGGGACGAGACATTCGAGAAGAGGCCCGACTTTTCCTTTTTGGTCCACTGTGTGGGGAACATGCTGACAGACGGCTATAAAAAGGTTCTTTGTTTATCCAATAAATTGAGCTTTTTGGCTAAGACATTAAGGATAATTTTAAAATAGAAAAGGTTACAGTATCTTGTCATTAATCCAATAAACATTTTATTTTTTACTATTCCGAATTTAATGTGTTGAAACCTAATTTTGTACACGTGTCATACAACACTTTAGAAAAAAGTGTGAGTGGATAATTTGGGGATTACAAAGGATATGGTTTTATTAAATATCATTTCTAAAAAGCACATGAAAAATGTCCCCCTTGAAGCTAACAAACTGACGGTTAAACCTCTGCCTCCAACAGAAATACAGAGAAGTAAATGAAACCTTCCTGAAGAGCAACCACCCAGCGGTGGCACGCACCAAACCTCGACTCTCCTCGCCTTTTCCGATTGCCAACCCGGCGTTTGGCTCCCCGTCCCAGGTCGGACTGTCCAACTTCCCGGATCCCTACAGCCAAAACACAAATGTCACATATGAGGCAGACGCTCAGGAGGTCATGACTTCCTTCAACGAGTACATCATTCCCATCCCAGACCCCAAACCGGAGGAAGGTTTCACCGACGTGCCTTCAGAGAGCCCTGAAAGGTAGAGAGATGTTAATATTCCTCTAACTCCATCATGCTAAACTCTGAATCTTCACTGCCCATCATTCCACACCCCCTTAAGACTTATTTACTACATTACGTACACAGATTTATTACATTTAGGCCTCATAGCTAATAATAATAAACCCTAATAAAAGCACAGGCTGATAATCAGTTGCTCAGATGGTTACTGATGTGGTGAAGAGGCGGGTGACGGTGTGCTGAACTCTGTGCTTCGCCCCTCAGCTCTCTGGCTCTGGAGGAGGAGACCGACTCTGTGCAGGACTCCACCGACACTCTGCCGGAGGAGGACAGGCTGGAGGAGACCAGTGAGAAGGACGCTCTGCTGGGGTTGTCTAGCACGCCGGAGGTCGAAGACAGCTTCCTGTAAAAAACACAGGAAAAAAAGAGTCACACTTTCTGGGATTTGTTTTTTCTCCTGACTTACTTAAAAAAGGGAACATGACTAAAGTAGAATGTAGCACAACTGAGACTGAGTCATTTTTGTATTTACACTGAGAACAATGTGTTTTGCTATATTTTGAGTTTTTCTATCACACTTAGTACCTCTGAAATGACAGAACATTAAAAGGGCAGAATTTCACACATTTTAAAATGGTACTTCCTGCGTAGAATAACCTAGTATGCATTAAGTGTATTTTTCTGAGAATTCTGAGGTCTTATGAGTCTGCGATGAGATAAATCCGTCCATTTTTGTAAAGCTAAAGAATGTTTCCACTCCATGTTACAGCTCAAAGTGTTGCTTTTTAGAAAAACTAATTTTAGAGTTCAAGCACAACATGTTTCACGCAGTAATTAATGCGATTCCCTTTTTTTTTAATTTCCAGTACATAAATCAGAGGTCAGGGCTGCAGTTGGTTCCTGAACTGTTTTTACAGTGATAATGGTGTAAAAACAGCTGAAATTCTTCATGCACTGTTTTATTGCTACCAGCTACATTCAGCAGGAGTTAGTCTCACTTTTATTTTGTCGAAGAAATGAATTGTGTTTTTTATCATTTGTGAATTTTTTTAATTGTCTTTTATAAGTTTATGTCATAGATCTGTGCCAGATTTGCACTTTATTTAGAAAAATGTGGAAGTTCCAACTAAAGAGTTACAATCCACCTTTTAACTTTAACATGTGTTCTTTCTGAGGGAAAATGTTTCTCTGATGACCAGAAAAATACTGAGAAAGACAGCGTCTGACTGCCGATGGTACATGCGCCTGTGTACAGCTTCTTGATGGCCGACACGAAGAGAATCACAGACAGCCTTATGTAAAATAGATAAATAATTATTAATCATTGTGGTAACGTTGTGACGTTAACCTTTTACATTTAGTCACCATATAAAACATCACATAATCTTCCTCATACAACGTAAAATGCACAAATTCATTGTAACACAAGCTACGGTACCAAAGCAATTTTTTAATGCTTACAAATGTATTTTTTATGTTTTTTGTATCATAAATGGGACAATAAAGGCGTATTACCACAGCAGAAGTGGACGTGGGAATCTTGTATTATTGGTAAAAATCAATGGTTCTTGTGTATTTTTGTGATTTTATTCCATTGTTAAAACTTTAAAAAGCAACGACACCAAATGGCTCGCATAAATCAATTTTTCTTCCATTCACATAAGCTATTTGACCATTTTTTTAGGTTACAGAAAACAAACAGCCATGGTTCAAAGCAGATGTAGGTGATTAGTCTCACATCGATGGAGATCTTGACAGAATTGGGTCTTTTTGCTGCACATTGGCATTGGCTCATTATTTGTTGAGCTTGAAATGCAGAAACGCCCCCTCAAACACACACACACACACACACACACACACACACACACACACTCTGTCCACCCTCCACCCACTTGTTGCTGCATAGGCGATTTTTGCTGCGTGTCCCCTGAGGTGGAGAGTCTGTACACAAGCAGACGGGGAGCAGCAGCACAGAAGCAGCAGAGAAATTTGTGAAGTGACGGAATTTTGTGTGAACTCTGGAGGCTGGAAACATCAAGGCTGGACACATCAGTAGGTAAGGACGAATGAAATATTTCACTTTGCCCTGACGTGAACTCAGGAACTTAGTAATCCTCTAGAATCGGGGGGACAACATATGTCAGTGAGTTTTTGTGTGTTAATTTCACCAACAGCTTTGAAGTTGTTCCAAGATGCAGTCCTACCTCCCACTGCTGATGGGGATTGTGGCCTCCGCTTCTTCAGGTAAAACAGGAAAATACACCTCTGTGTCATCTCCAGTGCATCCTGACCCTTCCAAAAAGCAGAGCAATAGTGGGGGTGGAGAGCATGCGCTGTTTTAATTTTTTTTTTTTTAAAATTATATATATGTTGGATTTACAAACTTCTCAGAGGCTTTTTAGTATAATGCAAATAAATGTGTGCACCAGAAATTAATTATTCATACATACTGGCTATAAAGTGTGACCATGGGGCCCTCAAGTCATGTATTTCATGGCATGAACTCAGGGCCCTGTTGCGTGGGGGAAGTGAAAACTCGCTTAAACAGCTTGTGTGCACAGTAGTTTCTTGTGGAATGATGAGCTGTTTTAAAGTCATTCTCATAGCGCTTTCAGTCTCTGTCATGTTCATCTTGATTTTAACTCTGAACAACATTCGGACTGTATATCAGAGCATCATCTGCCACTTCATACATTTGCATTGGAGAACGCAATGGTCTTTGGATTAATTATAGATGAGCAAATTAGCTCCACTCTTTGGTGAATTACTGCATGAGGTATAATTGGGGTTCATCTAAAGTTGGATGGATAGCTTATTTAGTCATTTTAGTACGGACATTAGGGTTAAAAAAAAATAGACAGAATATTCATCAATTTGACTACTGAGAGTGAAAGAATCTTGTCAACAATCTGAATCTCCTCAGGATGTCTTTCAAACGTTTTCTCAGCTACTTTTTGCTTGGGTTTGCGTACTAATATGATGGGAGTAAAATGCTGATGCAGAATCTCAGTTCTGCTTTAAGTTTCAAAACACTCCTAAATGAACACTTTTCTAACCTTTAGAAAACGTGTGCACGGAACTCTAAATGAGGAAAAGTTTCCAGTCCGTGAAAATGCATTTCCCTGTTGTTTCTCAGTTCATTGATTTACCAAAATCATTCAAGACACAAAGCGTCGCGAGTCTAGACTTGATATTGTCAAGGTTTGCAGCAGAGAAATGTTTGCAGCAGTAAATGTTAACTGTTGTTTTTGTTTTTGCCCTGACAGCAAAAGTTTTTCCAGATGTACTTTAATAATACTAAAAGTTGCACAAATGCACAGATTATTACTAAAATAAAGCTGTCTAGTTTTGGAGATGCGATACTTTGGTTTCTAGAAATCATGCAAGTAGAAAAGCTGAAGCTGATTGGAGCCTGATTCTTTCGCAGTGGAATGGAGACACCCAGTGATCTGGTTCAACTCTGAGGTGGTGCAGAGTTCTGAGCTTGTGATCAAACCCGGAGCCCCTCTAGAGCTACGGTGCGAAGGCGACGGGCCTGTAAACTGGCAAACCAGACTCCCCAAACACAAACGCTACATGTCCAGGAGCCCCGGCAACGTCCGCACCATCAGGATCGAGCATCCCACCGCGGAGTTCACCGGAACCTACAGGTGTTTTTACAGCGCCTGGCCGCAGCACCGTCACCTCAGCTCCTCGGTTCACGTCTATGTCAAAGGTGAGCTTCAGCTGTGCTTTCCCACTCATTGTCTACAGCTTTTACTCGTTTTCATCTTACGGTCATCTCCGTCCTTCTTGAATATCTCCGTCTTTGTGGCCTAGATCCAAACCATGTGTTCTGGACCAGCAGTGCATCTGTGAGTGTGGTGAGGAAGGAGGGTGAGGATTACCTGCTGCCCTGCCTGCTGACCGACCCAGACGCTACCAATCTGGGCCTGCGCATGGACAACGGCACCACAGTGCCTCAAGAAATGAACTTCACAGTTTACCGACACCGTGGAATTCTCATCCGCAACCTCCAGCCCAGCTTCAACGCTGACTACGTCTGCACAGCCAAGGTCAAAGGGGTCGAGAAGACGTCCAAGGCCTTTTCCATCAACGTCATACAGAGTGGGTTCACTCTGCTGAATAACCAAGCTTTTGTTTCTCTTAGAACTCATCTATATTCATCTCAATCCAGAGCTCCGTTTCCCTCCATATGTCTTCTTGGAGATGGATGAATATGTGCGTATCGTCGGGGAAGAGCTCAAGATCCGGTGCATGACGCACAACCCCAACTTCAACTACAACGTCACCTGGAACTACACCACCAAGTCGGTCAGTATGCGACATCATGCTGTTTATCTTCATCGTGGTGGGGAAGCCAAGCTTTAGTTTTGACTTTACCCTTGAGATATCATCCTCATGGAGTGTAAAAATAGATGAGTGGCATGTTCGTCTCCAGCGGAGAGAACCGTCTGGACATCCAGAGCATACTGACCATCTCAGCTGTAGTCCTCGCAGACACTGGAAACATTTCCTGTATCGGCACGAATGAAGCAGGGGTGAACAGTTCCAACACTTACCTGCTGGTTGTGGGTGAGCCTCACATGGGATCACTATTACCTTAAGCCTGAAAAAAAGTCACAAAAATACCGAGACCCAATATTTCCCTCACAAACAGAAAAGCCCTACATTCGACTGTTGCCCCAGCTGATGGCCAACCGAGGTTTGTCGGTGGAAGTGAATGAGGGAGAAGATCTGAAGCTCAACGTGATCGTTGAAGCGTACCCCCAGATCACAGAACACAGATGGCACACGCCAACCTCTCCCAGCACATCCATGCAAGAGCACATGTTTGTGAGGTACAACAACAGGTGAGAGCTGGCGTTGGCTAACACTCATACCAGCTTCTGCCTAGCATCTCGCTCCAACACGACAACCTGGAGAAGCTGGTTTAAAATTTAAAAATAAAGCGAGGGTGGTTCCATTTTCCAGGGAACACTTGGGTCATGCACCTCTGCTAGACGAAAGAAGTGGCTATGTGATAAATAGGAACAGTCTGAATTGAAACCACAGAATTAGTCATTTCAGATCCGCTTTTTTGTTTAGATACCACGCTAGTCTGCAGCTGAAGAGGATGAATGCTCAGGAGCAGGGACAGTACACCTTCTATGCCCGGAGCAACTTGGTCAATGCCTCCATTACCTTCCATGTCAAAATGTATCGTAAGTGACACCATAAATGACTCCTAATATTTTCTTTTCTCTAAAAAATGGATGGTAATGGATGAACAGTCAGCAGTCCTGGTGGGGTTCTTTGCATTTTGTGTTTTCAACTGATTCCAAATTCTTCAATCCTGATCTACATTTAGCGCTTTGCTTCTTCAGCAGTTGTAACTTTTTTCCTGTTGTGCTGCCACTGACAGAGAAACCTATCGCTGTGGTCAGATGGGAAAACATAACCACACTCACCTGCACCTCCTTTGGATATCCTGCTCCCAGGATCATCTGGTATCAGTGCTTTGGGATACGCCCGACGTAAGTGGCAACAGACCAGGATCATAAGTCAGCTGTTGTCAGTGGAGCCGTTTGGCCAAAGATGGCCGTCTGACCCCGCACATGTTGCAATGAGGCAGGTGTAATGGGAACAACACGGGACTGCAGATGGCCGTTCCTCTCCAGGCTCCCACGGTGGAGGTGCAGAGGGAGGAGTATGGAGCTGTGGAGGTGGAGAGCGTCCTCACTGTGGGGCTGTCCAACCGGAGGATGACAGTGGAGTGTGTGGCCTTTAACCTCGTTGGGGTCGGCAGCGACACCTTTACTATGGAGGTCTCTGGTGAGTGTGCAACAGCCAGGGTGACCTTCAGCGAGTCACCTAGATCACACAGGTCGCAACGAGACCGGATCTATGATTGTTCATGATCAGCTGATTCTTTTGGATTTGTTATGAACCAAAAGTAATTGTGATACTGTTTTATGTGATATTTTTATTACCATACATGTACAGAATCACAAAGCAAGAACTGTGTGTATCATTAAACAGAGAAGCTCTTCACATCCACCCTGACTGGAGCAGCAGGCGTCCTGGCCATCTTTCTATTGCTACTGGTTTTCCTGCTTTATAAATACAAACAAGTAGGTTTTAGTACCATCCCAAATCTAAACTGATTTCAGTTTTAAATGTTTAAATGTTTAAGTCCAAGGTAAGGCTTAATACCTTCTTGTGCTTTTATAATCTAAAGAAACCCAGATACGAGATCCGCTGGAAAATTATTGAAGCAAGAGAGGGAAACAACTACACGTTCATTGACCCTACTCAGCTGCCCTACAATGAGAAGTGGGAGTTTCCCAGAGACAAGCTCAAGCTAGGTTTGCATCGCTTCTCTCTCATACAAGAAAGACTCACCAGATTCATTTTGGGCCTAAATAATGAAATGTATAGTCCCAAATACAAATCTGACGGTGCTTTTGGTTCAATCAGGGAAGGTTCTTGGGGCAGGAGCGTTTGGAAAGGTGGTGGAGGCCACTGCCTTCGGTTTAGGAGAAGACAAGGACAACACAATGCGTGTGGCTGTGAAAATGCTAAAAGGTGAGTTGACATTACACAGGTGAAAAGAAGGAAAAATTGTCTACATCAGTTATTTTTGTTATCATTCATTTCATCCAGTGATGAATTGTGATTGTGGACAATATCTTGTGTTTGCAGTCAACGCTCACTCAGATGAGAGGGAGGCTCTGATGTCTGAGCTGAAGATCTTGAGTCACCTGGGCCACCATCAGAACATTGTCAACCTATTAGGAGCCTGCACCTACGGAGGTCAGCTGGCATCCTAAATCTGTTTTTAAGTGAACATAAAATGAAATTGAAGGGTCTCAGTCAGCCAGTTTGAGTGAGGAATCATCCTGACATGTGAGCGTTTGTTCTCCAGAAGAGTGGTAACAGGGAGTGTTTCATCCTCAGGACCAGTGCTTGTGATCACAGAGTACTGCAGCCTGGGGGATCTTCTAAACTTTCTTCGCCAGAAGGCAGAGACGTTTGTCAACTTGGTTATGAATATTCCTGAGATCATGGAGAACTCCAGTGACTACAAAAACATCTGCAACCAGAAGTGGTACTTGGAGAGGAATTCCCGGTGAAACATTTGCATTCCTGCCAGCACTAAACAGTTTATCTTTTCTTTGTTGTGGTTTTTCACCCTGCAGTGACAGCGGGATCTCCAGCACGTCTTCCAGCACATATCTGGAGATGAGACCAAGCCAGCAGACCAATATGGAAATTTCAGGTTAGAGTCACCTCACAGCAGTACAGAGTGAAGGGTTCCAGCATTTTCAACTTCCTGTATCATGAATATAACTTGCTTCTGATTGGTAGATTCTCTGAGTGAGGACAACGGTGATTGGCCACTGGACATCGACGACTTGCTGCGGTTTTCCCTTCAGGTGGCCCAGGGCCTTGACTTCTTGGCCAGCAGGAATGTGAGTGATTTGGTCATACTTGAGATTTAAGCGCTAAAGAAAGTTGCTTAATGTGGGTCTACGTGTGTGTGTGTGTGTGTGTTTGTGTGATTGCCAGTGCATTCACAGAGACGTAGCTGCTCGAAATGTGCTGCTGACTGACAGCAGAGTGGCCAAAATCTGTGACTTTGGCTTGGCGCGCGACATCATGAACGACTCCAACTACGTGGTGAAGGGCAATGTACGACCAGCTGCGGTTTTTTGTCACATTTTAGGTTGAAAAATGAAAACATAAACAACGGCGCTTGTTGCGTGTTGTGTGAAGGCACGTCTTCCAGTGAAGTGGATGGCCCCTGAGAGTATTTTTGACTGCGTCTACACCGTCCAGAGCGACGTCTGGTCCTACGGCATCCTCCTGTGGGAGATCTTTTCTTTAGGTCGGAGTCTTGTGCAGAGACAGTTAAAATATTTATGTATTTTATGACATGCGGCTAAAATTACCATCCATAATTAGGCAAGAGCCCCTACCCCAGCATGGCTGTGGACTCCAGGTTTTACAAGATGGTCAAGCGCGGTTACCAGATGTCCCAACCAGATTTTGCCCCTCCTGAAATGTGAGTTCAAAGTCATCACTGTTAGCTCTCGCAGTGCTTCCTGTCACCTGATTATCTATTACGTTTTAGTAGAAAAGCAAGTGACTCAGACTTTCCTAAAACGGAGTCAGAGGGGATCACTCAATTCATTAGACCCTGAGAATCTGGATCATTTTGTATTTCGAGCAAGTTCTGGAAGTATTTAAGGCTGTAATTTGAATACTTGCAGTCGTGAGAGATCCTGTTTTCCTGTAGCATTCCTAGGGCTGTTTCACGTTTTTCTCTTCCTGAACATGAAAAAGAAATTGCAAGCTTAGCTTTGAACATAACAAGCAACTGAAAAAACAACTTTTTTCCCAGTCCCTTAAAGGGGCTTTAAGCCTGTATTTGGTGATTTTAGCGTGTCTGTCACGCCACCCAGAATAACTAAGACTGAGTCAGGAGCCAATCGTCTGTTGTTTTGCTGTGAGTCAGGCCTCAGTTCTGCCTGTTAGCCACATGATCTGAGAGCTTAAAATCCATGGAACTGCCATTTCATGCCAGTGATGTCAGACTGGAGGGTCAGGAGCACTAATGAACGGATCCCTCTGCTCAAACGGCTCCCCATGGCGGTGTAGCTCAGAAATGTCTAAACGAGCCATGCAGGCTGATTTCACACCGTTACAAAACTTTAAAAAACCTACGGCCTAAATTCTCCTCTGTCTGGGGAATATCTTCTGCTGTTCTTGTAGCTACATGATCATGAAGATGTGCTGGGATCTGGAGCCCACGGAGCGTCCCACCTTTAACAAGATCAGTCAGATGATAGAAAGAATACTCGGGGACCAGGATGAGCAGGAAAAGGTGAGCCAGTGTGAAATGATTTCAGAAGTCCTCAGCAGAGTCTGTGCACCAAAGCACCGTGAACCGGCTCCAGTTTCTCTGGTTTCGCAGACGTGACATTGTTTTTCCTGAAGAAGCTCAATCTGACTTCCAACAGCTGATCTACCGGAACGTGCAGCCGGAGCAGGTCCCAGGAGGCGAAGGATGTGATGAGCCCAAGTGTTACGACCGCCCCTGTGATCAGTCCTGCGACCACGAGGAAGAGGAGGAACTTCTGATGAAGACCAACAATTACCAGTTTTGCTGAGTCTGACCAAAGACCGGCAAACCCATCTGGCTTTTGCACGAGCAACGGGACAGCTGGATCAGCCGCGGTCCCGCGGCCCGTCGGGATCGCAGGACAGTTGCAGCTATTTCTTTTCTGTTGCGTTTTATTTGTCTGCCCTTCTTTCTTCGCATCTGTCTGCCAGACAGACAAGCTGCTGCAGTAAACATGTGACCTGCTTCTTTGTAGAGCGTGACTACGATTTGCCACGTCTGTCCAACTAAACATGGACACGGAAGGAGGACACATGAAGACAAATCACACAAGCATCCAAAGCTACCTTACTGTAGATATCCCTCACTCTTGGAATATATATCGCTTTGCTGTTACATTTTGTCTGAAAAGAGAATGTTCTCGATTGTCTTAGTTAGTGTAGACATTTTACCCAGTTTCTTCTCAGTTTTTTCTCACTTTAAGCGATAAAGCAGCATTTTTTACATGCTCTAAACAAGTTTGTTTTCATTCTCTGATCACCTTAATGAAACGTTGTGCTCTTCCTTCATTTAAACGGCCTAAATGGAGCGTAAAGAAGGTGAAAAATGTCTGTGTTGTTTTCCTGTCTGTGCTTTAGTCATAACTTGTTTCCGTGGTACACGCTCACAGAGGCTGTCCGTCAGGGGCAACATGTGATTGTTCCACTCTGATGTGATTAATCACGCAGTGTTCAGTGTGATTTAGCAGGGAACACAGCTGAACCGAGCAGGGAAGATCTATGGGTCCGATGTGCAGATAAGCAAATGTCGGTGCTTGACAGTGTGACAGGGTTTTTTGTTCTATGTCGTGCCACTTTTCCCTTCTTGTAGACGGAGAGGAGTTCTCACATGCCAGCCTCACCACTGTCCACACGTAGCAGTCAGCAAACACTGCCAAGCAGACTAAAGAATAGCGTATAAGCTACAGAGAGAATGCAAATGTATGGTTTCAGGCATTTCGTATGTGCTTGCATCTGAATGAGCCAGAATGTCGATAATGTATAAATGCATGTACAGTAAATCAGCTGTGACCTTTATTTTCAGTGGAATGTTAGAGATGACGGTGCATCCACCCATTTTATATTTGTGTTGTGACGTTTGTGACGATGCAAAAGTTGCCGATTAAAACACTGTTGAGTTGAGCTTTCTTCAACTGCTGTTAACAACAGTCAGTCAGCCGTGCACAAACCAGGAGTGTAACTAGGGTACAGCAGCATGTGAGAGTCTAACATGTGAGTGCACATGTTAGGCTCTCATCTTGGTGACTGTTGGGATGATGATGTTCCTCATTGATCTCTTGGCAAATTAGCCTGGAAAATATACATAATAGGAACAAATTATTAGTCAGACTGTGATGTATTTCATAAACTATAGGGGGAAAAAAAAACCTGACAAATGGGTGTGAAACTCATCGCAGAGATGTTTTGATAAAGAATAAGAGTAAGTACTTTTCCTTTCTCAAACATGTTCTTAGGAAGTTAGAACTCTGAGGGGAATCACGGTCAACTCACCTTTTTGTAAAAGAGACCGAGTGTGGGTGAAGCCAAAGGAAAGCATCCCCACCTTATCGAAACAAGCTGTAAAATTCTATCTAAGCATCTTGGTAAGGCGAATATATACTTTTTTTTTTTTTTTTTTTTAATATTAAACCCTATCACTTAAAAAAAAAATCCTAATCAACATAGTGATTTCATCTTTGCTGGGACACCATTCAGCCTCCTGAGCCACAAAACCCCATGACTCCTATTATTCCCAGCGTGAACCGTCTAGTCTGGCCACCAGACGGTATCTGATGTACTGGCTTCGGGACAGGATGTACTGGTCCAAAAATGTGTTCTTCATTGGGAAATTAATGAACCAAACGTGAGCCATGAACCATCCCCTAACACCAGTTTGTGTTAGAGGATGGGACAAGCTGCCCCCCCAAACCCCCCCAACTACCAGGATGTGAACCACTGACCCTAGAGGAAGAGCCAGGACCCGAAGAAAGTCCTGATCTAAACCTGCTACACTGGGAAAAAATGAAACAATCAAGTATATCCTACTCCTTGAACGAGAAAAGACAAGGGGACGCACTCCAGCATGACCTTGATTGAAACAGTCTGTTGGAAAAATGGGACAACTGGTGACTCAAAAAAAAAGGAAACTGGTTGTTTTAACCTCATAGTTTTTATAGGAAACAAGCTTTATGCGCTACACAAAGGATGTTCTGTGATGGACAAATAAAAAAGAAAAAAATATCATGTGAACTTGAATAAAACCACCATTTAAATGTAATCTTTAATAAAGAACAGTAATAAAAGCTGCTTTTTGCTTCTTGTCCTGGCAGGTAGGCTACAGTAGCTATTTGTATGGCTAAATGTAGAAAAAAAATGATCATAATGTTCATATGTGTGACTGTTACGCTCGATTAAAAGCAAGAAATAATTACATTTGATTTATTAATTCTCTTAAATGTTTTCTGTTTATTTAAACACAATGACCCGTCTGTGCAGGACACTCCGAGGCCTAACAAAGGTCTAACAAATTAAAGCCTTTTATTTAGTTACAGTAAATTCACACAGAGGGAAGGCTTCAAGCAAAGGGCTGACAAGCAGAAGCTTTGTTTTAAATCTATTTCCTGCTCCTTTATGGTCCATGTAAACAACAGCAATTTTGAATCAGTGCAGCACATTTACTTTTTTTATAAATAGATATAAAATGGTAAAACTTATATTATTATTATTATTTTGAATAATATCTTTTCTATTTCTGCTAGTAATCAGATTTATCTTTTACTCTAACTCAAATAACGGTTTATCTAAAGATGATTACTGATTATCACTAACATTTCTTTACACACAAAATCCTTTTTACACTTTTTTTTTCATTAAATTAACTAATAGAACAATCAGAATGCTTAAACCTGGGCAATTATACAGCACTAATGTCTCAAAACTTAAAAAAAAATAAACAGGCTGCAGAAAAACCCACAACAAATAATAAATAAACAGCAAATGTGAACTTTTTTAATAGTTGCTGAATATATTAGACCCAAGCACAGCAGATTTGTTAGTATTTATACAGCACCGATGGGACACTAGGTTACATTTTTTGTAACGAACACACCCGCAGGCCTTCAAGGTGACCTGCAACACGGAGACTCTGAGTTTTATGCAGCCGTGTGGTTTTTTTTAATGATACTTGTGTAGGTCTGGACATGTGACGGGCCTCTGATGAAGACAGAGATAAACTTGTCTTCTTTCTGTGCAGAATCCTCCGTGAACTCGCCAAATTCTCTGGGGTTACAAACGGTCTCATGACAGCGCACAAAACAAGTCCTACTTAGAGGATGACGCCGACGATAATAAGAGCTGAAAATCAATAATAAGCAGAGTTGAATTTACAAGAACACACTAACAAAAACTTGGCTTTAAAAACAACTGATAATCCAGTCTGGATGCCCAGAAGGCCAGAAAAAAAACCTGTCTTGTTTTAATCGTCCATCCTGAAATTCTCTTCTTTTGCTAAATGTTTACCGAAGGGTAAAATAAAAGATTTCCTGCATCACTGAAGGAATCTTTTGAGGAAAAGAAATTGAGTTTTTTCCTTTCCTTTGAGCCACATCCGCCGAAGGCAACACTCAGCAGCAGAGAGGTAGGATGATGTCTGCGCACAAATACTTTAAGACAGGAGCAAAATTACGCAGTTTGCTTTCAAACGACCGTGGTTTGAAACTCCTACCAGCATTCTTTAAAAGAGAGAAAACACACATACACACACGCACGCACGAACGCACACATACACACTAATAGCTACATTCGTCACTTGAAGAGCAGGTTTTATTTTATTTGGAAACTTACTGAAGATAAAGATCTTCAGTAACTGCTCTGTTCGATTCGGTTAACCTGATAAATCTATTTAGAAATGCTTTTGTGTCTTATTCTTTCAACGGAAAGTACATTTGTTTCTTTTTCTTCTAAAAAAACCCCCAAACCAATCCAGTCTCTTGTTGGCGAATCCTGTCACACAACCCTCGGGTTCCTCGTGCGACACCAACCGGAGCGTGTTCATTCAGGCAGCACCACCCTGTATGTCTCCTGCGCTTGCACCTTCATCCCGCTCTCGCCGTCTTCCTCCTTCTCTGTTTTGATTTGTGCCACTCCCAGTCGGCACAGAGCGTCTCTGATCACCACGTCCCCGGGCTGGCAGGCCTGCACCACCTTGCTGATCTGCTGGCACACGATGTCCCTGCTGGTGAGGAAATCCACCAGCCGGTTGTAGAGATAGTAAAAGGCGGGGTTGCTGAAGGCCACAGGCGGCTGCTGCTGCATGCGGCTGCTGCAGCTGCTGCTGCAGGCGGCTCACGGAGGAGCTAGTCTCTGACGCCTCAGAGGTCCGGTCGTCCGCAGCATCGTCAGCCTGTCCTTGTCCTTGTCCCTGTGTCGCCGTGTCGTTTCCCTCTGCCGGGTCGGAGACGAGGCTGATGTAGGGCTCCAGCTCCTTGCAGAGGCGGATGGAATGATGCTCTGATAAACCAACAGCAGCACCGTCCCGGGCTGCTCCAGGGGAACATACAAGCCAACAAGACGATGATTTGGTGATGGGGTGGACGTGTTGGTTCTCCGCTACCAGCGACACGTCGGCACTGTACGGCTGCTCTTGTAGCTCCGGACATGACACAACCTGAAAGACAGGAAATGAATTACAGAAAGTAAAACAAATATAGAAGATGAGTGAATAAAGGTACAGCACCGTTAGCTGCACAATTCAAATGTTGTTAATTATACAATTTTAGAAAATCCACTAAAACTCAAAGATGACTGGATAATTGTTTTATATTGGTTTTTGCACAAAAAGCAAATCTTTTAACTATCAACCCATGTCGATCCATTTGTGATAATTACCCAAGACACTGTGATTAAATTAGAAACACAGTAAAACGCCTCAATATGCAGGTCATCCTTCGCTCTGTTTGAGGACACCACTGAAATTGCTGCTCACCCAGTTTGAACTGGGACACGCAGCGAGCTACAGCGACGTTTCAGTTTCTTACCACTGGCTTTTCAAAGGGGTCAGAGAAGCAGCCTTGGTTTCTGCCCCACATCTTGGTCGCTAATTCAGGGTAATGCATGTCAGCGCACAGCGCCACCGACCGAGCGCAGTCGCTGACGTAGACCGGGGGCCAGTACCGGGAAGACAGCAGCAGGTCCACGTGATCTCGCGCCGTTTCTCCCCTCACCAGATACTTTGAACCGCACACCACCTGTAAAAAGGGAAGCAACCTCCCGATGATGCGTTTGGGCTCACCTGGCTCCGTTTGGCAGCTGTGTGTGGCTATAAAAAGTGTCTGAGCTGGCGGTTTTACCTTGTGAGGGCAGAGCTTAGACAGCTTCCCAGCTGTGAGGTCTGAGGGGGGCTGCGGGGCTGTGGGGAGGCTGCTGTGAACAAATGTGTACAAGGAAAAGAGCGAGGCCAGCAGCTCCCCCTGATGCACAATAGAGAGAGAGAGAGCACTGGTTTTATACCTGAGGACTTGCTAATATTTACCAGCCACGTGCGTTTTTATGAGACAAGCACATATGGAGAACAGGTGACAGAAAGAGAGAGAGAGAGAGAGAGAGAGAGAGAGAGAGAGAGAGAGAAAAAAAAAAAAAAAAAAGGGGAAAAAAAAAGGGGGGGGGGGGGGGGGGGGGCACAGGGCCAGTTTTTCTCACTCTCTCCGTGTGTCTCATCTATCAGATCAGTTGGCATCGTGACTAGCGCACAGAACAGAGGGATCCCTAGAACAATGTATAACATCTTTAAGATATCCTTTTCAATGATCAGACAGTGGGCATTATTTTCTTAGATTCCTTTATCCAATAATTATAAAGTAGCTACTGCACAGTCGCAGATGATCACTGAGGGTTTGGAAATCAAGAGGCCAAGTTTCATTTTGGGTAATCGGACTCATTGTTTCTTAAAATTAGGCAAAATATGTTTTATTGCCTGTAAAAAACAACAGCTAAATTACAGAGTTATTGATTTTCAGAGCCAAAATGGAGGGATTGTAATAAATGAAAGTGTTGGTTTTCGGTTGAACGGTACCTGAGGGCCGTGGTGCCGGTGCCTGGACCTTGTCCTTCTCGGTGTTGATGACAGTGGGACCCCTCATCAGAGGAGGAAAGAAGGGGGCGATGATAGAAGCATCCACACGGGTGATGGGGATGTCAGCGGGGAATATGGCTTGCTCGATGGCTTCCGTTTCCATGGTGAGCCAGAAGTCATCCATGTGCACTTCATCCGAGATCGAGTACTCAGGCCAGGTGAACTGCCAACGGAGACAGAGAGCGGTCACAACACACGCCCCTGAAGCCCTCACGGAGGTCAGGGTCAGGGCCGGGCTCACACTTCCTCATCATTCACCTCTACGTTCTTGAGCTCCAGCACATTGTTGGAGTGTCGCTGAGCAATCTCCAGCTTGGGAGCCACACCGCAAATGCCACAGATCATATCGTTGTAATCCCGCACTGTCAGGCACTCGAAGGCCCAGTAACCGATGAGGAGCAGCTCCAGAATCTGCGTCAACTCCGCAGAACTTAAGGTGTGGACTGAGGAGAAAGTGGAAGGCAGAGTCAAAGATGGCAAATACAACTTCTTTGAAAGGTTCCAAGCGCTGCAGGACGTATGAGGAGTTAAATCCGGTGTTTACCAGGATGACTCTGGTCCAGGACGGTCCTGGTCACCTCGGTGGGATGTTGGCCCAGCTTGATCCCGGCCCTGACCTTTAGGAAGAGGTCGATGCTAACAAGCAGCCGGTTCCCAACGTTGAACAAACCTAAAAAGAAACAAATGCTAACTCAGGACACCGACTGCAGGATGTACCAGCGGTTTAACAGAGATCTAAAAGAAGAAACATTAGACAAGAGGGAAAAAGATGACGGTTTGCTGCGGCTCCAGTGGAAAACGGATGACAGGTGAACCTTTAAGAGGGGAAAAGCAAACAGAATCTCCCATGTGAGGCCGCCATTTCAAGTTTGGATGACATTTTCAAACAAACCAGCATTTGTAACTGTGGGGAAATTTTAAAACAATCAATGGCAGTTTTATAAATTGAATCTGACATAAATAATCATTAAAATTAGATGCCTTTAATGATGGGCTTTGAAAGTGTTTGGGGATGTTCTCCGGGAATGTATTATCCGGATGTGTACAACCACAAGGATAAGCCTGTTTGTCAACTAGTTACTGAGATGGAAGTTTTTTGGGGGAATTTTTCTCTATTTTAGCTTAATTAGATAATCAAATACTGTAACACACAAGCAAGAGTGTGTTTGTGGCTTTATTAAATCTGAGCGGCGTACACTGGGTCAAAGGACCTGGAGTTTTACCTGGGTGCAGGTCAGTGAAGCTGTGCAGAGCCAGGCACTGGATGTTCACACACACCTTCAGCTGGACAGAGACGGACTGGACGAGCGTCTCGGTGAGCAGCCAGCAGTCCTCCTGTCCTGCCACGGTGGTAACACACACACACACACACACAGACACACACACACACGCACACAAGCACCAGCTGACTCCACCACATCTGTAACAGGTCCTCTCATATGACACTGACTTCTAATCGTGATCAACTGCTAATCATCCCAGCTCATAACCCATCTTCTGACCTTTGGTCTCCTTTGAAGAGAGGGCAGTTGCACAGGCCGCAGTGTGTAGCTGAACATTCATAGAAGCGAGGCCACCTAGACTCAACCAGGGTCTGGTTCTCTGCAGGGAACTCCCGCTGCTGGTCACCGGCCTGAACCAGGACAACCTGGAGACTGTTGAGCTCCTGGATGAAGGCCAGAATTTCCTGGAGCTCAGCTTCGCTCTCGGGGATCTGGAGGGACCGTTGCAGCAACTGCAGCGTGCTCTTCCGCTGGAGATCCTTCTGAGACGGACTGAGGGGCTGATACGGATCCAGCAAAGGTACGGACTGAGAAGAAGAAGAAAACCGAAGCTGTAGAGAACGAGTGGCGTTCTTAAATAGAAATTTCATCTCACATTTGTCTCCTTGGTGCTCTTCTGGGTCAGCTCGCAGCCACATTTAGGACACACCGCAGGTTTGTGCCTGTTCTTATACATGTAGTCGCAGGATGGGTTCTTACAACGACCTCTGCCCCGTGCTGTGGACAGACCCAAATCCTAAGGGAACAAAGCAGGTCAAGACTTCATTTTAGCCTAGAAACCAAATAAGTTATAAATCTAAAGGTATTCTGGACTGTAACTTAATAACAAAAGAAAGCTTGAAACCACAGACCAAGTTAGAGAGGGAGGGTTCTTGTTTTAACGGCAGGAACGACAGAAAATTCATTTTCCCGTCACCTGATGAAGACATAGTCTGGCTTCCATTTCCTGGGACAGAGGAGCCCTGGAGAAAGCCGCGGAGAGATTAAGCACCAAATCTGTTGTTTCTGGACGTTTGCTTGGATGTGATCGCATTTCAACCTGCGTTGTTGTAGCTGTGGTCACCGTCTGGCCAAGCTGCTTCAGCGTGCTGGGCTTCAGACGCGAGAAACTGTCTCGAGGCACTGTGGTTCGAAAACAAACACACACACACACACACACACACACACAAGTATAGAGGAAAAATCTCAAAAAGTCACTTTTTAATAAAATAGTGTTTCTGGGCCAGCAGTAAAAATATCTTAATCAGAATAGACTAATAAACGTAATAACCAAAAGTAATAAAATAATCCAAATTGCTGATAATAGTTACCAGTCAGTGATTTGTTGTTGTTGGCAGCTTTCTCAGGTGGAACAGCAAAAATCTGAACCAAAGTACGGCCTTAAAACACAAGCCAATTTGTGAATCAGCATGGTGAAAACCTGAGCCGGTGACCTGACCTCCTGCTGCGTTACCTCCGGTGCTGCAGTAGGCAGGGAGGATGGGCCTCACCGGCCTCTTCTGAGCAGGACCGCTGCTTCTGTCTGCAGCTGGTTTTGAGCTGGTTTTTGGGAGCATGTGCATCGGAGGGGACAGAGCATGTCACACACGAGAAGCAAAACTTCTTATGAACTGAAAACACTCTCAGTATGAGGCGTTCTATTTATCGCGACTCTGTTGGCCGTCGTGCTCACCTTGCTTGCTGCCTGGTGCTGCTCTCTAGTGGCCGTGCAACTGCAGCGTTCTTCCCAGGTCGGCGTTGAGCGTGACCTTCCCTTTTGCCCTTGGTGTTCTTCGTTTTTCTGACATCGCTCTTGTCCTCCTTAACAACAGGAAGTGTGGCCTGGCAGATCACAGGCTTCTGTGACGTGGATGCAAGGTCTCTCTCTTTGGATTTCTTTGCCTACATTATAAACACACGTCAAATAACTGGAGGTAGCTAAATAAAAGTAAATTGACTCAGCCAACAGTGTCAAACCGTGTCAAACCGTGAGTGATTCAGCATCAATTAGTGTCATTTTTGTCTCACTGAAGACTATTCGTGTGATTTTAGATTGAAATACTGTCCCAATAATTTCTCATAGCCCGGTTTTTAGTGTGTGAGGGTTCTTTTCACTTACAGCAGGTATCCATTTTCCACCCAAGTGGTGTCCACACTCAGGACACGTCGGCGGCTTGTGGCGAGTGACATAAATGAACGAGCAGCCGGGGTTTGGACACCTCCCTCTGCCCCTCCTGGTGTATGTTTTCACAGACTGCAAAAAAAGGGGGAAAACAATCAGGTAGGAATAGTGGTATTTTTCCAAACTGGGTGGTATTTTCGTAGGGAAATCAAATTGTTTACCATTTTATATGAGGGATTGATGCTCTGCTCTTTGCTGGATCCTACAGAGACCATGATCACTGGGGACACGGGGCTGAAACCAGCCACAGTGGTGGGCTCTAAGAGGATCTGAAGTGAGGAATAATGACTTTATTGCATGAAACATAAACCATTGTTCAGAGTAACCTTTCTGAGCCTTTAAAGCCTTACTTGAGCCGGTACGAAAGCAACCATTTGAGCAGGTTCCTCTTGTTTCGGCAGCACCGGAACATCGCTATCAGCAACACTCTTGTTTCCTTTTAGTGTGACCAGGCTGACTGCGAGATCTGTGGAGTCTTTGGGGACACAAGTGTCTGTGGAGCTCTGGGCTTTAGATGTAAGAGAAGAGGAAGAAATGGAAGTGATTTCTTGGGGGTCTGCGGGATGAGATGTTAGTACTGTTTCCTCTTTGATGTCTTCAAGAACAGCAGGCTGCTCAGAAAGTTCCACCTCACTGGCCAAGCCAAGAGGTGTAAACGCTGGCGTAACGGAGACAGCGGGGAGGACACTGTCCACCGTGGAGTCCACAGAAACCTCTGGCTCGGGGCTTCCCAGAAGCTGGTTTGAAGAGCAGCCTTTAGACAGGACGAGGTAACCTGCCCGGGGAAGGATTTTGCGGTAGCCAGGTACATCCTTGGAGGGACTAAGGGAAGACTGTGGGAAAATAAACAAGTTAGGTGAGTGAGAATTAGCCTAATTATACTGACGTCAGTGATCAACAAACATTAACGATAATGCAAAGTTATCTGCTTCAATCTAGTCTGATCAGTCTATTAGACTTTAATTGTTCTGTCATGTATATAATCAAAAGCCTAAAAACAGAAGAGCAAGAACAAAATTGTGATGTAGCTACTCAATGTGGCTGCAAAATCCACAATGCCACCTTTATTTTAATAATAAAGTACACATTATCTCAGCAATCAATATTTTTTATTCAAAATGTATTAAGATAAACTGTCAATATTAACTGTGTCAACGGTATTTTAATTCTGGGCTACTAGCTAGTTAATATTGTTGAATTCCATTATCTTGAAATTCTGCCAGGTTACTTAGTTCATATAAATGGTTCAGAGTGTAACCTACAGTGTCCGTTCCATCCTTCTCGGCCTTTGCCTTCTCGAGATAATAGGCTTTCTCAGCCACACTGAGCCTCTTCCAGCTCTCACTGATGCGCTTGTTGATCTCCGATTGTGGAATATTGGGAGCCTCCTGTTGCAAAATCTGGTGAACATCAAAATAGTAGAGCAGATAGGCTGACCTAAAACAGAGAGATTTCACATCTTACATCAGCATCATGGAATTAGATGTGGAATTAGATGTGTAGATGTGAACTAGATTGAGTGAGGATGTTTACCGAGGCTTCTTGGACTTTTCTGTGCAGACTTCTTTGCTCTTTCTCTTTTTAGGGGTTGTTACATCAATCTGGTTGTAGCTTTCTACCTCCTCGGTCACTTTTACAATGTCAAACATTTGATCTTTCTCCATGACCTCTAAAAGACCAGGTGCAAAAAAAAAAAAAAAGAAAGAAAAAGAAAAAGCACAATGGACAAAATGTATTCATATTTGATCCTTTGTTAATCTATAATAATAATAAAAAATTTAAAATGCACACAAAAGACAGAAACCCACTAAAGCATACGTCACGGTGGTTTAAAACTATACATTTAATATTTTAGACTAGACATAATTACAACCTTAAACTTGGGTTTCTAAAGTTAATACTATTAAAAAGAAAATGTTGCATCTAACAATAATGTAGAACATTTGGTAAAATTTTAGAAAAAGAAGCTTGAGACATTGTGACCATGCAATAAGAGAACTGAGCTCAATTTAAAATTAAATCTCTTGGTAAGCAGTTGTGCATAAGCATTGACATTATAAACAGAGACCTTCTCAGGGTCTAAAAGCACATTTAATGGCGTGTCTTTATACTGCCTGAACAGTCCATGAGTTATCCAATGAAATTCCGTCTTATTGAAGTCTTACCTACCATGGTTCGAGGCAAAAGAATCCGCACGAAACAAGATATAGGAGTTAGTGATAAAGTTGGGCTTTTAAACGAGGATAGAAATTGCTTAAATGTACCTATACGGCTCAATAGATCAACGATTAGTGGCGCATTTATTTCTGTAGAGTACCTTCATTTCTCGCTAATATGTAAAACAACATGGCGGCTTGTTGCTATGACTGCTGACCAATCACAAGCCTGAATGAACTAAAACAGCCCAATCAGGGAGAGGTTTTTTGACACGTGAAATAACGCGTACGGCTAGAAGTCCTTCCTGGTGTACAAGAGAACAACCACAGGAGGGCGCACTTATCACGCCCTTTGAAAATGCGTTATAGGTTTTTCTGCCACTACAAGAAACGACAAAAGGTTTACATTAACGACAACAAAATAAATAAATAAACCTAAATTTTAATATTGGAAGCTTTTGTAGAGAGGTTGGTTTAGCGTACTATGTTTAAAAATAGATATCGTGTAATAGAAATCAAAAATAATCAATATTCGAAAACAATAAAAAAAAAATGCGTATACAAGGAGACAAAGTTTGAAAAAAGATTTTACATTAAATACTAAAATCCAAACACTAACGTTTTTTATCATTAAGCCAGTAGGAAGCAACCCAATCTTTTTTTTAGCTGTGGAAATATAGCGTTAGATATATTCCTTATAAAGCTACAGTAATTACGGGAAATAGATTAATAGACTGCATACTTTCGGACAAGACTAGTCGAGTTAGGACGTATGTGTTCCAGGCTTATGAATCGAACACTGATCACACCACTGAGCAAAGATGGCGGATGACAAGGTGAGTGAGTTTCTGGGCTCTGACTCAAAATATAGCTAAGATTCTTTTTTGCCCTCTGTTTTTTTTACGAGACGACCTAATATCTGCAAAGGAACAAAATTTCTAACCCCCCCGGGGTAAAAGAAAAGGAAGAATTATTTTGATGATAGTTTTCACTCAGTTACAAGGCTATTAGCTAAGTAAGCAACTTCGAAGCTGTGTAGTAATGATTGCGATTCATGAGATATTCTTCTACCTTTAGCTTTAAACTGTGTTGTTCTGCAGAGATAAGAGTGTCACACAGTTTTAATACATCTACATTACTTTTTTCCTTTCCAGGATCCACTAAAGCAGTTGAAAGATCTCACACAGCTAAAAAAGCAGTTGGAAGAAATCCAGAGGCGAGTGGAGAAAGAAGTTTCAGTGGGAATTCCCCAAGTATGTTGTGATAATTAGCAACTACACGAGTATGTTAAGTTTTGCTGGAATACTATATTTGCATTTTGACTCTAGTTATCAATTCAAGTGCTGAATATACGAAGAACTTGGAACTTATAAGGAGCTCATATTTCCCTTACCTTGAAGTATATTTGTCCAGTGTTAAATATTTCCCCATTTGTTATGGATGTGCTCAATCAGATGTTTTTCCCCATCTCCCGTAGGAAGGCTCAGTGCTCGGATCTCCGTTTTTGAGGGGCTTTTTGGCCGGCTATGTGGTGGCCAAGCTTCGCTCCTCAGCAGTCTTGGGTGTGCTGCTGGGAACTGTGACTGGAATTTATGCAGCTCAAAACTACCAAGTGCCCAACGTTGAGAGGACTATAAAGGAGTATATGAACAACTTGAAAAAGGGACCTAAGTGATGCTGGCCGACTGCTGTGCATGCCAACGTCACCCCACCAACCGGACTGGAATTTTAGGTTTATTAGCTTCTTTGTTTTATTTCAAAAGCAGGTTGGTACCAAAGTGTGCTGTTTTAATTTTTACAAGTTCTGTGTTTCCAGAAGAGTGTTGGGGTCCATTTGGTTTCAATTAATTAGGTTTTAGGTGTAAGAGCATCCTACAGAACCCTTGTCCAACTGATGTTCCATGCACAGCGAAAGGTAATATGTTATAGTGTGTTTGGGTGTTTTAAATGGAAAAACTGGGTTTTGTATTTTATTAGTTACCAGAGTTCTTGGAAAGTGTTCATTTAATAATATTAGGGATGATTGTGATCGAGAATGTGGGGCCTGGCTCCCAGGCGCGGATGAGGCGACAGCGGGCGGGAAGGATGTGGTGGGGTCTCCTCTTTGTGCTCATGGTTCTCATTTATGGCTCTCATGCGCCTCTTATTAATCTCACCAAGGTAGATGGTCGAGTTCCTTTTCACCCTTCATCATGTGTTGTCATGATTGAGTTATTCAAACTTGCCATCTCTCTGTTCACTCTGTTTCTCGGCGGGGGAGTCTCTGCTCTCTGTCAGCCTCCCTCTGCAGTCCTTTTATCCTCCTATGCTGTTCCTGCCATCCTCTATGCCCTCAATAACAACCTGGTGGTCCTCATGCAGGCCTTCATGGACCCGAGCTCATTCCAGGTCCTGTCCAACCTGAAGATTGCCTCCACGGCCCTCCTGTACTCCCTCTGTCTGGGCAAGAGGCTCCGGCCTGCTCAGTGGTGCGCTTTGGGGCTCCTCATGTCGGCAGGTTTTTGCCACACTTATTTTTCTTTAGATCTTGGAGAACAGGAGAGGGCAGATGATCAGAGCGCCTCCAGGCTTTATATTACAGCATGGGGACTTTTCCTGGTGCTGGTTTACTGCTTCGTTTCAGGCCTGGCAGCAGTGTACACAGAGAAGGTTCTGAAGAGGGAGAAGCTGCCTCTGAGTTTGCAGAATCTCTACCTCTACGTGTTCGGTGTGTCCATCAATGGGATCTCTGCCTACATGTCGGGAAACCAACGGAGCTTCCTGGAAGGCTACTCTGGGGTGGTTTGGGCCGTCATAGCGGGACAGGCAGCCAACGGGCTCCTGATGTCCGTGGTGCTCAAACATAGCAGCGGCATCACCAGGCTGTTTGTCATTTCCTGCTCCATGCTGGTCAACGCGCTGCTGTCTTGGATTATCTTGGGCTTGCAGCTCACACCCTTCATCCTCCTTCCAGTGTGTTTAATCGGACTGGCAGCTTACCTTTACTACACGTAGGTCTGTCCATGGTCCTTTAGACCCCCAGAACCACTGCTGTTCTTTTAAAAAAAAAGGTTGATTCCAATTTTTGAATCATTTTTGGTTACATTTTGTGCCTTTTGCCGCGTACATCCAGGATCTGGAACCACTCACCCTTGTCAGCTTATGATGTCTGTTTAATTTATACTTTTAATGCACTGGTGCAACAAAACTCAAACCACACAGGTGTGGAAAATCAACATATTTAATGCACCGTCTCAAGAGTACTGCTGTTATTATGTAAATGCTTTTATGATGTATTACATCCTCTGAACAAACAGAGACAGGAAAGTGTTACTGTGTGCATATGGTGTCCAATAAATTCTATTATTAGGATTTGGATTACAATGGTGTGTCTACGTTTATGTTGCTCCGTGTTGGGGTGAGTGTTGGGCAATGGCCCCACCGCGTGCAGCTATGGAGTCCTTCATCTCTGCCAGCACTCAAAAAAGAAAAGAAAAGTGTTAGAATGCAAGCTGTATCTCTGCATTCGTAAAGGACAGACGCTGACCTTTACGGAGTCGCTTGTTGTCGGCCTGCAGCTGCTGGTTCTGTGCAGAGAGGTAAACTGCGTCCTGCACAGCCTCCGTTAGAACGTTCCTGTATCTGTCCTCTGACATCTTCTGTTGCTCCTCACTGAGCTGGTGGAACACCTGGAACACCTCCACACCAGCCGGAGAGAGAATCACAGCCGTTTCCTAAATATTTAATCACAAATTTGAAGTTTGTAGAAGACAGGTTTTTAATAGTTCTGCTGCGTTTGGTGCCACTTTGATGTGCTCTGTAGGTTCCAGTTTATTCCTGCTTCAAATAATTGAACATTAGAGATTTAAATTTGGTAATGGGACACGTTATTTGGCAATTTAACCAATTTAGACAGCTAATTATCCGTGAAACAGCACGATTTTTTCCACACCTGCTGCATTAAAATGTGGCATATGGCTCTGAATCTGCTCCCTCTGACCTGCAGACTCTCGTCTCTGAGACCCTGGAGCTCTGCTTGGTGTCTGAGGTGCTGTTGCTGCAGGTCTCGCTCCGCCTGCTGCGCCTCAGCTCGCAGCGCTTCCATCTGCAGCACCAGGACCCGCCTCTCTCCGCTCAGCACCAGCAGCTCTCTGTGTGCACCCTCAGTCTGGGGTGGGGAAAAAAGGATCATAATTAAATTGCTGTGGTTTCTGCATTAATCCAAACTGAGTCAGCGACTTCAGATAAGATGGATGACTAATTGAATAATGGAAATAACAGATCTCACCTGTGCCAGGTCTCTCTCCATCTTCTCCGCCTCCTCTTG
Organism: Tetraodon nigroviridis; assembly: GCA_000180735.1. Lineage (NCBI taxonomy): Eukaryota > Metazoa > Chordata > Actinopteri > Tetraodontiformes > Tetraodontidae > Tetraodon > Tetraodon nigroviridis. Next base: position 316,735 of record CAAE01014944.1, read on the forward strand.
AATTAATCTCCTGCTGTCTTCTCTGAGTTTTCTCCTCTGCTCCAGCACTTGGCTGTATTCCCACTGAGATTAAAGTAATGGAAGGCAATCAAATATCTTTATGAAGTTCTGGGATTTTGCACACAAATCCTGGTCTGATCCCCAGGCAGGTAAATAAGATTCATGTGTTACACGTTGACAGATGTCTGCTTGTTCTGTAGCAGCCTCCATTTTCCCTCTCTCCTCCCTGAGAGCCTCCACCAGCTGCTGGATTCTCCCCACCCTCCCCTGGATGTTCTCAGCAGCCCCTCTTCCCTCTAGGCGAGAGAAAAAGAATCAAACCTTGCCTCAGAAGGCGGTATTTGTATGCCAGAGTAAACAACCTCTGATGTGTTCCTCCATTTCTCGTTTCAGGTGATCTTGCAAACACTCGACGGTCGCTGTGCGGTCGTGGTCGCCGCCCTCTCTCGTCTGAATCTTCGAATCTGTTCCTTGTATTTTCCTGGACATTTCTCTTCTTTTCTCCCATGACTGTTTTTTAACCATCTGTCAGGGAGATCCCGCTCTTCAAAATCAGACATCCCCACATGGGCTAGGAAAAATCTCTCGGAAGAATGACCTGCAGGTCGTGGGTCAGCTCCGCCAGCCTTCGGATGCTGGGCGCTTCTTTTCCCCGCTGCGACATCATCTCTGTTCTCACCTCAGCGATTTTATCTCTGATATCCTGCTCCGTTGCCCTGGGATACCAGACATCAGCTGCGGCTGTTGTTACAAAACCTCTGACTTTCTGGGCCAAGGCCAAAGCCGAGGCGATTTCATCACCGAGGAGAAGAGCTGGAAGAGAGTCACAGCAGCACTCAGGTGTTTGTCTCTCTGCAGGCGGTTGTCAGGGGTTACAGAGGACTCCAGTCACCTGGAGGATGGATGCAGAAGATGGCCACCGTCCGACAATTCCCCGTTAATGCTTCCTTCAGGAGCAGGTGGAGAAGATGTTGGCTTGATGTTGCTTCACGCTGACTCTGATCCACAACCTTCACCAGAGGGCTGACCCTGAAATTTGTTAGGACAAAGTAGAGCATCGCTAAGGAGACGGTGATCCCTGGCTCCAGATGTTGAGGACTACTGTTTGCACACGCTGCACCCACGCAACCGGCTGCAGCCACGTCAATCTCAGGTTTCAGGCTTCACCTCCGCAGTGGCAGCAGGTGGGAATCTGTCGTGAACCCCCACAAAAGGGAATCCAAAAATAAAATAAATAAACCCCGGTGAACTCTTATTATCATTCCACATTTTCCTCGAGTTGGAACACACAAATTCTGCACACGAAGAACTGACCCTGAAAAGTGTTTTACGGCCTGCTGCGGTATTTATTCCAAACCACCGCACAGTCTTCAGAGGGAAGACATTTTTTATTTCCCTTGACTGACCCTGAGTCTGCAACTCAGTGTTATATCATCACGCACAGAAAAACAAACGACTCTGGTCATTTGTTTCCCTCCATCAGACTGGAGCCACATACCTGGCTGCTCTTTTGTTCCAGTTCAAGTATCTAAAGGAGATTCAGCAGCAGGTTTTAGAGCGTGGACGTGTCACGTGACTGGAGCCAGCTGAACGTTACGATCGGGTCATTTTTCAGACCGTGAGCTGAAAGCAGGTTCGCGACTGACCCGCTGAGGTCGGCCCTGCTGGCTGCTCCTGCCAGGCTGAACAGCTGCAGTCTGCTGCGGAAGACCTCCGACTCCGCCTCGTCTGGACGGAGTTTCCACTCCACAGACAGCGAGAACATGGAACTGCAGCTGTAGGAAGAGGACATTTAGGAGCAGCACCAACCGTCGGTCATTCAGACGTTTATTTGAGGGCTGCATCCTCTCATTGCTGTATTTCTGTTGGGATCCGCTGCTGTGATTAAACAAACGAGTAAGGGATGACAGGGTCGGGGATCCTTTGACCCACCAGCTGTAAATGGAGCTGGTGTCGGCCCCGGGTGTCTTCCTGCCTGTTTCGTAAAGAGCGAGAGCTTCCTCTGCTGAACTCACACACACCTCTGATGACCCCTCCACAAGACTGGGAATAAATGGGTGAAAATTCAGGTTATCAAATGTCCCGAAATTGACCGTTTCCTTCGAGTTTTGTTTAATATGGACGAACCTTCCAAGAACAGGGTGTGTCACATGTTTGAGAGTCTGTCTGTGTGGGTTCAGGAGATCCACAGCACCGCCGTCAGGAGAGAACTGGGCAGGAGGAGCAAAATCTGTACGTCACAAAGATTCCTCCACAGAGTTCAGTAAAGTTGGCACAAATACCGGTTCAGAAGTTTTACCGCCTGTTCTAATCACCTGCAGGGAGGACACAGAGGTGAACCAGCCATCTTTCACTTGAGACGCCACACAATCAAACACGTCTGTCAAGACCTGAAACCAAGGATCATTTATAATCACTGATAAATCAATTAGCCACACTTGATTCTGGCTGTGTGTGTTTACCTGTTTAATGACACGGGCGTCCACCAGATGGTGAATCTCGGGCATGGAGGCTCCGCACAGCAGCAGCGCTCCTTTAAAACCTCTGCAGACCGACTGGACGAGAGGCTGCAGGAGCTCCGAGCTGAAGCTCTGAGGGTTTGAAACCAGACTCGTGTCCATTCAGAGCTGCAAATGTGGGACAGCTGCCTCGTACCTGCGTGTGCTCGACTGTTGTGACCCCGTCAAAGGAGAAAGACTTTGATTCCTGATTTGGAAAAGAGCAGCGAGGCCTTTCAGAAGGCCAGCTGTCGGATGGAGACGGGAGCTGTGAGTGAATTCAAGCGTTTACCTGGTTCTCTGCAGCTTTGTAGTCCAGGCTATGTCCTCCTGGGCCAATCACAACACCGTCTGTGTCCGCTTCAGATGAAAACACACATTTAAGCCAAACCCTGATTCAATTTAATTCAGTTTTGGTCCTTTTTTTCCCTCTGCTTTACCTGCAGTAAGAAGAATTCCCACTTTCACAGACCGGGCCTCGTCACACAGCTGCAGAAGCACACGAACTGCTTAAACTGATAAAAAAAAGTCCTAAAATTTAAGCTGAAACCAGTGAGGAGGTACTTACGAGTGTGTCCATGTTCACTGTGTATATGTAAAAAAAATCCCCTGACATCCCGACACCTCAGTGAATTATTAATGGGACAGAATCTGCTTTCACTGGTCGGATCAGGTTGTCAAGATGGAGAAAACGGCCCCTCTCTGGCTGAACAAAAGAACACATTAATAACTTCTATAATATCAGAATTGTTTTGTTGGATTAAAGTCGGTGTTTTAAAAAAATGCAAATGTTTTATAATAATTGTCAGAACCAGCTCTGACACTGGTTGTCCAGGGACCACGTGGAGCCAGATGGTTCAGGCATCTGTTCCGGGTCCTTCCTGGGCGCCTCCCTGAGGAGGTTTTCACCTCTGAGCCTTGAAGACATCACCAGTCAGCCATTATCAGTCTGTCTACGCTTTAAAACCCACTGATGCAAGTTTAGTGCATCAAACCACACCGTGATGGTTTATTATTGTGACTGAAGTTCATATACAGTAGTTACCCAATATTTATTCATTATCAATGGTTTAACTGTGTCACCAAAATAGCAACATTTCCTGGATGTTTGCTCACTGTAACAGAGACTAGGCACAAACCGTTTGTCGAAAACTTTATTGAAGCTTCTCAAAACAGATCTACACAGAAAAGCCGCTTCCATATAGAATAGTCCACCAAAATCAGAATCAGGCTCGATTGAAGAATAAAAAAAAACTGCTCTAATATTTCATATCAAGATGATGATTAGGAGATAATTCCATCGCGGCATCTGTGGCCCTTAAACTCTTTTACTATAAGAATTGGTAAGCTGTAAATCACGTGCAAATCACATCTAAATGCTGAGAAAACCTTAAAAAAAGGAAATAAAAACCTCACGCACAGAAAAAGCAGTTAAGTGTAACATAGGTCTATTACTCAGGGGATTAAATGTTAAGTTTCACTTGCGAGAGGCGAAAGCTGACAGCATCCTTCCTTAGTTTGACTTATCTGGAATTAAAAAAAAAAAGTATTCATGAAGAATTGAACAAAGCTTGAGAATAAATACATTCAGTTCTGTTTACTTCCCCATTAAGTTAACCCGTTTTATTCCGTCGTACTCACCTTCGACGTCCACGGCGGCCATCTCCCTCAGGGGCGCCAGCATCATATGGCGAGGAGAGGCTGCGGATGTAAACCAAAGAAAGCTGGTGATGTTTTTTTATCCGTGGTGGCTGTATGTCAGAGGTCGCCGCGTTTTACCTCTTGGACAGTTTGGGTGTCCCCTCACGGCCGTCCCAGGCACGGCCGTGCCGCTGCTGTCCACGCACCAGCACATGCCGACGGCGGGCCAGCACTGAATGGGCGTGTACTGGCCGAGCTCGTCACACTGAGGCTTGCGAGTGCCGAGCAGGTGCTTCACAGAGGCGGCCTCCTTCTGGCATTTGGTCATCACAGGAGCTGGGTGGAAATATGGAAAACGTGATGAAAAAGACCAAAAAAAAAAGGTTTATAAATGCTAAAGAGTCCAGCAAATCCTCCGGGTTAAAATGCCAAAGTCACCTGGTGTAGCTGTTATGGTGGGAGGTTTCTCCTGGGCCATCTGGAAGATCAGCCAGGACTGCATCCAGGACTCCAGTTTCTGCATGATGAAGGATTTAGGAAAAAAGAGCAGAGAAGCTTTCATCCGGTTCATTCGGAGGTTCCGTGGGTGCGAGTGTGCTCGGCCCGACCTGCCAGGTGGTCTGGTCCATTTGACTCTTCAGGGCAAGCAAGTTGGAGGCGAAGGTGCTGTTGAACGCCGGCAGCGTGAAGTTCTAAAAGAGAAAACGTGAGCACAAGTTAGACGGCACACTGGTACATCAGCCCTGCGAGCGCATGTGGGATGAGGGCCACGTGTGGCATACCTGCAGGAGGTCCTTCACCTGTGTCTCCACACTCACCACGGTCTCCTGCACCGCCTGTCGGAAGAAAATAATCACAAAACGAGCCCTTGCTTTAGACTACATCCAGGAAAACGATCTATTTTCTCCCCCCAGGAAGCAGAAAGACTCACAGCTTTGGGCATGATGGGTGTGTCAGTGTCAGGATCAAACGCCCTCATCATCGGAAGGCTCCTCATCGGCACCTGCATCCTTACTGGAGCTACAGGTGAAAAAACAAATAAAAAAACCTCAGAAATCAAACAAATCAGGCCTGACCCTGCGGGGGTCCGAGCAGGCAGACAGGCAAACCACCCCAGGAAGGCCTGATCGGCTTAAAAGACCCAGAAAACACAACTCTCGCTTCCTTTCCTCACATCCTCATTCTTGCCACCTCCTTCCTTCTTTCTTCCTGACTTCCGCCACCGTGGTGAATCAGCCGGGCTCATCTCATTACCTTGGCTGGAGCGAGTCAGCTGATTGGAAATGCGTTTGTTGTTGCCCTGCAGCTCTCGGATCTGCTGGCGCTGTCCAAACACCATGTAGGCGGTGAAGACCTGGCTGCCCAGCAGCAGACAGACCAGCGTGGTCAGCCCGGCCACCTTCAGAGCGTGACTGTTGGAGCCCCTGGCGGAGAAAAAGATTCCAATTTACACATCTGTGCACACGAGTGGGCAGGGAAAATGGAACCAAGATGAGCACAAACTGGCGTTAAAGTTTGGAGAAATGTTATTTTATTGATAGTTAAAATTGCTCTGTTACTTTGTTCGTTTGTGTGTTTGGTTTGAACTTAATGAAATATAATTATGAGATTTTGATTCATCTACCTCACCTAACCTTTTGTTTTTGTGCCAGGAGAATTTAGGCATCACCTGTTACCAGGCAGAAGCTATTTACCCTGTACGGAGTCCGACTTTAAGAAAAACAGAAACTTCCACAAAAAGCATCCTAATCTGAAAAATGGAAACAGTACTTATTAGTTAGTGAGCATATTAGCATATTCTGTTTGTTTTGGGTTTTTTTTTTTTTCATCTTTCTATTATTTTTTAAAAGGGGGTTTGAACCACCAATAATAGCTAAACCTTTTTGAAAATTCGATTTTCAATAAAAGGATTATAAAATAAACGTGTATTTTTCTAATTGTTACTTTTCAGGATAACTTTGATTGATCCAAGTTTGCAAAAGGTGTATTAGTATCATCATGTGTAATATTAATTTAGGATCATTAGTATTTTCTAAAAAACTATTGTCAATTAAGTGATTAAGACTGTATTTGACCATCAAAAAAGGCAGTAAAATCAGTAAAATTACCACTTATTTCAGCCGGAGGTGACCCTGCTAAATATTGGCCAATGAAATTCGAGCCTGGGTAATTGTGGACCAATAGGAACAGAGAGTCACCAGTTTCTAGGCAGACTGTTTCCTTATGTCAGGCGCGTTCCATTGGCAGAAGGAAAGTAAAAACACAAACTAACAAACTCATGACAAAAAAGGTGCAATGAAAGAGATTCTAAACTAAACCAAAAATGGAGGGGGGAAAAAAAATCCTTTTTTACTCTCTGATCAAACCGGATACTGGTTATAATCAAAGTCAACAGGTGAGTGCGCGTCTGCGGTGATGACCTAGCCCGGCCGCTTCCTCTTACCCGGCGGGTCTGGCGCGGAGAATAAGCCCCTCTTCGCTCCCGGCTACTGAGCCCCTGGCCAGAGGTGCATCTTCCTGACCGTCGGCCATCTCTTCCAGATGTAAAAGTCAAAAACAGTGAGGAGATTTGACGCAAAGCGCAGGTCGGGAGAGCTGTTGGGCTTTGTGACGGGAAGATGCGGAAAACCCCGGTTTTAAGCGCAGGGAGCGAGGCTGCGCTCCGAGCGCTGATTGGCCGCTTTTTCTCATCACTTGTTCACAGAGGAAGACAAAAGTGAAGGACTACAGAGATGAAACAATAGATACGCTTAAAAATAATCCTAAAAAAGCCCTAACTATGGTGGTTACATTCCATATTATTATCTGTGACTGTGACCTATTGAGTACTTAGATTTTTAAAGCGTTATCATACGAATGTGCTGCTTCTCGAATAAGCAAACAATATTTACACCTGAGAGTTTTTGTGACCTACATTAGTGAACATTTGGAGTAAACCCTCATTGTTAAGTTAAGCGAGAAAGGAGTCGACTACTGAAAAATACAGTGGTGTTTTATTTGCAAATTAAAAAGCACCGACAATATTAGTTACACGGTAAAAATTATTGACAACAATTACAAATCTTATCATACAGTCCAGGAGATTAGTACCATCGTTGCTGTTATGTGTTACCACTTAATACTTTAGATGAAGACTGGGTACCTGCGGATGATGGCTGGCAGCGAGGCCCCCAGAGGCTCCGTCTGCCCCCAGACGATGGAGGAAGCCGCCCTCCTCGGCGCAGCACGGACATTTCACACTACGGGAATGAGCTGATGTAACGAGTAAAACCCAGACGGGATCCGTAACTTGGGGCTACCGACGGTTTTGTCCTTTATGTACATTACAAAGTCTGGAAATCGAGGAGCGACGTGTGCGTTGTTGTTACGTCAAAACATTGTACAAAACTATTGCAATAAGAGCAGCTTTTCTCATCTATGCTCGACACCGAGTTGCAGCGGTAACATCTTAACAACAACCACGTGTCCGTGTGGATCTGATGGACAGAAGGGCCGGGGGGGGCTTCTTCTTTTTACCCCTCTGCAGAGACGGCCTGTCCCCAACCTTGAAATGATCTAGTAAAATGAAACAGAAGACAAAAACATACATTTTGACCAAAAAAAAAAAAAAAAAAAGGATCTGAGAACGGATGTGAAATGCACGATCTTGATCTGTACACTACGGGGAAGGTCTGGTTGAACGGACAGTAGCTAGCTTATGATCTTCTTCACAGATTGCAGCAGAACTCGAATGTGCTTTCCAGTAACTCGTTATGTCCGGAACCGATATTCACTTGAGTGCCTTAAATATTGTGCTTTCGACGTGCAACCTCGTGTTCCTTCTTTAGTCACATAAATGGTCGCGTACAGTCGCCCCGGAGGAGGCGGAGCTTAACCCCCGAACGCAGCCGTCTCGTTTACGTCTGGTCCTGGTGGGAAAACTGAGCCGTGAAGTTACGCGCATACATTCTAGAATAATGCACTGCCGTTAGCATTACACAACTGTTAAAATAAAATCTGCATAAAAGAAATAAGAGATACAACTAAAAAAACAAAAAGAGAAGAAGAAGAATCCTCAAACATCCACCCTTTGATGAAGATTCTGTCCTGGCACTTGAAATGTGAAGACTAGTTTCTACCAAGGCCTAAGGAGCGAGGCTGAGGCGGGACGCCCGTGTCCCCCTGTCCCCCTGTCCCCCTGTCCTCGCTCCTCCTGTTTGAAGTCCAAGGCTTTGGCAACTCCCGTCTCTGTCCTCTCGTTCATTTCATCAACTGTCAGCGGTGATGAAGGTGGATCTTGTGTCCCCCCCCCCCCCACAACTGTGGCAACCGCTGGCCTTTCCAGGTCCAGTTCCTGTGAAGAGGTCTGATGAAGAGGAGTAGTGATTATCAAACACTGCGGTTTTCTCCAGCGTCCTTTCCCTCCGCCCTGCCGTCCCGGGTGGGCCTGCGGGAGGCACCCGGAGGTGAGGGCGGGACCATCGGCGGCTGGAAGCGGCCATCTTCACGCTCGCCCGCCATCCTTTCTGCATCCGGTTCATCTGGGAAGACTGTGGTTCGGTCTGGAGTTGTCAGCACTCTTTCCCAAATCTTCCTTCCACGTTGCCGCTTCTTTCGCACCTATTTGGGATCTTGGACAGCTTGGGCCCCGTGAGGCCAGAGTCTCCCTGCAGAGCGGACCGCGGGCCCCCGCCGCGGTGCCGCTACCTGCTGTGGACCAGTTCCTCCCGGAGCCAGCTGGGCAAAGGCTGGCCCATCCTGTAGAGCAGCTTGGACAGCTCGATGTTGTGATCCCTGTAGTACTCCCTGAGGAACGCCTGGGACTGAAGCACACGCACACAGTCAAAACCAGCCGACCACACACACACACACACACACACACACACACACACACACACACACACACACACACACGGCGAGGGAGAGGGGAACACACACCTCAGGGTTCATGTCGGGGTATCTGCGTCCCTTGCTCTTTCCCAAACACTTGGTCTTCCCTCCCTCCAGCAGCTGACACCAGAAACCTTTTTTGGGATCAAACCTGTCCGAAATGAAAGCGGAGCGTCAGCTGGGCTCAGCCGGGTCGGTTCCAAAGAAAAACCAAAGTTCTGAGTCACCAAAACCCCCCCAAACCTCCCAGGACGACACTCACGCCAGGATCTTGTGGTAGTTGATGATGTTGGTTAAGCTCAAGAACTTCTGGACTTTGTCCATGACGGAAGCGGGTTCCGTCTTCAGCATCTGTCCGTCCAGGACCAACAGCTGGGTGGGAGACGCGGACAATGAACGACTCCCAGAACCTGCCGGATCTGTTTTTTTCTCCCCCCCGTGTGTGTGTGTGTGTGTGCGGTACCTGGCTGGAGTGGTAGTAGTTGAGCCAGCGCTCCAGGTGGACGGCGTACCAGCCCGGCACCAGGCAGCGGTTCTGGAGGACCCGCAGTTTCACCGGAGCGTCGTGGCCAGCGGTGATGACATCGTGGAAAGAGTACTTCAAAGCCACGGGGTCGTCGTGGGCTCTTTGGTGCTGTTGGCAGGGAAGCGAAAAGAGGAAATGAAAGCGCTGGAAAGGCCATCCTGCGTGAGACGCGGGGGAGCTGACGGAGGGGAACTGGGAGCTCGGATTCAGACCTGGTACCAGGAGTAGGCCCGGTCCGCCGGGTTGATGAGGATGGTGATGATCTTGGCTTTGGGGAGGAGCGCGGCAGCTCTCTGGGCAGCCACCTCAGAGTCAAAGTAGTTGGCACTTTTCTCAAAGTAGTAGTCAGAACTGGTGTTGGAGGGCAGAGGGAAGTACTCCATATACCTGACACACACACACACACACACACACACACAAACCGCACACTTCACAAGCTGCTTTTGTGGATCTGGCCCCATTTGCGCTAGCAGCTAGGAGCGTTTGTCCGCGCGTGCTGCCGACGCGCCGCCGTGTGCAGCGGCTCGTTTGTCCAGCTGTGGCGGAGATTTGGTGCCAGCTGAGTTCTGTGCTGCACTTTCAACGTTGAAACCGTCTGACGAGTTCACCTTCGCCGAGGCTCCCTCCATCATTTCAGTTGCAGGATATGAAAACAAGCCAGCCGTTCTGGAACCATATTTCACCCTCATCCCAGACCGTTTACAGAACGTCATACCTCGGCTTAGCGAGCTTGGCTGAGGTCAGTGAATGAGGTTTACTACGTCATACTTCCTGGCGTCTCGCCCTCGCTTCAAGCAGAGAACCTGCTCGTTAGCGCTGGGGCAGGGAGAAGTTATCTCCTCAGATGAGCAGAAATGGCCCACAAACGGTTGAAGCTGCTGCTGGTGATTCATTCCTGGCAACTCACGGCAGAGATAATGGCGGGACTAGCGGATGATAAGGCTTCCATATCTGCTGGGAATTAGCGATCTTTGCATGTGATTGTAGAGTCGGAAAATTCCGTTTTTCCAAACAAAAAGGAAACACTGACAGTTAGAGTTGCTACATTAGGGCTGGGAAGTGCTGTCATCTTGAGAGAGAACTGTGTGAAGGTATATGTGTGTGCGTGTGTGTGTTTCTTACCAGTCTATGCCTCTGTGGTAGTTGTGCCCATTGAAGAACTGGATCTCTTCAAACGTCTCCTTACTGGGATAGTTACTGGTCAGATCAGGATGCATGCCAAGAAACAGGTACAGTGCTGTCGTCCCTGTGGCCATTACAGAGGCGTGGGGACAATAAGGTTACAGAAAAAAAGGTTTAAAAAAGGAAAAAAAACAGCAAGGCATTTCATAGATGCCACCATGTGCACAGCAAAAATAGCAGTAAAGACCTAGAAATAAAACATATCCTCTTACACCACTAACATGTGTGAGTGTCTAAAGAAATAATCAAAACCTGATTAAACACACTCGTAACACACATCTGCTCTAAACCGGCCGGCTGTCATGGCGTCCAGCGTCCTCCGGTAGGGGGCGACAGAGCCCCGCGTCTCACCTGTCTTCTGAGGCCCGATAATGAGCAGCTTGGGGAAGCGATCACATGTTTTCTCTTTGGACCAGATGTCCTTGTGTCTTTTGTCCTCACATGGATCCTGGAGCCAGACAAAGATAAATAATCCTTCATCGACCAACATGGCCTCGGCACAATTTGTACAGTGTGAAAATAAGACCAACGGTACTGTGCGGTGTTCATTTCTCCTTGCCTCAAAAGCAGGTATTACTCTAATTTGCAGCTAAATCTTACCTGCCACAGTGGATCCTTCTCACTTGGGAACAGACTGAAGTATTTCTGGGCCAGCTGCACAGGTGGCAGGGTTTGCAACTTTAGATTGGTCCACGTCCGCACGAACATCATCAGACTCTTGAAGGTGTAGAGCCCGAGGCGATCGTTGCCGTAGTTGGACAGATGCGTCATGAAGATACTTATCTGTATGTCACAAGATGCTGAAATGAGATTTCTGAAGGCAGTCCGGTCTAACGTTGCAGTAAGAGGTGAATGTTTATCTGCATCAACACAAAATCCATTCACATATTCAGCCATGACTAAGAGCTGATTAAACATTAAATAACTCAACATGGTAACGAGAGCCGAGAGAAATAACATACAAAAAAGACTACTTAATGAACTATTTAGTTTAGCCGATGGGAGAAACACACATGCGTGCAGACACACACAGTTGAAGTCATCATCACGTTTCAGCTAAAGGACTTGCATTTAGTGCCAAGAGGCTTTTTTGCGTCTCCCAAAAAGCACGTTTACAAATAAGAGAAAAGCCTGTTATCAGCTCGCAGTCCCTGCACCGGCGGGCTGCAGCCATCGCTGCTGGAGTCACGGCGTCAGCAGTCACGGCCTCGCACTGTGTGATGTTTCGACTCAAAGCATCCAGTGAAGCTGGTTTCCAAGCGCGTGCGGGTGTGTGCTTGACTCACGGGGTTCAGTAGGACAGTGAGGAAGAGCTCTCCTCCGTTGATGAGCTTGTCCAGTTCATTCGGGCTGCCTGGGTAATCCTTATAGAAGATGGTGTGTGTGAACAAGCCACACGTCTGCCTGGGCAGCACCTGGGAGGCAAAAGCCAAGAACCATGAGAGCAACAAAAGGGCAAAAAGAAAAGGACCCGCGCACAGACGTGAATAAATACAATAAAGGGAAGAAATGTCTTCTCGCAAAACCACGCAGCAGCGGTCCTCTGGAGTGCGGAGCTGTCAGCACCCCACACGTTGTTTGCTTTCAATAACATTCATATTATGCAGCTCATCTAGCCAAAGCAAACCTTTTATTCACACCCGGTTTATATGGAAATTCATGGAAATGTGTTTACACTGAGCCCCGTCTGGGGAACTGCATCTCCATCATCAGTGCGCTCCGGTGTCTGTCCACTCAGGCGGCGCTATCTCCTGGACGGGAAACCCGTCCCAGCGCCCCGCAGGTGGACTGAGAGCCAACGCCGCAAAGGAGCGGAAGAGAAGCTGAGGAAGGTCAGCCAGCGAAAGAAAGCGCTGCAATTTGTGCCCCTCTGCTCCTGTTGAACATCTTAAAACCAATCTCCTCCTCCTCCTCCTCCTCATCGTCGTCCTGAACTCTGAGCTGAAGGATAAATTATGCCGGATGGAACCGTGCCGCCAAGCTGAGTGAAATGCAGTTGCTTTGTGTTCCAACTTCAGCCGCCGAGGACGTGGAAATGTGAGGCGTTCCGCTTCGCAGCCCTCAAACAGGTGTTTACGGCAGGAATCCTTCACTAGTCGTTACCATCCGGCAGAGGAATGAGGAAAACCTCTCCCCTGGATGACATGTCTGCAATTTGCTGCTGTCTATCCACGGAAACAATATAATCACGACCGGGAACATTGTGGATTAACACAATAACCACTAGCTGTGAAAGAGGATCGAATATATATAAAAAAAAGAAGAAGAGGTGTAGATGGCCAAATAATCAAATAAAGGGAAGCGTATGGAAGAGAAAGAGAACCCTGAAAGGGGTTATTGGCTGACAAGGTAATAGATGCTGAAAACAGGAGGGAAAGGAACACAACTTGCCAGAGGTAACAACATAACGAGGCCCAGCTCTGCATAAAAAGTGGCCTTACGCTGATGCCGCTGTGGATGAAGCCTCGGCGGAAGCGGGCGGGCTTGAGGTGCGGGTATTCCTCCGTGCTGGTCACCTTGATGCCCCACACTTTTTTCCAGGCGTCGTAGAGCTGCAGGTGGACCGGGTAGACGCCCGAGTGGTGCGGCGCCACAGCGTAGCCCATGTTGGTGGGGATTCCGTGTTCCTGCGAAAGGGTGCAGGAGAACAGGAAGGAGGGAAAGGTGAAAGGTCACGAACAACCCAACGAGTTTTAGGTGGGTGTCACCTCTTATCTGATCACACTGCAACTCTCTCCAGACTATCTTCCTGATTAGAACAATGCGAGTTTCGTCGACTACACTGCAAATAGACACGTCGGCGTTTGCTCCTGTGTTACCATGGTAACCGCAACCACAATGTCGGAAGAGAAACTCAAAGCTATTTTCACATGTTTTTCCCCAGAAGTGGCCCCTAAAAGAAACATTTAGACTGTAAATGTCCAAATGTGACATCAATACATTTACCTCACGGACAAATCTGAAGTAAAGTAAAAGCAAAAAAGGCAAAAGTTTAAAAAAAAAAAAGGGATGAGCAGGATTGACTGAGTTCGGTACAGCAAACGCTAATTGTGTGATGGACATTCCCAATGACCTGCTCCTCTCCACCTACCCACCGACCTGCAGGTAAATCCAGGTGTAATCAAACGAAATGAGCGAGGCAGATTTGTGATTTGTGTCCGTGAAAGCAGCACTCTGACCAAAACACACACGTCTCAGTAGCTCGGTGATCGCCTGAGAGGTTACTGCTGAATCTGTGGTGCACTGAGATCGCGTTGATGTACACTAAGATGTTCTGGAATTAAAAGCCAGCTTAGTGGTAATCACAAGTAATTGATACTCTGTCAGCAGAGGAGTCCAGACCATAATCACCACAGACCTACTTGTGTGGGTAATCCAATATTTTCTCAGTCTGAGCCTGGTAATTCTTCACACTGTCTGCTGTTTCTGCCCCAGAAGATCTTAAATGTGTAGGAACAGTGTGATGACCCACAAACCAAGAAAAACACACCTGAACTCAGAGGAACAGCTGCTCTTCATAAGGAACATTTAGTTATTTCATTATTCTCAAACTGGTGGATAGATCCCGTCTTCTACCACTACTGATGATGAGAACAATGCTAATATTAATAATAATACTACTACTAATAATCACGATACCATGGCAAATTTCCTGTTCAGCAGCATCTGCTCTGCCAGAACAGACTGGTTGTGGAACAGATGGGGCTGCATGTGGCTCCACATGTGGGGGAACCACCAGAATTCCTCCACATAGGAGAGCAGCAGGTCATCTCCCAGGTCCTCCTCGTCAGATCCTGAACGGGACACAGCGAGAACATTTCGGCTCAGCAAATAATTATGGCAGGTATGAAAGAAAAAACAAAAAGAACAGACAGATCTGTTGTTTTTCCTTCCAAAACTCACTCCAACGGGCCGATTTTAGTCCACGCTAACTTTCAAAGGACATGTTTGTGTCACATACATGAGCATCTTTATCAGATGTTGGCATTTTGATGCAGAAACCCGTTAGAAAAGTTCTAAGGTTGTACAGAATTCTGGATTACAAGTTTGGTTTGCATGAACTGTTATGATTATAAACTCCTGGAGGGACTGCTTAGCATTCTAAGTGTAATTAGTAAGCATTAGCTGCCTGTGTTCATGCGGGCTCTCATCTCTGCTTGAGTTACCAGCACCAAACATTTGCAAAGGCTGCATCTTACCAGCGTGAAAGAATTTCCCTGAGAAGCCCAGATTGAAGGTGAAGTTGGGTACGTGCGTACGAAGTTCCCTTTGTGTCTCCAGCAAGGCCTGAAACAGTGGGAGGAAAGGACAGCCAGTCACGCTGCGCTCATGCTGGCGCACAAGCGCATTGATGAGGGAACCGTAAATGCCCAAACCCAGCAGAGCCAGGCCTGCTAAGATGCATATTTCATCCTCTCGGTAAACATCTAACACTCACTCCCACTTGCCTCGCTCCTCCTTCATTCCGTTTGATATTATTTTCTCTCTCTGCTAAGTTAGGTGTTTGTTTCATTTGATCTTCACGTGGGACGAGACTTCCAGCGGGCGCAAACACGCAAATCCTCTGGTTTCTCTCCCATCCTGACTGCCGGCGAGGCCGATGTGATGTTTCTTTCTTTCGGTTTTCTCACACACCCTCTGCCGCCACATGCGAGGGTGGTCTGTTCTGCTACGAGGGGGTGCAAGCTAGGAGCTTTTCAACATTCTTTCTATGTCTCTGGGCCTCTGAAATATTCATCGCTGTGGAGCTTCTGTGACAGTGTGAGCAGTGGGGCCTGTCAGCTTTGAGCGGCCTACTGGGATGAAGGCATTGAAAAGGAGAGCAGGAACAAGGATAAGGGATTCCTGTGTGAACGGCAAAGGCTGGTGCAGCCTATGTGTCAGGCAATTTTTAGATTCGGCTGAAAACACAGCTTGATGAATAAATAAACAAGTTTGAATTTAAGCCGTTAAAAAAAACCCCCTCACCTTTACGTCGGGCACCTTCATCCGTGTGCCTTCTTTGCCCACAAAGATGTCGTCTATGTCCACCAGGACGTAACGCTCCAGGGACAGCGAGAGCCTCTTCCCCGTCAGGAAAGCCACAGCATCCACGAACACCAGCTTGTGGAGCCAGAAGCCCAAGTTGTTGCCAAACAGGACTCTCTGGATGCCGTCATGGAGCCCCAGGTCCTGCACCACCGACGGGAGGAGAGCGGCGTTCTGCGCCACTGGCGCCACGCTCTCCGCCGACTGGGTTTTAGCCAGCAGCACAGGCTCGTAGGTCGAGTGGTTGGACTGGAAGACGGTCCAGTCGTCCCCGGGGAGGGGGCCGGGCAGGGGCTGTCCCGGTCGCGTGATGAAAAGCAGGGGGGACTTGGGGTTGACCGTGCAGTCCTTTAAACCCAGGTTGGAATGAAGAAAGAGGGGGAAGCCTTTCAGCTGCGCGCTGAGCAAACTGTTCTCGTTGGCCTGACAAGGGAGACAAATCACAGAGATTCATCATTCAGCCGGGTGAGCCGGACACACAAGCGGTGGACATAATTTCCCTCATTCTTCAAATCATGTGTGAAATAAGAAAATGTCAGGGCTGCTCTAATTGACAGCGGTCAATTAAGAAACAGATGGCTAAATAATGATTCATTAAAACGTATGCTACATTACCCGCGTTCCCGGTGCCCTGCACCGCCACTGCCCCCAGCTACACCCAGATGGGAGAAGGGATTCAAGCGTGAGCCTTTTACACAACCGCCAAACGACTTCCTATTCATCAAAATAACAGAATAATCTACCATAAACAGGAGGAGTGCAGTTTTAAAAGCCACTAATTCCATTTTTGGAAAATATATTTCCCAAGTACTTTCAGCCAGTTTCAGATTATAAAGATCATCAGTTTTGCGAGAGTTATTTTAACCGTTATTGTCTGAACTGGTTCTTATATGCAGCTGAAACTGTTGACGTAAGCTGGGAGCCATAAATGATTACCATCACACGGTAACCGTGGTTGCTAATTGAAATCAGATGAAAGAAGTCATTCCAGATGAGTAAAACTTGCTTTCTCGGTGACTGGGATGCCCTCTCCTCCTGTGTTTGCCTCTTCCCGCACCTTCCTAAATCCCCTAGGCGCTTTCTAACCTTCACCTACAGCCCAGCACTATCCATGCCTCCTCTGGTCTTTTTTATATTCTTTCCATCACCCAGAGATTGTGATTAAAAGCAGGAGACCTGAAAACAAGCCTAAGGCAAACAAGCTCAGTTTGGGATTAGAGAGAAGACGGGCAGATACGGAGGGAAAGGTAGAGTCGGAGAAAAATGAAAACATCAGCAGAGAAAACAAGAAGAGAAAATAGGAGATTGAAAATTGAGGCCAGTCTGAAGAAGGAAAAAAAAAAAACAATGAGAGAAAGAAAATGGGAGCTGAGGGCCTGAGCGGTACTCGGCCAGATGGGTCTCTGACCATGCGAGTCCCATCTCCTTGGGGATGATAGACAGGGCCGAAGGTGTGAGGGAGAGGAGGGAGAGAAAGGAGTGTTGTGTTCTAACCTTGAAGAAACCAATGATGCCCACTCCATATTCCACACAATATTTGTCCAGCAGCTCTCGGTTCCAAGCGTCCAGATTTACATATTTCAGAATGTTCTCATAAATCACCAGTGTAAAACGGCCCCTCTCTTTGTCCGTCAGCGTAGGCATGTCCCCTTTCCCGGGGGAGATCTCAGTCCGGTACCTGAACCTTCCGGCCTCCAAAATGGCCACAATCTCCTGACCCAGTTGGGAATACTGGCTTTCCACAAACACCAAAACCACGGGATCTGTCCTGGCCCCCGTGGGATCGGCCCCGGGGCCGCCCGAGACGCTCCGTAGCGGCAGCAGTCGGGAAGGTGTGACCCTGGGGTCGTCGGAGTCGGCCGAGGCGCCCTCGGCCCCGGACACCCCTCCGGCGGATGGCTCCAGCTCCCGCTTGACGCCATAGAGGAAGTAGGCGGAGATGAAGACACTGATGGTGCAGAACAAGAAGAGGAGGAGGAGGGACGTCTGCAGGGGGAGGAGACGGACCAGCCGACGAACTCGCGTCATGCATCCCAGCATCGTCGCACGCCACGCCGCTCCGCCCCGCCGGCCCTGCAACCACGCTTGGGGACAGTATTTTTTGGTGTGTGTACAAAAGCGGCAAGAAGGGTTCATTCACAAAGTCAGTCTCGTTGCGTCAAACACAAATATCGTCACGGTAGCAGGTGCAGAAGCGGCAGGAGAAACAAAAGGCGACGATCTCTGGCTGGCTCTCCCCCTCATTTTGCTGCGCTGCTTATGTCACCATGGCAGAGAAAGAGGTGGCCTTGAGCTGCTGGCGCAAACGTATGCCTCAGAGGGAGGGAGGCCTGGCGGGCCGCATTATTGGTGGCGAAAGATGATGGCGGAAGACTCCATCGCCTGCCCGGGCGCCTGGACCGGCCCACTACATCCTGGGCAGGTGCCGCTGCGCTCTTGTGATTGGACAGCAAGGTCTCGAGGAAGGCCAGGTCACGTAGGTCATCTCAGTGGCAGCATCCCGGGCGGGAGTCCTGTGAAAAGAACAGAAGGGGAAGCGTTGAGACTCCTGAGCAGCAGCGAGCCCACTGGTTCCCACGGTGTGGTGTGGGTTTGAGCAGCACGTGGGAGAGGCCATGTGTTAGTTCTGCCAACACTAGGAAAGTTTACTCCAGAGTAGTCTTTGCATTCACCTACACAAAGGAAGAGCTGCCAAGTTCCCCAACACACACACACACACGCACACGCGCACACCAACGCTCACTCAGCAGCCTTCACACGAGCAAAACTCAGAGTGGGAGCAACAATAAACCCCCGAGGCCGCCAATTCAGTCCAGCGTGTGACTGTTTGATAAACTGCATCCCCTACCAGAAGGGACACTTGCCTTCCGTTTCTCTCAAACGGAGAACAATAAAACACTCAGGACACGTGCGGGTTGCACGAGGAGCAGCAGAACGTTGTCCGTTCCCGAACTCTGGACTGTTTCTTTGGAAGCTGGGTGGAGACGGAGCAGAGATGTAGTCAGGGAGTAAAAAACAGGGTTTTTTTTTTTAACAAATACCAGTAAAAGTCACATCTGACAGCACTCATGGTTGCCGACAAAACGATCAGAAATTGAAGCCAACAATAAATAGTAATCAAGTGAAAGTTGGGAAGACCACACCGCTCTACTGTCCGCCCTGAAAGAGCCCCGGAGGGAGACAGAGAGACGGAGACGGACACACACTGGCTTTCAGGGTCAAGCCCAAAGGCATCTTGAGTTCCTGTCAATGTCTGTGTGCAAGGCAGTGTGAGTTTCAGCTACGCTGCAGCAGCTCTGTTCTCCAAGTCAGTGACATTAGGAACGTTCCTGAAGGATCCTCCGGTTTTGTGCAGAGGCTTTATTGACATGATTAAAACAGAACTGGAGTGGGGGTTTTAATATCCCCGCAAGAAAGAATCGCACTAATTACTATCGCCGTTCCATCCAAAACCCACCAATCATGGGAAGACGGAATGCAGAGGCAGACCGTTCTGGAGAACGTGAAAGCTCAGAGCAGACAAAGAGCGACCACCAGAGGATCCTCCGGAACCTTCTAATGGAGCCGTGGTCTGTGCCTCCGCGTATCAGTATGATTAGCTACAGCAAGTGACAGTTCCCAGAAAACAAGGCAGTCAGACTATTTTTAATGCGACACAGCGGACAAAGACTTTTCAGGTCTTTGGGGTAACAAACTTGTCAACTTCTAATGATGCTGAGCCTCAACAAAGTCCAGCTGCAGCCCGAGACCGAGGCGATATTTCAATCTCCCACTTCTAATAGATTTGACGGCCGTGACTGCAGGATAATACAACTTTGTAGATTGGAATATCACTCCAAAAGCTATTGGAGACCGCGCTGATGAGACTCCACAGGTTTTTACCTTTCATCATGAAAGAAATGATTAATGAACGGCACACAAGTATCCGCGCGCACACACTCCACTTACACTTAAAAGCATCTGTGTGCTGATGAATCAATGCTGGGAGATATTTGCCAGCAGAAGGACAACAATTTCTGGCTGACACCATCAACATGACCTGGAGGGCAAATGAATGGCTGACACAACAGTAACGGCGCCCGGGCACTGGGAACCTCACATCTTGCCCAGTTCACAGCAGCAGTGACCGCCTCCTGAGGCTGACCTCCAGACAGAGGAACAAAGAAACCCACTGACGGAGCGACTGAGAAAGGAGGGAGAGACCGAGAGGCGATGTTATGCCGGGAAAAGCAGCAGACACAAAGAAAATTAAAGCTCAAGGCCCTGAGTGTGACGTTGGACCTTTATCAATACGCCAGCTACAACAAGACCATAAAACACAAACTAAAGGGGGAACGAGGCCACGACGGATGGAAAATATCAGCCCCGATTTTGCCTTCTACTACTGCTGTCACTACAGACAAATGTCAGCCGTACCTGCAAATGTCTCCACCCTCCTTTCTTCAAAGAATGAAGCAAGAAAAGCGAGGAAAATAAAAACATGAATATTTAATGTTCAGCAGAAGTACAGTCACCAGACGAGTCTAATTTAAAGAGCAGGAGCTGCTGTCTCCAGGACAGAAACTGTATGCCAGCAGAAGCTCATCAGTTGTTTCCAGGTTTCGCATATAACTAAAGCAGTTTCCATAATTTTCCATATTATTCTCTCAGAACGATAGATGTGCACGCCGATCGAGGCAATAGGTGAAGGGACATGCCTTTCTGCAAGGGGATATGTAATTACTATGAGGTAAAGTTCAAGATGACAACACCAGGAAAACCGACAATACTGGTGTTAAATTTCTCAACAGCAGCAAGGGGCAGTAAATAGGAGAAGGCACCACCACCGACACACACTGCAAAGCCCCTATCGCACATTTTCATGCACTGAGGTCATTCTCGACCTTTGCGTAACAACACGTTCACATATTGAAAACAGCCCAGACCACGGATAACTGGACCTTCATGGCAGATGGCTGTTTCTGAGAGTCCAAGCTAGTGGCGCGTATAAAAATCAATGTAGCAGATTAAGTGACAAATACAGTGAAAATGTGTTAAAAAGTTAGGGTTCTAAGTATAGACGCCAAAAATGTGAATTTCATCCAGGAAACTGGTGGACTTGCAAAACTAGCTTGGCTGAGGACAAAAAGTTTCATTTTCAATCACAGACACCTCATTCTGGCTTACAGTCACTCCAACAGAAAGTATTAAAAAACATTTAAAAAAACAACAGCGGGCTAAGTATAACAGGATTTCACAGGAAGCGAAAAGGTGGATGAAGGACGAGATCAACCGCTGAACAGCGCAGAGGCGAAAACGGACCGTTGAGGAAACGAGTGAGACGTCCCCAAGGTGACTGTTAAATCTCAAAGCTGTGAAAACATGAAGTAGTTCCCTCTGTATTTTATAGCAACTGAAAGACAGCAACAGATTGAAGTGCGGGCATAAATAACAGCAGGTGAAGACTGGGAGAGCAGACAAATGCTTTTCCTCTGGGTGGGTGGTCACTGAAACCTGTTCCCTCTGCATGATGGGAAGCGGGCCAGAACCGCACTGTTAGATTAATGAGACACGATGTGGAATGGGCGACGGAGCCTCGTCTTCAGCTGTAACAACTCTCTGAATAAATAACGCGAAGGTTGGGCCATACGCAGCTTCTAACGTCATGTTCCTTCTTTAGCCTCCCTCCGTCTTAACCTCACGCTGCTGAAGGATGAGTGAAGGTATGAGGGGGCGCGAGGATGCCAAGCAGAGCCGGTACGATACTTGTACATTTACTCCAGTAGGACAATTATAAAATACACACAGAAATGATCCCAACAGAAGCAGTACTGTTTTTTTAGGCATGGGACTCAAAAAAGCGAAGGGATATATGCCGAAGACAAAACAGACCGCAATAAAGAATATAGTGGGTGTTTAACCGAGATTGATACCGAGCAGCTGCATAAGCTCACCATCTCTGTTCTAACATGGTTCTAGCTGTTCTATTGATCATGTGAGGAATTATTTGACTATTAACGGGAAATGATGCAAACTGCGGGTGACTGTATCATTCTGAGAGTCACAAAAGTTTACTGGCGAGTTTGGTATCTTCCACTTCCCATCAAAGTTAGGTCTGACTCACATTTAGGATAAAAAAACAGATAGTGGCAGTTGGCAGACAAATAAAAAAGTATACATTAGAAAACAAAGGACCTATTGCACTGGTGTTCCAGTGTTCTGCTTGTAGTGTGTGTAAAAACCCTCTTTCCTCTTTTATTACGAGATGATTGCTCACAATCTGAAATCACATCGTAGGGTGGCATTATGACAATTTGCTATCCTCTGTGTACACATAAAAAAGATGGCAAGGGGAACCTCCTTCATCGTGGTAATCCTGAAAATGCTTCTATCGCCACATATCTCACAGAAACGCCTGCTATTGGACACTCAACAAAATGGCTCCTCTTGTCATTCCAGGCTTCCCTTGAGCCACATTGGCACATGCACATCAAAACATTGTGCAGCCTAGATACACCCAAGAGACTCATTAGAAGATCTGAAACCTACAATGATCACATCGTGGAGCATAATACTGAGCTTCTGTGCTAAAGTGCATTGCTCATACAAACAAAAACAAGATTGGTCTGGCCAACGGAACCGTAAATGGCCGCGGCTCAAGGTTAGATGGGCAACAGCCATTCTGCTGTAATCCACAAACGGTAATCCTGTTAATCTTAACAATGCATATGGTAACGGACCAGGTGCTCTAATGGCAGCGTTGTTACAATGTAACAAGGCTTTAAACTGTTTTTTTTTTTTTTCTTTTTGAAAATCACAGTAAAAGGGAAAAAAAAGTGTAGCCGAATCGTGTTGTCACTTAATGGTGGAATTGCTGTAAATGTAGACGGCTTCATTATTTTATAGCTAGGTATAGCTCTGGAGGATTTAAGGCATGAACAGCTGTGTTGGAATTTTTCCCACATGCTATATGAAGCAAACCAGAGGTGCCAAGCCCCCCATTTGCATTCAGCCTTCAAGCCTTTTTGGCAAAAGATTAAACTTCAAGAAGCGAGAATTCTTTCCCTTCCTTTGAAATACATCTAAAGCAACCAACAGTACATAAGAGAGGCAATGACTCACTTTGCCATAGAGGTTATATTCAAAAGCTACACACACGTGCGCACACACAGGCATACACACAGCTTATGTATTTACAAATAGTGAATCAATCGATTTAAAACTTGAACGTTGTTTCATGCAACATTGCGGCTGCTGCGATTAAAAGCTCAGCCTGTGGATCGGTGTGGAGTGCGGCGCCACGTTCCCACTCCGGCCTTTGCCCACCACCCTTCAGCCCATCTGAATGCACAAATAGACAGCTTCATTTTCACTGCAAACATTTACACTGACACTTCCCTCTCCCTCTGTCTCATCAATTCATTTCATGCCACTGCGCGAAGGACAGAGGACTCAGGAGGGAAATGTAGTTTGGCCCTCTAGTTCCCCGGAAAGTGACTTTTAGACCGCTTCTCCAACGAAACCGTGTGAGCGAATTATCACATGATTTTTCACAAACTCAATTTCCTGCCCCCAAGACTGGCGGTAATTTCTCAGAAGAAAAATGCCTCAATTTCCCTGTATCCCAGAAATTGCATCTCAAGGCCCTACTTGAAGACATCTGTCCCTTTGCTTTCATAATTGAAAAGATTTCACTGTTATTCTTTGACACACTACTGGCAGAATGACTTTTAATAAACCTGCTTCAAACAATGAATTTTGTAATAAAAGCCGTGATGAATAACATTAAAAAAACGGTCGACAGCTACAATTTATTGAATATCCAGAATCAGGCAGTCTAATAAACATAAAATAAACAGCGTTTTTGCGGTGATAAACTTAAATACACAGGTGTAATGGCCGATTACATGCGCATTAGATGTGAAGGATTATCAGGACTAAGAACGCTGTGGATTAAACCATGTGTAGGTTATATGGTGCACTCAAAGCAGTTTCATATAAAACTATGTACCAAAAAAACCTTTTGTTTTTACTCTGGTCTAGAATCTGATGCGCCAGGGATCAAGGAGCAAAAAGAAATGGATTAGTCCACTGCGGGGAAGCTGTGGTGGAAAGATCTGCAGTGGGCATTGGTCATTAGGGATGTAGCCACGATATGAAAGAGAGACTTTCCTCAATCCTAGAGCTCTCTTGGGGGATCGAGCCAAAGAGAGAAAACAGAACCTTTATCAATAGCCTCGATTACTCCCAGCTAACACTTAAAAACAGCCGCAAACATGTGCACGTCCTCTGCACAGCTGATTTCCAGCAGAGGCTCACAATATCTATTTATAGACACTTCATGCCCCATTTACAAGCATGGGGACACAGTATCTGCACGGTAAAGAGTCTAAACTCTTGGTCATTTATGAAATTAGAAGCTTAGAGAGCCAATGAAAATGATCTAGGGTGCAAAAAAATTCCAACAAGTATGGTCCATTCGACCTATTAGTAACAACAAATGACAACAGCAAATGATAACAGCCCCAAGGGTTGGTGTCCGAATTAATTACAATCCATGTGAGGTCAGAGTGGATAGATCAATTAGATACATAACAGGAGATCGGCCTGATTAAACAAGGCAGAAGAGGAAATAATTGACCCGTTCTTTAGAGGGACGTCATAAGGATTTTTGAGTGACAGTGCAGAATTTCAGCGAGCAGCTGCAGGAGAGAAGACACCATGGAGTGTGTCACCAAGACACATCATCATCATCATCATTTCCTTCCCTTGTCTTTTCTGGTAGTCGGACTTTTGCTTATCGATAACTTGCAAGGCCAAAACGACACCAGAGACATATTTATGCGAGCGGATTATAGACCTCTCACCTTTTTACCTCAAAGAAGTTTAAAGAAAAAAAAACCTCACGTTTTAGAGGAAAAATGAGTCGTTCTTCTGCATTTGCCGAGGGAAGAGCTCGTGGTACCTTAGCCAGCCGCTGAGGAGCACAGAGAGGCAGCAGATGGAAAAAGGCCCGGGTCATTTATCATTTCTGTCAGTTCTGCCTGAAACGGGGTGGGGTGGGGTTTTCTTATAAATTGAGTGTAGGTGGAATCAATGTGGCGATGCTGGTTAGATGGCGGGTGGGGGGACAGATCAATGCTGAAGGGAGTGACTGTTTGTTCCCATTGTTTACCCACTGTCACTTCGGGACACTGCTGAAGGACGGGGGGGAGCACAGCGGCTAGCGCAGTGTCTCAATTGGACCTTAATTCTGAAAGTGTCTGCTTAGTGGAACAATGGGCATCACTCGGAGGTGGACGTGGCAGTGTGTGGAGAGTGAAGTGGGAGTACGAGAGGGCGGAAGACCTGTCAGTGTGAATCCATCCTGCCAAATAATTTAACCAAAAACAAACAAAAAACCTGCCCACCCAGCTTCAGAGAGTCCTCGACTGAAGCATTACACTCTTTTTTCGTGACTTTTACACCTGAAAAGGATTTACTGTGACCATATACGACAAGAAAAATGACCAAATTGTTGTAAATGCGCAACAGCAGACAGGCATACACACATAAACGATATGTCTGACTGAGAATAAACAGCCGAGCAGAGGATTACCTCTTCTTGAAATGCAATAAGGACAAGCACAATACTTGGTCATGAAATGATGATTACCTCTATTCAAGAGGGTGCTGGGTGAATTTCAGGCACCATAACTCCCCAGGGAGCTTTGCTTCTCTTCTCCCTTCCTCTTCCCGTTTCACACCTCTTTCTTCTATCTTCCTGTCTTTCATGTCCAGATAAGAAACAGCCCGCACTGATCCGAGTGTGATTTGCACAGCAGAAATGTGTTCCCATGGGAATATCAGCGCACGGAAGAAAAGCTGACACAAGAGATGAGATTCTGTTGTGCTGCCCATATTTTTGCCTACCAGATCAAACAGATAGGATTTTTTGTCCTGCACGAAAACGCACTACTAATCATGCGCTCGCTCTCGGCGCAAACCAAAGGCAGCAGATAAATGGATGGAAGTGGAGATTTAGAGGGCAGCACGGTATGACTAGCAAACAGTTGCCATATGTGCCCAAAGTTGTAATTTTGGCCGTAAAATGTGTGAAAGCGACTCCTGCGGTCTATGTGGTCGCTTAGCGCAGCAATTACATTTGTATTTGCTACTATTGAGTTAAATATGAGAACCCACTCAGGCTGTAGAAAAAATATTTCACCCCATCAGCCCTATTGATCAGGCCCGCTGCTGTCAATACCCAATCCGGATCTGCGAACGTGTCAGAGCTGCAGCTATTATTTCCATTGTAGCGATATGACATATAAAAACCTTTAGAGATGCTAAAGGCTGTTAAATAAAACCAATCAAGAACAAGGGAAAAGCATCTGCAAAAGCCTCCGATGGAATTTAGTTACACAGTTTTACAATTGAGACATACCAGCAGCAGTTTCCCTAACCCTAGCCCTAGCCCACCTTTGAGGAGAATGTGCTGGATAAAAATATTCTGCAGGACATTAAAGACACTCTCTGCTCCAAAGGTGCTAGAGAATTTGAGTTCTGACTGTTGAAGTAGGCAATTTTAGAACGATCAGGCTAAATCCTGAGTGTGGACTGATGAACTGAGCCTGACAGGTTGGGCTGGATGTTCCTTTTGCAGCATGTCGAACAAAGACTCTCCTCAAGTGGTGAATTTAAAAAAAACACAATCGGAGTTCAAAATTAGTGGCCAGCCTCTACGCACGTCAGTCAGCAAACCTGGCACAGCCAGCCTGTGGAGGTTTGCAGGTCAAACGTATTTCTGACAGGCTTCCCATCATCCTGGCCTCCAGTTGGCCGACGGCTTCCCAGATAAACACAGCAGCACTCACAACTCATCGCGCAGCTTCAATTTCAATTCTACCACTTGCAAAGACTCTTTCCTGTTCTCCTCTAACTGCCAGCCAGGCTGCCTTCCTTTGCTCTCCTCTGCTGGTGCACTGAATCAGAGGATGAAGCATGGGGGGGTGTTGCAGGCCTGACAGGTCTATCTGGGCTCCCCCTCTCTCTCTCTCTCTCTCTCTCTCTCCCTCTCTCTCTCTCTCCCTCCCTCTCTCTCTTTCTGGCCCTTCCCATTTCCTCTCTTCACGGCTACTTCTACTGCTGTGTGTCCAACCGTGACTACACACACACACACACACGTGCGCGCACACACAGACACAAATATCAGTTTACTGAAGAGGGTAGCCGGGGTCAGGCCTCTGCAGGGATACATGCACTATGGCTGTCTTGGAACACAACACCTTCAAATCAAAGCAGAAATTTCGTATTTCTTCAGAGTGGGAAGCAGGCCAGCAGCGTGCACGCGAGCACGTGCGCTGCGTTTCCCCTGTCAGTTCAAGGAAAGCCTGTCAGCATTATGGATGAAATGCCATTGAACCACAGCATATAGGCAACCGGCCCCTCCCCCTCCCTCCATACACAAACGCACCCTGACAGTTTAATGGTGCGTACATGCATGTGTGCACATTTATGAAGTGCTGTCTACATGCGGATCAGCGGCAGGACAGAAACAGCCAGTCCAGAGAAGCAGACAGCCCTGAAGCGCGTTGGCCATGTAACGTTCAAATCTGTCTGACAACAGCTGCCGGTGGTTCAGCCAATAACTGCCAGCACAACGACCCAGAATCACACGCTTCTTCTCCAACGCCGCTCGGCCATTTGCTCCTCCGAGTGCACAAAAACACAGACGGTGCCACGCGCGGATTTGGTGGCCACCCGTTGGCCGTGACAGGTGTGTGGGGGTAGGAAGCGGTAAGCTGATCCAGTCGGGAGGATCCGATCCTTCCACTCTTGCCAAAAGCAGCCCCAAATGCACCGCCAACCTTCACCTCCTGAGTGTTAACTACCAATCAGTCCTTCCAAGATCAATACACCCTTGCTTCAGGATATGAAAGTCTAAAGTTATCTAGAAGCACTTAAGGAGAGTGGAGTGTATATTGATTAGTACAGGTAAATGGGACCTGATGTGCTGGTTCTGCCTTTTGAAAAGCTCGGAAACGGGCAACACCGTCAGCTAATGGTTACAAATTGGTAACACAAATATACACATTTAAGATTTAATGAAACAGTTGGCCTTTTTTTGACTTACCGTCAACACATAAAGAAAAAAAACCGACAACAGCATTTCAATGGAGGGAAAAGCCCACTGTAAACGAGATGACCACAAAGCCAGCGCGCTTGTTAATCTTTTCAGCACCGCAAAGAAATATAGAGTACGATGAGGTTCAGGATGCCATGACATCTCTGCTCCAACATCAATTATTCATGATTGCATTTTCAATCCCTTCAATTATACATCAATGTTGCAAAAAAACAAAGCCAGGGGGATGCTCACCGTGCCGGTTACAAAGACCAGGACAATGAAACCGGATGAGGGAACTTTAGCTGGGAGGTATACGCCAGAGGAAGAAAAAATAGGCCTTCAGGCCAGTGGGCTGTCGAGCTGTCACCCGCTGTATGATCCGGGATCAAAGGGTTAACTGAAACTCTAGCCTATAGCCCTGTGCTTACATTATTCAACAGCTTGTTACAACAGTCTGCTCCCTGATTTTACAGAGGGAGACAAGCGTTGTAAACTCCAGGGAGGGAAAGGCTAGGGACAAATAGTCGGATTAAGAAAGAGAGATGACAGAAACCAAGCAGAGGGAGTGGGGGGGGGGAAAGGAAAGAAGCCAGGACAGAGTGAGGGGGCGGGGGGGGTTGAGAGGGATATGGAGGGAAGGATAAAAGGGGTATTGAGAGAAAGAAAGGATGAAAAAGTGCTGAAAGATTGTCAGAGAGCACAGGTGGGCAAAAGAGCAGGGCTGTTGGTCCACATCTACCTGTAGCTTCAGGGGCCAGAACAGAATCACCGAAAAATTCAACCTTGACCCAACATCTTTCTTGTTAGCTGCGTTCGCTGAAGTTTGCAAACGACCGCCATTAAAACAGGCACCTGAGCTGTTTGGTGGTCGGTCACAGAGGCCACGCGGATTGGCTCTTGCTGGCGTGAACACTTGCGCGCGCACGTACAGACCCCCTGTGCAAATGAAGCAAAAACAGCATAAATCAGCAGAAGCGACAGCGACCATGTTTTCGGGAGCTCCCTGTTTATGCTTCCAGACTTCACGCTGACGCTCAGCGAGCTGACTCCTTTGTTCATTAATTGATTGGCCTCCCCTGCTGGGCCTCAGTAACTAGGTTACATAGATCTGTGAAAGGAAGAGGATTGCCCCCTCCGGTGAAAGGAAGAGGATGGATAGACGACTCCGGGGCAGAGATGCTGGTGTTAATATAACTAATGGAGTAAAGACGACGGTAACTTTATTGAAATCGCCCTCATCTAATTAAAGGGAGCAGATGAGAGCAAAAACGAGAGGAGCAGGAAGGATGATTCCAGGATCTGAGGGTGAAGTCACTGTTACAGCAACTGAGCAGGTGAGGAAGATGAAAGGGCACGTTCCATGTGTTCCATAAGGTAAAGCGAGATGAACTCAGATCTACTCGCTCCATCTTATGATCACACAAACCCAAATGTGCCTGACCAGAGCCGAGGCACAGCGTAGCTGAGCTCAGGGGAAATGAGGGGTTCCTGGTTCAGGTTTGGCAGATGTGCAGATGGTTGGGTGAAAATTACACCATTGTTTCTGAGATGGTTGCGCTCAGCCTCAACTTTCACATCACATGATGAGGCTTAGTGACCACTGAGCCCAGCAGCGAGAAGCGATGTGTGCTCCAGTAGCCTTGCATTTCTCTGTGGTCAAACATTGGAACTGAAAAATGGAGGACAATGTTACATGCCCAAGAATGTGAACTGGAATTTTCCCATCTCTTTCTACAGAGACCTTTTAAAAATATAAAACTATATAAAACGGTGTGTTTGCGATGGCACTTGATCTCAACATCACCGGTCCAGTCTATTTTACATTTAGCAGAAATGGCACCTAATGTGTATGTGCATAGTAAAATAATAATTCTAGGTTTATTTGTTGCCATTTTAGTTGGCTGTGCGTGATCAGAGCGCACGTCTTTTGTAAAATTGGCTGACTGGTGCTATGTGTAATTCCACCTACTAGAGCAGCCTGTGCACACTGAGACAGAGAAGAAGTTGGGAGAGACTAAGGACAAAAGCTGCCCTCCCACAAGCTGTGCACGTGGGCTGACCTCACCACTTCCAACAAACCCATAACCACCAACCAATGTCAGACATGAGGTTAAATATACTGTTTAGAAAACACGCTTCTTCTTCCAAATGATACAGAGAAGACTGCCAGTCCTTGAGCTTGAAAACGACAGTTTAGGTACAAATACGTATTTTTCTTCTAAATTAGATTTAAAATACAACTGTGAGTGTTGATTCAGATTTCACAGAGGTATGAAAAGCTCACAGCTAACAGCGAGTGTCTGGAGCAACCATACAAGTAGAAGACCAACAATAACAGACAAAGACATGGCGAGCCCTCCCCGATGGCATCAAGCGCAACAGCTGAGCCAACACAAGATCTGCATCTGTCTCACATGGCTCAGAGGAGAGGGTACGAGTTTCCACCAGACACTTTACCCCACAGGTGACAGGAGTGAGCTCCCTCCACCACGAGGTGGACTCAGCCTCAGATCGGGACAGCACCGTCTGCTTTCAGGCCAAACGCCTGACGGACAGACACACACACACACACCATGTGTCTGTGCTGATGACAGATTCAATAGTGCTTATAGCAGGAATCAGAAAAATAAAAGCAGACACAGCAACCAGATGAGGCGAGGATAAAAACTCTTGCTAGCCGAGCCAGTGATAAGAGCCATATTGTATTATCAGGTGTAATAGTTGTTTTGAGGCCCTAAAGAACAGAAAGGATGCATTCCAGGTCGCACAGGGTCTCCTCACACAGAGACAAGGTTGATGTTGCTCTCAGAAGTTAGCAGAAGCTGAAAGAGTTAAGACTTGTGACACAAAACACTGTAGATCCTCAAGATGCACTTGACTGAAAACCTATTACCATCACTGCAGCGTTAACATTTACAATATCAACATTTCAATCTCTGCATAATTCTTCTCGTGATTTCTCAGAGAGCCAACCAAGAAAGCTTGCAAAGAGATCCATCCATACTGTATGACACAGAGCCTGTTGAAGACAATCCATTGTTTCAAATTGTTTCCAGATGCTCTGTACTTTAAACTGCTGCATTTTCTGGCACATGGATGTCATTCTTCTACTCAGTCTTGGAGCTTCCTATTAGGTTTCTCCCAGCCCAGCCGCCACCCATCCTTAGCCAGTAACTAAGCGTTCTGAACGTTGTGCATGTTTTCTGTTTAAATATTTCTGATATATCATACGCAGACTGAGGAAAACACAATGCAGTACAGATTTTTTTTTCACTGCTATAAAAAGAAAACACCCAAGTCTCATAAAGAGCATCTAAAATGAAAAAAAAAAAAAACCATTATAAAATCCAGCTGTTGTTTTAAGTTTAAGCAGTTCTGATTGGACAGTAAACAATTTGTGCTACAGAAAAACTATACCCTTGGTATATTATATTCAACACCAGTACACAAGAACATTTTAGGCTAGATTTTAACTAGATTAACACAACTTGTGATCCCATTTTAAAATAATGAGCAGCAATGTAACTGTTATAGATTACAAAGTATTACAAAGAAGCATGCCAAGACTACAATGATAGAATTTCTTATGTGCAAAGACACACTGATTTCAAAAGATTTACTCCATTTTGAGCATCAGTGTTTAGAACAAACGTCAGATTAAAAGAGTCATGAACAGAATTCTGCTCAACTGGAGAGTTTGGTGGTGGAGAGCCATCGGCTACACAAAGACACAGAAAAAAATTGCAATAACAAGTTTATTTTGACTGTAAATGGTGTAATTGCAATTTTGTCTCAGATTTAGGACCCAACACACTCATTATTTTGGCTCTTGCTACCTTGTTTTGACCTTGGTCTGTGGCTTACATAGAGTGGTAGATCTTGAAAATATCTAACAGCTAACGAGCTGAAGTGAATGTTTCAGCGGCAGGTAGACTTGCTGCATTCAGTAAAGTCGACTGTCATACTTGCACAAGATTAGTGGACTGATGAAGAGTCGGAGTCCATCCATCATGGCCAAACTTCACCGTGTACATAAATATACAGAATGTGCCAAGACCGAGTGAGGTTTTTTTAAAATGTGAATCAGAAGTGGCAGAATTTTGGCAGCAAGTAGACATTTGCAACAAACTTAAAGAAAAAGGATTTTACAAGTTAGGGAGTTACTCACTACACAAGTAGAGGAAGAGATTGTCCAATTACCAAATATCTGCTATTAACATCTTATTTTGCTGTTTACAAAGACTGACAAAATAAAATGTATTTTGCACATGAAGCTGAACAGGAAGCTAAAAGATATCTTTCTGATCAGATATGCTGTCAGCTGACATAAGATCACGCCGCAGATATTTACAGCTTTCTGGAAAAATCAGTATGCCTATAGAGCACTGTCAGACAGGCAGGGTAAACAAGATGATTACTAGTATTTCCAAACCCCAAGCTAGGCGAGCCTGTCAGTCACAAGGATCAAGCTAGTGGCTCCAGTTCCGACATGGATGAAAGGAGCCTGTTGGTACAGCCGTGGTGTCGGCAGACGGAAAAACAGAATCACGGCAAAGGACAAAGGAGACATTTGAGGTCTCAAAGCAACAATGAAGACACAGCAAATGCTCCACTAATTGAGACGGTCTGCTCAAAGAGCTGCAGCAGATCACTTAGCGATCGCGCCGGCATCGCGTTCAAAAATAATGAAATGGAGATGTGCCACAAACGGACAGAACAGGGAGGAAAAAAGCACTCAAAGGGGAACACAGCCAAGCTAAAACAGAGTAAACGTAACAAAAGACATCAGAACATAGTCGGAACACAGTTGAGCCCAGCACAACACCCTAGAACAGGCTGTAATTGTGTTGTGCAGGACTGACCCCAGTGCATCCCAGCAGGCATTGCATGATGAATGGGCCTAGCGATGACTACATCCCACCACCTCCTCCTCCTCCTCCTCCTCCTCCTCCTGTGCTCTTTTCTGTCTCTGCCTGCTCTGTCGCCACCATTAGCCCTCCTTCTGTCCCTCCTTTTACTCCCCTCCTTTCTCTAAAGCCACACTCTATTCATCCACTGCCACCTCGCAAGATTAATTTGCATTCAGAGCACTTAGTCCTCATATTGTGCTCTGTCACAATGACATATTACTGAGCACGACACACCCATTGAACATGTATTCCGGTTTAGGGGACCATAATTCTTCCGGAAGAGGGTTATGATATTGAGTACAAAACACACAGATCGGAAAACACAAGCACATATTGATTAGAACAGGTAAATGGGACCTGATGTGCTGGCTCTGAAAAGACTGAAACACAGAAGGGCACTGACGCCGCACGAAGGCGGAATCATTACAAAAACAGTTAGGTAACCTTGATTAATGATTCACCAGAGACAAACTAATAAACTGGGTCAGATTTTGGTAGTGGGGTAGTAGCAGCAGTGAGACCTTGACGTATGCTGAAAACAGCAGCAGAGAGAGGGCAAAAGCAAGAAAGAAAAAAAAAAAAAAAAAAGCAATAGGTGTTGGTGTTCCTCCGCTAGAGCCCCCGAGGAGAGAGACAGTAATGCATAGGAAATTGGCTTTTCCTACAGATTTCTTTGCTCCCCATCTCCTCCTACTGTTCCATCATGCCCATGTCCAAGGGGAGCAAATTTAATTTGCAACACCTTCTCCAGCCATCACGCTTTCTGCCCTGGGGCAGACACGATGGATTTTGGAATTTAAAAGGATGAGTGGGGTAAAGAAATAAAACAGTACACTCCAGAAAAGGTGCTGGTGACAACAGCGCAGACAATGGCTGGGAGAAATGAGAGCAGCGACTGGGTGGGGTGGAGGGGTGGAGGGGTGGTGGCGGGGGCCCGGGAGAGCGTTTTATAGGGCAGATATTAACTGCATGGTTATCATAAAGCAGCTCAGAGGCTCGGCCATCTGGACAGGCCGTGGGGTTACTCAAACATTCAGATGAGGGCATCGATAGCCGCCACCGGCCAAGGTACAATGTCCAGATGTGGAGTCGGTAAAAGCGCTAACAACCCATTACCTAACCCCCAGTGGGCTCCTGTGGGAGACAGAGGACAGAGTGTGGGGGCAGCATGTGTGTTCCACAGGGCCCAGAGCGCACCTCCAGGCTGTTACTCCACAAAAGGGAGTGACATCACCACAGAGACTGGAGGAAGAGAAGACGGTGTGAAGGATGAAGGCTGGAGTGGCTCTGGACAATGTGGGAGTCACATTACTCCCCTCCAGCTCCTCTCTACCTGTCACGTCAGCACTCCGAGGACTCAACAGCAAAGCCCGAGTCTTGGCAACTTCAAACGACTACTTTGCCGCAAGATCAGAGGCAACAGAGAGATAAAGGCGAAAGAGAAAAAAAGAAGATCCAGCATTTAAAAAAAAAAAAAAGAAGAAGAAAAAGCAGAACAGCTTCTCACCTCATCAAACATTTGCTGTGTCCGGAATCCCGCGTTCGTTTACTACTCGCTAACGAGGACTCGCGTTTAGAAGCATGAAAACTGGTGTTAAAGGAGCCCAGAAAAGCGCTGACCGGAGAAAGATGACAGCGGCGGGAGCAGCGCCGAGCCCCGACACGGTCAGGCGTGTGCACGCACCGCTGAAACGCCGCCGCTTCTCCGGAAGCTTCAGCAGGTATTAGATTGTCTGTCGACAACCAAGAAACCAGACAAACCAGAAAACATTTACTTTGATAAGGACAGGGTTGCTGAAAAAACAAACATAATTAAGGGAATTGAGTCAGGAAAACAGAAAAAAATTACACCAAAAAAAACACGCACACCAAAGATGAATTTCTTAGAAAAAAATGGGCTATGTGTTATCAAGTAAATGAAAAACGCTTTTGTAAATAACAGATATAATAACTGCAGCCAGCGATATCCGTTTAAGTTTTATTTTGTATGGAATATGTGGCTGCCTGTGCTTAATGACCAGTTTAAGGTTTGTTTAATCATTATTTAACCAATGTTTTTAAGATTTTGCAGCGCTGCACCACAAATCCACACCGACTCCAACCTGCAGATGACGATGTCAGGCCTGAAGCGAGATTAAAGCGGTTCCTCGTTTAGATTGATAAACGGCAAGTGTTGCTGGAAAAAGGTGGATTACATGCAACGCATGCTACTGAGTGGGCTACACCGGGCAAAGGGAGAGGTTTGGACACAGGGGTTGTAAAGGGAAGACTTACATTTCATTATCAGATTTTCTACTTCATTCACTGTTGAGTCCAGCACTACAAGTAAAACGGAGGGGTGGGCCTCCACTCTGGCCCATTAAAAGCCAATGAGCTCTGGTTGAGTTGCAGCAGAGAGTTGGAGGCCATTACAGAGAAAACAAACACAGACCACTGGCCAGGCACACACACTCGCTGGCCCAGACACCTGTGTCCATTCACCAAACATTTCCGGCCACTTAACACTTGACAGAAGGGCCTGGGTGTTGTTTGGGAAGAGAAGCTAAACTGAAGGAGCTATGGTGGGGTGTGCGAGCCTGCAAACATAAACAGCCTCCCAGGCAGCTTTTCTGGAGGAACCAAACGCTTGCGGCCGTAGCGAATTCTGCAGAGAGCAGCCAGCTGTTGCAGGGCCCGAAGACGAACCCTCGTCGAAGCTGCACCCTACGGGTAAAAGGTGGCCGTGAAAACCTGACAGAAAGCAGCTCATTCATTTTCCAATCATTCGTACTCCCCACTGAACTACCTTTTCAGGTCCCCCCGGCCACATCTGGATCGGTTTTTTGGAGGTCGCCAGCACCTGCTCGGCACATGGACACGCACAGGCATATAGTACGTTACCACCCGAAATGGATGAGAGGCAGCAGGATGGGCGGCACAGAACTCCCTCGCATCAGCGGAGAGACGCACCGTAAGCTGCCAACAGCTAAACCTGGACCACTGTGTGTCTTCCTGCCTCACTGGTTCAAAATGGAGGGGAAGGAATGCCACGGGCTGGGGCTACTCCGCTACAGTCGGTTTGAAATGTCTCCAAACAGTTTAATGAAAGTAAATGACAGTGACCCGTTGCCCTTGCAGTGCACTCACAGTTTCCATCCAAAGATCAGGCTAGGAAGCAGGGCTGGGTCTGTTTAGATGTAGCAGAGGCCCTCCGCATCCCAGAATGCTTTGTTTGCAGTGAGGCCAATTGTAATCACAGACGCGAGCCAAGCAAGCGCCAGATGACTTGCTCTGGTCTGACCGTGCGGTCAGCTCTTGAACCAATGATGTGCTTCTTTTACTGGAGAACATCCTCCCAATTATAATTTCACAAATGGAAACTGAAGCACCGTGTGTGTGACCTTGTGAAGGAATCCACTCGTTTATTTCTCATCAATACAGCTCCAGCTTATGACATAACGCAGGATATCTGGTTTCTAGAGTTTTTTGGACGGTGTCAAAATGTTGGTTTAAAAATAGAAAGAAATTTCAATAGAACTCAACAGAAAAATGTACTGGTCATTGTAAATCTACATAATTAGATCAATATGTATATATATATTTTTTTTTAAAATAAAAAAAGCATTTTCCTCAGAATAGTTAAGTTTGTTAAAGTTTTAGTGCATACAAAAACAACAGTCCGCATATCAACGGTGTATGCGACATGCCTCGTGCATGTGAGTGACCACACACCAATTTCACCAGTAAGTGAGAATGTACGTAGCACCTGTGGTCCAGCCAGGCCCCGCTGAACCCCACAGACAACTGGGTAAACACGCCCGTCTGCTCTCCACCTCCCCAACACGGAGCCGAAACAAGTCAAAGGTCCAGTGATGCAATGCCAACGTCTAATATTCATGCAGAATGACTAATTGGCTAAAACATTAGCAGAGCGGTGTGGTCCCCGCACCGCCGCCACAAAGCAACACAAACCCACTTTCCCAGTAGAAATTCTACGTGCAGATTTCCCCCGTCTTTAAATGGCATCTGATTACCAACACCACTTAGAGAGAGGACAGGGTTAAAATATCCCAGAGAGCAGTTGTGTTTTCCCATTACCGCGTCTCTCCATTCCTGAAACTGGCGTTAATAACGAAGCATAGGAACACACAATGCCCTTAGGGTCTGCTAAAATCATGGAGGTGAAGTCCATTAACACTCCTCTGCTTTTTTTTTTTTTATTTTTTGTTGGACTACTAAATAAAACTGGGTGTTTTGGTGTCCCTGCAGTATAAACATCCCAGTCTATAGCTCAAGAGCCGTAAGCTTTCCAGACCTCACGTGTGGTTGAAGACTCCTCTCTGAGAATTACATTAGGCCTAGATTGAGGTGCTGGAATGGCACCCTTAAAGGTGTGGAGCTAACCCCAGGTGAACGTGTGAACTCTATTACAACTCACGGCGTCACAGGATTCCCAACAGTCTGTGGGAAAAGAATAATAATATGAAAAATAATAATCTAAACAAAGTCCCACAAGCTGCTAAACAGGAAACACAGCACTTGTGGTTGGTCCACTGGCCACACGTGGTTTGAATGGTTCCTCCAACAATATAAAATAGTCCAAACCTGTAAGAATTTTATACAATAACCTGATAATTCAACCAATATGATACTTTTTCATGAAGTGCTGACTGTAAAAGCATAAGACATATGGGTTTAATGGTCACAAACCACAAAGTACAATACAAATACATATGTAAGCAACTTACAGTTGAAAAAGACTTTCTAAATATTGTTTACACAGAATTATCCAACACAAAGATGGGAGTTAAATGAATTTAGTTAGAGGTATTTGTTGACAAGCAGCTTAAACTCATTCTAGAACTGTGGGGTTTTTGTTTGTTTTGGGTATTTGTTTTTTGCAATAATGATGGAAAAGAGCTTTTCAAGCTGGAGTTGCCACTTGACTACCAGAGGAAGTAAAGAGATGAGAGGATCTGTCTGACTCTAACCTGTCCTTAGATGATAAGGAAGGTTGTACTGAACCTTCCGTCTTTACCCCACATAACCTGTCCGGCTCTCCGGCATACCCACCGCATCCTCGGGCAACCAGGGCTGGCTCCCTCTTAGCCTCTGACGTGGCTCCAACTTTCCCAGCGCTAATTCTCCAATCATGTGCCTTCTGATGAAACGCTACACCCGAGTCTCTATTATCCGCCTGGACACTGGAGCCTCTGGAATGTATCGAATTTCAGCCCCAGGGTGGTGAACACCCTTGGAAACATGGTTCTATCTCCACAGCTAGTCTGTCCCGCTCTTCCTGATTCCACTTCATAGTCTGCCTTTCCTTTTCAGCAAAATTCCACTTGAGGACTGCTCAATTTCTCAACTGACCTTTTTTTTTTTCCTCCCTGTAAGAGCTGACAATAGAGGAACATGTGAGGGCCAGGTTTGAGTTTCAGGACTGTTTTCCAGCTGTTGAATGTTTCCTTTGTGTCAAAGCCCAAAGCAAAGGGGAAACATTCAATTTAATGTGACCTTTTTCCGCAACTCGAGCATGGATACGACTGGCTACAAGCGCCAGAGCTCGAGAAATTCAAATTTGAAACCTATTTTATCCTCAATGGCACAACCATCCAACATATTCTCCCCTTCCAGAAAGTAACAGTTATGCCTTGAAGGGCTGTAGTATTGGGTATCTCTGAGTCACTGGCCTGCGTAATTCAGTCTAGGGAAATATGACAGTGGAAAATCATTTCGCTGGTTTGGGGATAGGAGGCCATGGCTAATCGTTTAGTAATCTGATCTGCACACTGTAGTCAGGAGCACAGCTAGCCTAGCCAGCCAGCCAGATATACATGTGGACATCCCCAGTGCTTGCCAACTATCTGATAAATGCTAGTACTATTACAAAAAAAAAAGGTTTCCAGAGGATTACAGATGCTATCGGATCATTTGTTAATACTCGATAATGCTGTGCCATTTCAGATGTATTTACTCTGTCCCTGCTCTTCACTACCACTCACAACAGCACAAGCCAGCAAAATGTCACAGCCGCGCCGTGCAATGAGTTTGGGTTTCGGAATATTTCCATAAATACGACTTTGCAGGTTATACTTGAATGGTGCTCCCCTTAATCCAGACACTTGAAATAATGAGCAAAACATGGGGCTTTGTCTGTCAAATAACCGGCTATTTTGGGTAAACTTTTAAATCCAAAATCCAGTGGAGCCAAAGAGCCAGGGGTGTTGTGGTAGTGTATGAATAAGAACCGTAGGGAGCAGTACTGTGGCACAAAGCAGTGCTTCTATCCAGCGGAGAGGGCTGGAGAGACTCGAGTTTTGGAAAGATGCCTGGCTTCCAAAGAGAGGGCTGCCCCCCACACACTGAGTGTGGATACAAGGGCTACTGACACGGAAAAGTAAAAGAGCTGGCATGTTGTTGGCACTACATTCACCTTGTCTAGTCTTAAATGCAAGTGGTATTTTCTTTACAGCCTCTTTTAAAGCAGAGATGAACAGCGACGGAGCAATTAAAGGCACAACTGAGAACATACTGTACTTCATTCAGGCTTCAAATCTAAAATGGCAAATTGACTGTCTGTGATCACATTCGTCTCTGACAGACAAACAAAATCTGTTTGGTTAAAGAAGACAACATAAATTGTGGCATCTTCAATGATTTAGCAACCTTGAGTAACACAGTGTTAGCTTGTCACTTGCACACGTCTGTGAAAAGATGCTAATATATGATCAAATGGCAGCAGCATCAACAGAAAAATGCTAGATGGCACCGTGTTTGGCGAGCCCGTGGGAGCAGTCAGATGGAGGGTTAGAACATCCAGTCAAACAGCACAGACAAACACAACACAAATAGGGCCGGGAGCGGCGACGAGGCTGGGCAGAAGACAGGTGAAACGTGTTCAAATCACTTGCCTGAAGGGTGAGACATTATTGGAAATCTGAAAGGACATGACACCAAAAAGGCATTGTGTCAGCCCCCGGACGCTGCAGCTGCAGCAAAAAGCAGGGAAAGTCCTTGTGACTTTGCCAAATGCATTAGGAGCGTGAGTCATTTTCCCTTAGTAATCTCACTTACTCACAGAGGTGCGGAAGCGCAGCCTAGACGCAGGTCCGGGCTGCCCCCTTTTTGTTGCAGAATGGAGGATCTTGTGTTTGTAAACGATAACTGGAGACAAACGTTGCACGGTCACCATTGTTGCTTGTATAAAATACACACACACACACACACACACATACAAAAGGGAATGAAATCACAGTGCACATTTAAAATAAGACAGGATTTAGTAGTTTCAAAGGACAGTCATTGTACCTTCACAAATACCCCTAAATGTTGTTCTGCATTAGATGCAATCATAAATCCTCGTGCATCATTAATCCATTGGTAAAAAACATTCCGAACACACATTGTCGGATGGGATCATCACCTCTAAAGAAGGGGGTGTCATAGTTGGATGAGCAGACTTGATCGATGGCTGATTTAACGCACGGCCTTTGAGAAAGCGCCTAAAACCTGGACGCTCCCGTATTCTCCTCAGTTTTCCCTGCACAAGCCTCATGTGAATTCCTCCCCTCACAAAGGTGTCTGAACTGATCACAGAGAGGAAAACTAACAGTAATTACCCTGTATAAACACTGCACCCCTCGACATAATCACCAACTTTTACGGCTGTATCAGTATAATTTGGCTGGTAACAGTCTTCCACTCCAGCAGCCCTGAGCCCAGTGGAATCAGCCTTCAGATGATTCTACAAGTAGCCACGTTAGTAGTCTGATGCCTCCCGCTACATTACAGCTTCAATCTGATCCATCTTTTCTGGAATCCTCTGGAAAAGCAGTGCGCCCACCAGAAGCCTGTTGTGCTCCTCCAGCCACCTCTGTCATGTGCAGCTCTGTTAGCCGTGCTGTCGTGCAGACGTTTAATTCAAATTTTGCACACAAAAAGGCTCGGCCTATTTTAGCCCGAGGGACTAACTTTCGGGTAGGACGTGCCACAAATGTTTTTTTTTTTTAATAGATTAAAGGAGGGATCGTTTCATAAAACTCGATGCGTCGCAGCTGCTGCAAAGTTGGAAAAACAAGTTAGCCTACTTGCTTGTCGCTGGTGCTGGTCCGCATCATCGGACTGGATAAAGGAATTCCAGAATTAAACCAGAGATCGGGTGTGCACGGCTGTATCCTGGGCACAAACTTCCACCCGGTGCGCGTACGGTGCCCAGCGGCAGCCTGCCCGTCCTGCTGCCGCATGGACGAGGCCGAATCTGCACCGAAGCGCCGGGGCTTTATCTTCCCAGCCACGGGGAAGTCAGGCCGAGAGACTGGCCTCGCTCCCCGCCTGCGCCACACACACACGACGCTCACTAGCCTGGCCTGGCCGGGAGACGGAGCGTCGGTTCTCTCCCTCTTCCGACCGACTGCCTCGATCGCGACCACACTCGTGTCGACGAACTCACCCTTTCCTGCCCTCGGCGGTGCTGGAGCGACGCGGGCTTTCCGGAATGAACGCCGGGTTGAGGCACGCCGGTCGTCGCGTCGGCTGGCTGTCGGCCGTAATGTGGG
Source organism: Tetraodon nigroviridis (assembly GCA_000180735.1). NCBI lineage: Eukaryota > Metazoa > Chordata > Actinopteri > Tetraodontiformes > Tetraodontidae > Tetraodon > Tetraodon nigroviridis. The sequence continues at coordinate 358,014 of CAAE01014944.1, forward strand.
AGCTCCACGGCGGACTCGGCGGAGAGAAATCGGGAAATCTGAGAATGTCCCCCCTCTGCAGCTGCGAGCAGCGGCGGTGAGCCATGGCTGCCGACAGGGGGCGACAGAACAGCGCGCTCCCCTCTGCCCACACGGGTAAATATGGGTGCAAACTGCGTTTTTATGACCTTTTTACTCACTAGATTATCAGATTGTTCTGAACAAAGCTACAGATAGATGTTGAAGATAGTGATATACAACCTAAAAATTTATAGGAAGTCTGGGGTCACACTAATTAATAACAAACCGATGTGGAAATGCCCATATAAATTATGTATTGAATAAATACTTATCTTTTGAGAGGAACAGTTCTTGTAAAATGCATATAAAATGCTGTGTCTGAGAAAACATTCTCCTCCTTTTCCCTGCTCCAAATAATGAATATAAGATACACCAGTTTGGAATTATTATAGCAATAGTTTGAGTAGAGCCTAATAATCAATATGAGAATACATCAAAAGATAAGAAGCTGTCAAATCTTAACTAGGGCACACATTCCTGAAAGTAGTAAGCCCAAAATAAGCACGTCCTCCGTGTGACTTGTGTGAGATTGGTGACTTTCATTACGGAGCGTCTAAATCCAGGAGGAAGTGGTCCTTCGATGGTTGTCTTATCCTCGTCACATGATAAGGTGGACAGGGGTCACGGGACGCATTAAAGCAAAAAGAGGCACAGCCAGGTTTAAACCGGCATCCTGCTAACCAGCGAGAAAACAGCATGCACCAAAAGAAAAGAAAAAGATTCCATTGTATTCCTAGTCCCTCTAAATATAGATAGAAAAAAGATTGAAATAATGTGCACGGCACAAAGAAGTGATGTCTTTTATTTTCTTGTTTTCTGAACAAAAGCCCCTCTGTATAAAATTCCAGTCCCTTTGATTCAACACCTTGCCATTAAATAAACATGAGGGACTTGGTGCTTATCCATAATCTCAAATATCCTTTGCGCCACTAATTACGGTTTCACACCACTAACACTCTGACCTGAAATAGAACAGGTGGATAAATAAGTGGACAGCACAATTGGCTTAGGTACAATCTCACTGGCAGCTGCTTACAAGCCCAACTGAAAAACGCAACATTGTATACACATAGAAACAGTAATGTGGTTATAAATACACATTTGCAACTCTTTTTGGATTTGAGCTCAGGTATTGTTTGAGATTCAATTAAACTGTGGCTGCATGAAAAAGTGCATGGGACATTCGTGTCAGACACTGCCGACGAGCCGGTTCCTAATGCCAGTGGATTTATTACTGCATGTCAGCCCTTCCTCTCCCCTCACACTGGCGTCACTGCAAACTTCTTTAATAAACATTTGCATACAGATGCTTACAGTAATGGACTCATTCCATCAACGGTCGCCCTGTTGCTTCATGTTTATCCTACAATAGCAACCCATGAATGAGATATGCAGGTGGAATCCCAAGCAGAACGGCCCCAGCTGATGCTGATGCTGTGTAAGGTTGATTCAGAAGCATGACTTAGCCTAGAAGCCATCCCTCACAAGCTCTTAGTGCTGACATCCCTTCAACAGACATGCAGTGAGAGAGTCCATAACAGCCTGCCATGGCAACAGCAAAGGGTCAGTATTTCAGTGACGTTTTCCGTCACCTTGACGACGCAGAAATATTTTGGACCCTTTCTTTTATGTCTGTGGTTTTAACAACACAAAGGCTCAGAAAGTCATCATTCTTTGTTATCATGCAGGTAGCTGACACAGCAGATGGTTCAAATAATTTACTTAAAACAAATCATGAATAATAAATCAATGAAAAATGTGAATATAATAAATGCAATATAATGCAATATTGCACAGGTTCGTGATCTTACAAACTATATAAATATTTTAAGTGAATAACTAAAATACAAAAATTAATATCAGTCCCACTGACTAAGGTATGTTTGTGTTATATGCTGAATGTAAACAGTTTTCATCATACAGGTATGATAATAAATAAATATAGATTTTATTTTGACAAACAAACAAAGCATGTGGCTAAAAATATTTTAAATACATTTCTTCCTCCTACTATTTTTGTTTATGATTGCTTCTGTCATCACAAGTGTATGCAAATTGATACAGTAAGCGTACATTTACTTAATTTCTCTTTCTGTTGTTTGAGGTTGTTGTACATTAATTGTGTTACTTTTGCCAAAGAGGGAAAACATGATGAGAGCACAGACTCCCACCATTCGGCTCATTTCCCCACTTATTGTGATTCACTTCTATAGTATCATATATGCAATATATAGGCAAATAAGGTTAACCCTATTTATCTAACTACCTACATATATAATTGCTAGCCCTGTGCTCAAGGTCCTTGGCCTATGATCTTTCGAAGATCAATGTTTCTTCTTCAAGCCAGAACATCACGATCTGTTCCTTGGCCCATCTTCAGCATTTCTTGAAATTTTCATTAAAACCCAAATAACTTGGAGGTCTCTTTTTTTGCAAACATCCAATCAGCCAGCCAGGCAGCCAGGCAGCCAGGCAGACAGATAGACAGACAGACAGAGACATTAGCTGTCACCACATCCTCCTTTCTTGGCAGAGGAAAAAAATAAATTAAAAAAGCTTTTACCCAGCATGCAATGCGACATTCCCTCTCGTGAACGAGCAGTAGTCTCGCGGTTAGATTTGTGAACGCGCCTCTGTAAAGGAGGCTCGTCACTACCCGATCAGGATTGGACTGCCTCTACCAAAATGGCGACGTCGCTGGGATCCAACACCTACAATAGACAGAACTGGGAAGACGCGGTACGTTTCGTCATTCATATTTGTGCTGGAAAGTGGTGCACACACTGTAATTACAACTATAATGTAAAAATACTTAGCATCGTTTTCATGATCGTTCCTTTGCCACGTATTATGTTTAGCTAGCTTGTAACTAGTTAGCTTTCCGCTAGCTACTGCTAGCCGAAGCGTGGTAGTGCTAGCCATAATGCATCCTCTATATCCCTTTTATCACTTGAATCACGACTATATTGTTTGAACAGTGTTTTATTCACTGTATAGTATCATCAGCTTACTAAAATTAATTTCAAATCTTGCGTTTGCCCAGAATTGGCATATGATTTTTTAAACCATGAACTGTCGGGGTGTAGCATTACCATGCTAACAATCGTATTTAAAATGTCACAAAGAATTTCTACTATCTTGAGGAGTAAATTATTCTATATCTGAAGATTGTGATGTAGATTAAGTCGTTAACTTTTATGGCGGACATGTTCGTGTCGTGATTTTAGGGTTGAATAACTGTTAATAATATATAATGATATTAAAGCAAAGACAATTCAACCAGTTAGTTTGATATTCTTTAATACAGTTGTGGTCATAGAGATGTAAGGCTGTTTTTCAGCACCTGTTAACCCCCCGTTGGCTATCTTTATTTTGTCTTTCACGACTACAGAATGGTATATTTACGTGTGCTTTTTACAGAGATTCTTAACATATTTGTGTTAAAATACTGACTATAAAATGTCATCTTTTCATAAATGGGGAAACTGTGTAATTGCTGCTTAATTCTTGATGTGCCGGTGACTCATTTAAAACACTGCTTTACACTGTCTTTTAGGATTTTCCTATTCTGTGTCAAACATGTCTGGGAGAAAACCCTTACATCCGAATGGTGAGTGAGAAACAGCTTAAACAAAGCAAAATTGTTCTGTTGAAACATTACTGAGATGCTTGTGTGTGTGTGTTTTTCTTTTAAACAGACCAAGGAAAAGTATGGCAAAGAGTGCAAGGTATGTATACGTACATCATCTAATCTACTATAAACTACTGCATAGAAAAAACGTTCACTTTTCATCCTTTGCTCAACAGATCTGTGCTCGGCCATTTACGGTTTTCCGAGTGGTTCCCATTTTCACTTATTCTTTTCAATAATACTTATTTTTTTCATACTTTCATTAAAATATAAAAATTTCTTTAAGACATGTCTTCTCTACCTATAATATTGTTATCACCTCCACCACACA